>CM069909.1:107088916-107600883 GCA_036172215.1 Camellia granthamiana | reverse complement strand
GAATATGCACTAGGTTAAATGGTCAAAAAGGGTGCCCCGGTAAAAACTGGGGTTCGGGTTCCCTTACCGGCAGAACCCGCAACCGGTCAGCCTTATGGTCATGCCTTGACAAGACAAGCCTCCGGCAAACCGTTCAGGAATAGCAGATGGCCAACACAGTGTCCTAGGCGCACCAATGCACATGCAATGCAAAAAAACACATAAGTGTAGTCAAAACAGGATATCACGAGTTCGAGTCAAGTTCTCTAAAATCCCCAATAGAGTCGCCAGAAACTGTGGACGCACCCCGAGGGACTTATGCCACCACAGTTCGGACTCGTTTTGTCACGGTTCGTAATCTGAACCAAAGAGTCCAAATCGGGCAAATCGTTTTGAGAGAAAACCGATTTTTGAAAGAAGTGCCAAACATGGACTGCTTTGCCAGATACAGAGTCGCCACCTAAATATTTTTTAATGGGGGAATTTAGGAAGCCCTGACTCGGTGCCAAAGGCCACGTGTCCGTCATCACCAGAGTTGCCTCGGCTCGGGAACTTGGGGTACGATTGGAGAAGGTCAGCTATGAGCACCTCCTCTCGCCCGATCCGAAGATCGGCCTCTACTAACCATGATATCCGATTTTGAAAACCTTATGTGTTCTTATTCCAGTTAATTAGCTAGAATTACTATGTGATGCGCACAACACAAAAGTATAGACTAGATCACCTAATTTGGAACGAAGCATTGCATATCCGTTTGTTTGGAAAATGTCTGAAATTTGCTACTCGTAAGTAGGCTAAAACCCGAATTTCAACGAGTTGTTCCAACTCAAACAATCCAACCTTCACCCACAGGTATTCAGGCAGTTTATATCACTTAAGCATATAGCCACATGGTAAGCATGCTATCATGTTAACATTCACACTTATGCGAGATGCTAAAGCATAAAATACTTACAATGTACTCCGAGCCAAGACAAGAACATGTTAGCAATCAATGCATGATCCAAGTCCATGTTAAGTGGCTAATGCAACGCATACAGAATGCAATCTAGAATAGGCTCGGATAATCTAAGGATGAAAGGCGAAAATGCACAGATAGCATGTATTCCAATTAGATTTGAAATACTTTATGCAGTTAGCATGATGCGCCGAGCCCGGTGCATGCAATACTAATCAATGATGCACGCATGCATAGCATAAGGTATGCTAAAGTAAATGTGTCCTAATACTAACCATCAAAAGCAGGTAAGTAAAAGGGAGAAAGAAGTGGGGGTTAGAAGACATGCACACACGCACCCACACTTATTACAATTTTGCCCTTGCTCGGAGGGACCGAAAGAATAATACAATTTAATTAACCTACAAGCTAATTAAATATTACAGGCCAATTAATTAATTAACAAATTAACTAATCTAATGAAAGCAGTAAACAGCCTCAAGAAGAGGGCCCAATGCAATGCGCGCTCAGCTCCGCTCGGAAAGCCACTGCCATGCACAAGTTGGCTCTGCTTTGACTGTTATCCTTCTCTGAGGACTGTACAAATCTCAGGGTTGCTTCTCTGAATGCTATGGTGCACCACCGGCTGAGGGAATTTGTCACCGGCCATGGAGAATGGTCACTGGCCACAAATTAATCCATCGGCCACTTATGGATGGCCGGTCGGCACTGAAGATGGCCGGCCGGACAAATCTTCCTGCAGAATCTGTTTTTGACAGCAGCAGAGGGAAAAACATAGCATGGCAATGCATTTCAAGCAATGTATGCACCAACACATCCCTTATCATATTCATGACTCAAAGGGACATGGTTCTCGGTTCTCGGACCACCAATCACGCACTTCAATGCATGATGGGCCAAAGAAGCCAAAGTGTGCACTTTTATTTCAAAAGAAATGCACATAAACCAAATAAGCACAAAAAGGCCCAACCTCTATCACTCGATTTCAAGAGGCAAGACATGCATGCCAATGCAATGCAACCTAGGCATGTAAACTAGGCATGCAATATGAACATGAAGGCAAGTAGGCTAGGCACATAACCTAAGCTAGCAAGCGTGCAAGCATGTAATAACTATGCTAATGCTCAACATGCCAGATGTAATCCAATTATGCAAGTGTGTAAGGCATACAATATGTTATGCAACCTATTCAAGGGAATGCATGCCAAATACAAATGTTACTTAAACATGCAACAACAACACATGGTAAGTCAAGTATGCAATCAACACACAAGGTGAGCATGCCACAACATGCAAAGGAGGGAATCACACTAAGGAAATGGGGGCCAAATGCACACACAAGCATGCATGCAAACATGGTCCATCACTTAGGCATAAAAGAGCAACTTCTAAGTGCACTTAAAAGAGGCTAAACATGGGAATATGGCAAGCATACCAAGCTCTGAAAATGCATAAAATAGAGGTGCGAAACCAACTAATCAAAGCAAGTAAAGCATGCAATAATGGCCCAAGTACCTAAGGCAAGCCAAGGGAGGCTTAAACTAAGGCCAAGTCAACTAAGCCTCACAAGACTAGGGGACTTAAAACAGGTCCAATGCAGACCTAAACAAGGCTAAGGATGTACCTAGATGGCATCTAGGTGGTCTAAATATGCGAGCATACAAAGAGGCACATTCATGGAGCTTAAGGCAACAACCTTTCAACACATCGAAGGAGCATCAAATGCAAGCATATGGGCATGTTATAAGGAATGAAATAACATGGTAAATGGTTCCCAACCATTGAAATAATGCATATAATGCATGCTGAAGATCCATGCACTTGAAGCTCACAAGCCAAGAATGCAAAGGGACTATACTAAGCATGCCATGGTCAACCAAAACAACCAAAAATAGAACTTAAGCATGCTAAAACAATCACAAAAGCTTCGCAGAGCTAAGCCTAAATTGTCACGTCCCTAACCTGCCCCTAAAAGGTTTGGGCATGACCTAATCAGAAACAGACAGAATGACCTACGATGAACAGCGTTTGGGGCCTGAGCGGAAGCGGTAAATTTTAAATGACAATAAACAGACACATCCATTGAGTAACTACCAAAAACCAGGACCATTTCAAAATTTAACAAAAGGTAAACATGCACACAGAAGTAGGTTACAAAACATCTATAAATCTAGCCCAGATATTAGGCACACAAAACAATAGATACATAGATCAAGAACATTATCTTATATGATGAAGAGATGGTCAAGAACATTATCTTCAACTAAAAACTCACATAGATCATGCATTTGGTGCTCAAGTATGCAAATTCAAAGCAACTACATACATGCATGCAAACATTGACCTTCTATTCAACATAATCAACTCAATTTCATTTCAATTCCTATTCTTGACCCTTAATCAACTTTGAACACACAAGATTACACATTACACTCATGAATTCAAGAATCAATTGCTTACCTAGAGGCACAATTTTTCCAATCAATAGCAAATTCTTGAATAATCTTCAAGATCACTAAGCTTTGAGCTAAATTGTACAATTCTCTCCCTTTCTCTCTCTCTATAGCCGACTCTCCCTCTCTCTCTTGGAGCCAAAATCAGCCAAATGATAAGAAGGAGAGATTTTGAGTGTATGGTGCCTTTAAGGTAAGTCCCACTAATCAAAAATATCAATAATAAATAATTGGGCACTTAACTAATCGTTCTGAATATAATTATTTTGATCCAAATCAATTTTCAATTAAATCTCACCGTAGGCTCTAAAAATTACGCTAATCAACATGGCGTAATCAATTTCGGGTTCTGTGGCCGATAAGGCCTTCAATTTAAATTCCAAAGCAGATTATCAAACAGATATTCCTACGGTGAACAGATAGAAATTCAAAACCACATATTTTCACATAATGGCACACAAAATCATATTAAACACATAATCATACTCATATTAAGGACCAATTAACATATTACGGAACAGGGATATCACAGGTCTTCCCCCCCTTTAGGAAGTTTGGTCCTTCAAACTTAATTTACCTTCGTCGGGAAACAAATGTGGATAGCGTAGTCGCATTCCATCCTCTTTTTCCTACGTGGCATCTGTCCCATAGTGTTCTTTCCAATCCACTTTCACCATTGGAATGGACTTGCTTCTCAGTTGTTTCACTTGTCGATCAACAATTCGTTCTGGCCATTCAGCGTACTCCATATTTTCATCCAAAGCTACCAGATGATAATCAATCACATGAAATGGGTCTCGGAGGTAACCCCTTAACATCGACACGTGAAACACGTTATGGATCTGTTCAAATCCCAGTGGCAAAGCAACTCTATAGGCTGTGGACCAAGCCTTTCCAAAATCTGAAACGACCCAATGTAACGGGGTGACAACTTGCCCTTCTTTCCAAACCTGACTTGGCCTTTCATTGGGGACACACAGATGAACACAGGGTCACCGACCTCATACTCAAGAGGTCTTCTTCGAATATCTGCATAATTCTTCTATCGGTCCTAAGCTGTTTTGAGCCTTTGCCGAATAATCTTGATTGTCTCAGAAGTGTCTTACACAATTTCAGGCCCAAGTAAAGCTCTATCCCCGAATTTTGTCCAATAAATAGGTGATCTACACCTTCTACCATGCAAAGCTTGTATGGTGCCATACCGATGCTGGAGTGGAAGCTGTTATTATAAGCAAATTCTGCAAGTGGCAAATAGTCTTCCCAACTCCCCTGAAAATCCAAAGATCTCAACACTTCATTCTCAATGCTAAACTCTGCTTTCGGACTTGCCTCAAATTCATCAATCACTTTCTGGAGAAATTCATCCTCCTTCTGTTTCTGTTTGATTTCATCAATGGTTGATGGCTCGGCTGTAATAGCGGCTATCAATCCGCCCTATTCACACATTACCACCTCAATTTCAGGCTTCCCAAAATCTTGCAAGATTTCTTTCTGTTCAGTGAGCAAACAAGCCATACTCCCCGTTGATTTTCTGCTCAAGGCATCAGCAACTGTGTTAGCTTTCCCGGGGTGATACTTAATCTATAAATCATAATCCTTTATTAATTCCAGCCATCTCCTCTTTCGCATATTCAACTCCTTCTGCGTGAAGAAGTATTTCAGACTTTTGTGATCCGTGTAGACTTCACACTTTGCTCCATACAGATAATGCCGCTAGAGTTTCAAAGCAAAAACAACTGCGGCCAATTCTAGGTCATGTGTTGGATAATTCTTCTCGTGTGGCCCTAACTGTCGGGTGGCATAAGCAATGACCTTTCCGTTCTGCATTAACACACAACCCAAACCTTTATAAGACGCATCACTGAAAATTACAAAATTCTCCGTACCTGAAGGTAGTGTCAAAATCGGTGCAGTGGTCAATCTCGTTTTCAATTCATGAAAGGTTGATTCTCTTTCATCGTTCCACTCAAAAGGTTGCCCCTTGCGTGCCAGTTGGGTAAGAGGCACAGCTAATTTCGAAAAGTCCTTCACAAACCTTCTGTAGTACCCAGCTAAGCCCATGAAACTACAGACTTCTGTCACATTGGTCGGTGTAGGCCAACTCACAATCGCCTCTATTTTCTACGGGTCCACTGAAATCCCTTCCTTGTTGATTACATGCCCTAAGAAAACAACTTCATCCAACCAAAACTCACATTTCTTTAGTTTAGAAAATAATTTCCTTTCCCAAAGTATTTGTAGAATAGCTCTCCAATGATGTTCATGTTCAAGTCTATCTTTAGAATATATCAAAATGTCGTCAATAAAAACCACAACAAATTTATCAAGGTAGGTTTTAAAAATTCGGTTCATTAAGTCCATAAATGCTGCTAGAGCATTAGTCACTCCAAATGGCATAACAAGAAACTCAAAATGTCCATACGTCGTTCTGAATACGGTTTTCTCAACATCTTCTGCCTTAACTTTCAGCTGATGATACCCGGATCTCAAATCAATTTTAGAAAACACCTGTGATCCCTGCAACTGGTCAAATAAGTCATCAATACGGGGTTGGGGATATTTGTTCTTTATTGTTACCTTGTTCAATTCCCGATAATCGCTGTACAAACGCAAAGTTCCATCCTTCTTTCTCACAAACAATACTGGTGCACCCCAAGGCGAAGTGCTAGGTCGAATAAAACCCCTTGTCGAGCAGGTCTTGCAACTGTTCTTTCAATTCTTTCATTTCAATAGTAGCCATTCTGTAGGAAGCTTTAGAAATAGGTTGGGTGTCTGGCATAGTCTCAATTGTAAACTCTATCTCCTTGTCTACCAGTTCCCCTCGTAATTCATTTGGAAACACAGCCGGAAATTCTCTAACAATAGGGATATCATTCAATTCAACATTCACGGATTGTTTAGACAGCACATAGCACAAATAACCCTGGCACCCTTTCCTGATCAGTTTACATGCTTTCATTGCAGATATCAAATAAGGTGGAGGCACTACCCCATTACCCACAAACACAATCTCTTTATGTTCTGGTGGTTTAAATACAACTCGTTTTGTCACACAATCAATGGTGGCGCAATACTTGGTCGACCAATCCATGCCAAAAATTACATCAAACTGCCTAAAGTTCAAGGGCAGTAAATCTACATATAGGATTGCATCCTCAATACGCATATCACAAAACCGGTATATAGATTCACACAATACAGATTCCCCAGATGGAGCCGACACACATAGTAGATATGGCAATAATTCTAACGACCTATTCAGTTTAGGTGCAAATGCATATGTCACAAAAGAGTGTGTGGATCCGGAATCAATTAATACAAAAGCATCCTGATTACATATAGAAATAGTACCTGAGACAACTGCATTGGCATTCCGTGTATCGCCCGGAACAAGCGCAAAAACTCTCCCCTGTCTCACGGTATCCTCGGTAATAGCAGATCTCAAGGTATTTCCCGGCTGTGGGATCGATGTAGTGGAACTAGCAGCTATCTTTCCACCATTCTGATTACAATCTCGGGCCATATGCCCTTGCTTTCCACATTTGAAACAGGCTCCTGATGCACGGCAACAAACTCCACAGTGCCTTTTGCTACAAATGTTGCACATGGGAGCTGTGTCTCGGGAAGAATTCGAAATATTTGAAGAGCCCGTGTTTTGCTTTTTCAGAAATTCCTTCTTTGAAAAGAAACCTTGCCTCTTGTTGCCTTTCCATTCTGTCGTTGGCTTAGCCTGTCTAGCTATGTTAGCCTCTGATATGATGGCCCTGTCTAGCACCCCAATGTAGGTCTCCAGCTTCAAGACATTCACTCTTTCTAAAATGTCACTTCGGAGCCCACCTTCAAAGTGTCTCGCCTTCTTATAGTCAGTGTCAATCACGTGTGGTGCAAACCTGGCTAATTCAGTAAATTTGGCCTCATACTCAACTACAGTCATACTGTCTTGCTTAAGTTCCATGAACTCTGCTACTTTCCTATTTCGGACACACTGCGGGAAGTACTTGTCGTAGAAAATTTCCAAAAATTTTGCCCAATCAACATCCCTATGATTCTCACGCATTAACATCCACCATCTCCTTGCCTCGTCTTCTAGCATAAAAGTGGCTAGAAGCACTTTCTGTGTCTCTGAGCAAAGAAACATTTCAAAGAATTTCTCAATGCTGAGAACCCACACCTCGGCTTTCAACGGATCCAATCCACCATGGAACTGCGGTGATTTCATCTTCTTGAATTCTTTGGTGAGAGCTATTATCCGATCATCATTCTGATTATCTAGTATAGGAGGTGCCGGAGGTGGTGGTGGAGGATGTGGTTGCAGCCACTGTTGTTGCCATTCTTGTTGTTGCCTCAATGTCTCCGCCATTTCCTGAATCAACCTTTCCATTCTATCCATTCTGGCAGTAGAGAACTCTTCTATCTCATCACCTCTTATTCTCACCATCTGATTAAACTTACATTATACTTTATACAAAAGATACACAGGCATGCATATACTAAAGAGCATACATAATCAAATAATTTGCAATGCAAGCAAATCACAAACTTATGGCACATGACCGTTCATATCAAAACATTTAAGCACATTCTCGATGCTCCCAAATTCATACTTATCACATGAATACATCCTATATCTTTTCTAGACGCTTATTGCACTTTTGGACAAGTGTGTGAGTTATTAACTCGTGCTCTGATACCACTCTGTCAAGGCTCGAACCCGCCCCCCCGTGGGTTAAGGACATAACCGGCCAGTAATCAGGAGATTACTTACGGCCTCAAACCAAAACAAATGTATTTTAACAGAGTTAATGGGGACCAAACGGAAGCAGTTCAAAACTTTGTCCATAGAGCTGTGCTTACATGGCACATCAAAATAACCCATACATATGTACATTAATAACTCACAGCAAATATACAGTGCCATCAAGTTCTGTACAAACAGGATCATCCAAAATTAAGTCAACCCATGAGAACTATATACAAATATATACAAAGACTTCGCCAACAAGACAAAAGAAGATAGTACAACAAAAAGGCGAAGACGAGTCTCGTGCGTGAGACACAAGGGCTGATCTCCAAAACTCGGTTGTTCCACACAGACTTCACTGAGCCTAGGTCTGGACCTCTCTTGGCTCACCTACAAACACAGGAATGAGCTTGAGCGATAGCCTAGTGAATAATATCAAATACAGAAGTTATACAAATGATATGTAAAACAATATGCTTCAAACGACCTTAGGCCCAATTCATATTTCTATTTAACATATATACACAATTTAGGTCAAGTGACTACGGTCCCGAACAAACTAGCCTTCGGCCCATTTAAACTTTCCTTTGTGTCAAAACGACCTTTGGCCCATTCAGATGACAAACTGGCCTTTGGCCCATTCATTCATTCATGTAGAAACGGCCTCTGGCCTATTCGTTCATGCCAAAACGGCCTTCGGCCTATTCATTCATGTCAAAACGGCCTTCGGCCCATTCATTCAAGTCAAAATGGCCTTCGGCCCATTCATTCTTGTCAAAAACAGCCTTCGGCCCATTCTTTTATTCATATCAAGCATTTGTCCATAATTCAAACTGGCAAACTTATAAGGCTTATAAGGAAATAAGCAATTGGACAAATGACAAGGTTCAAATATCGATATTACTCACAGTGATCGGTTGGTTGGTGTGCCCTGGAGCTCGACCCTACACATTCCATGAGCACAAAAGGGTCACAAATAATTCGATCCGTTCTAAATTCACATATTCCTCTTTAGGCTTGATTCTTATCTCTTTAACTCAATTACAATGCCCAATCTATGCCTAAAAGTACTTAGAAGCGAAAGAGGACAGAAAACGAAACACAGAATGCATAAACAAAATTTCAGAAAATAGAGTCCCCGCTCGAGCAGACCCTTGAGGCCTACAAAAGTACTGGTTAGGTCGACTTCACGCTCAATTGTGCACTCTGGCGCTCGAGCAGAAGGCCTCTCTACATGGCTCCCCCGCTCGAGCGTGGAATTCCCCGCTCGAGTGGACATCCATGTCTACAAAAATACAGGGAGCACGAATTTCCCGCTCGAGTGGCACTTGCCCCGCTCGAGCGAACATCAAAATTCTGGGTTTTCCAGAATGTGTTCTTGAGCTCAAATTCGACATTCCAACCACATTCCTTGCATATTATGGCTCCAATTTCACATATACTTGTACTAACATGGTACCAACACTAAAACACATCAACATAGAGCTCAATTTCATGACTTAAACACATGCATGGCTCATTTTCCACCAATCTCATTACCAATGTAACAATTTCATGCATTCAACACTTACACCCTTATAATTTGCACATGCATGTGGTATATTATTCTCATTCTCAACTTATATGATGAAGAGATGGTCAAGAACATGATCTTCGACTAAAAACTCACATAGATCACGCATTTGGTGCTCAAGCATGCAAATTCAAAGCAACTACATACATGCATGCAAACATTGACCTTCAATTCAACATAATCAAATCAATTGCATTTCAATTCCTGTTCTTGACCATTAATCAACTTTGAACACACAAGATTACACATTACACTCTTGAATTCAAGAATCAATTGCTTACCTAGAGGCACAATTTTTCCAATCAATAGCAAATTCTTGAATAATCTTCAAGATCACCAAGCTTTGAGCTAAATTGTACAATTCTCTCCCTTTCTCTCTCTCTATAGCCGACTCTCCCTCTCTCTCTTGGAGCCAAAATCAGCCAAATGATAAGAATGAGAGATTTTGAGTGTATAGTGCCTTTAAGGTAAGTCCCACTAATCAAAAATATCAATAATAAATAATTGGGCACTTAACTAATCGTTCTGAATCTAATTATTTTGATCCAAATCAATTTTCAATTAAATCTCACCGTAGGCTCTAAAAATTATGCTAATCAACATGGAGTAATCAATTTTGGGTTCTATGGCCGATAAGGCCTTTAATTTAAATTCCAAAGCAGATTATCAAACAGATATTCCTACGGTGAACAGATAGAAATTCAAAACCACATATTTTCACATAATGGCACACAAAATCATATTAAACACATAATCATGCTCATATTAAGGACCAATTAACATATTACAGAACAGGGATATCACAGTCAAAGTTCGGCTGGGGTCCCGAGACCGGATGTGTGGCAGATGCCCCAGATGGGCGTTGCGTTTCAGTATTGGTCTCATCATGCACGGCAGTTCCCTGATTTAATGCTGCTATCACGGCCACAACTTCTTCCGAACCCTGTGCCATCACGGTCTGCTGGGTTTGAACAACGGTAATGTGACTGGTGACTGACATATCAGTTGAACCGGTGAGCCTTGACTGGGCCTTCTTTGCCTTGCCTCAGCAAAGGAAACACTGGCTGCCCTTGAACTGAATCTCTGACCTGACAATGTCTATCAACACAAGTCCAATGCACCCGGGGGATATCGGAGCCTTTTGAAGCTATGGTTCCAGAACTACCCTGCAAATGAAGAAAACAGATAGCATCTTAGCTTGGTTTCACTAGAACAGATACGAGCACAGCTGAATGACTGCACTCTTTGTTGCATTCTGCCCCAAAATCAGATACCAAACTCACAACTGATATGCACATTCCTGTAAAGTTTCACTGTAAAGCACATACCAATTAATGAGAGCCAAAACATCCCTACGATGGGGTAGGGTTTCCGTGTCCTATTTTATCAGGAGCTAGGGTTTCACTACGCACGCAGCGGTTTCAGACAACCTACATTCGGGTAAGCAACTTGTTCTAGTTTGGAATGGTAAAAAAGGGTGCCTCGGTAACAACCGAGGTTTGTGTTTCCATCGTGGCAGAGCCCGCAACCGGTCAGCCTTATGGCACGCTTTCCCAAGCAAGCCTCCAGCAAACTGTTCAGGAATAGCAGATGGCAAACACTGTGACTTAGGCGCGCTAATGCAGATGTTATGCAAAGAAACACATAAGTGCAAACAAAAACACCATATCATGAGTTCGAGTCAAGTTCTCTAAATCCCTAGCAGAGTTGCCAGAAACTGTAGACCGCCCAAACTCCGCTCCGCGCGCAAAGGCCCAAATTGTTGTTCTAGCTACTACAGTTCGGACTCCTGTCACGGTTCTGAATCTAATCTCACAAAGTGCAATGCAAGATTGATAAATCACCAAAGAGTCCAAATTCGGCAAATCGTTTTGGAAAATCGATTTTAATCAAAAAACAGCAAATATAGACTGCTTCGCCTGATTTCAAAGTCGCCACCTAAATATTTTCTTTTGGAAAATTTAGGAAACCCTGACTCGTGCCTAAGGCCACATGTCCGTCATCACCAAAGTTGCCTCGGCTCGGAAACTTGGGTACGAGAGGGGAAGGTCATGAAATGAGCACCCCCGCTTGCCCGATCAAAGATCGGCCTCTACTAACATGATATGTTGTTTTTGAAAACACATGTGTTCTTATTCCGGTTATTCATCTAGAATTACTATGTGATGCGCACAACATACCAGTATAGACTAAATCACTCAATTTGGAACAAAACATCTCATGTTTGTTTTTCGAAGTGGTTTGAAAGTGCTACTCGCAAGTAGTCTAAAGCGCGGATTTGCCACCCTCAAGTGGGCTAAAAATAACATGATTTGCCCCTCTTAAGTGGGCTTAAAACGCACATTTCGATGAGTTGTTCCAATTCAAGCAATGAAGCCTTCATGCACAGGCATTAGCCTCATCGCAAGCATGCTAAACATGGCAATCACTTACACGTATGTAAGATGCTAAAGCATAAACACTCACAGTGTACTCCAAGCCAAAACAGAAGCTAGTTAGTAAACAATGCATGATCCTAGCTATGTTAAGATTGCCTAATGCAACACATGCAAAATGCAACTAAATAGGCTCGACTGTCTAAGACGGCATATGAATGCAACTTGATAACATCTATTCAAATTGGTATTGAAATACGATACAGTTTGTATGATGCGCCGAGCCCGGTGCATGCAAGACAAATGAATGATGCACGCATGCAAGCATAAGGTATGCTAATCGAAATATGCCCTAATCTAACCACCGAAAGCGGGTAAATAAAAGGGAGAAAGAAATGAGGGTTGGAAGGCATGCATCACACACACGCATGCTTATCACAACATTTGCCCCCTCGATGGAGGGTCCTAGTGAATAAGCTAAGCTAGTCTAAGCTAAGCTAATTATTTACATAACAAAATTAATTAACTATTCCTAGTTAAATAATTATTACAGAATGAATCAATTAATTAAACGCATTAACAAATTAATTACAACACTTTTATAAATAAAATAACAGTTTACTCTAAGTTAACAAAAGCACTGAAATGGCCTCGTGATGAGGGTTGCATGGATGCTCGGTCGGCTTCGCTCCAAAATCCACTACCGTGCCTCGTAATGCCTCTGTTTGCACACTTCTGGAGTTCTGAAAATTGTGCCAACTTCCAAGGTACTTTTGACCCACCTTATGAACATGTGAGGGATGGTCGGCCAAAAGGAATGGCCATCGGCCAGAGTTTATGGCTATTGGCCAAATTGATAGCCGATTGGCAGACTTTGATGGCCGGTCGGCAGCTCTGATGGCCGATCAGCCACTGCTTCCTGCAATTTCTCGTTTTAGCTGCAACAAAGCACAAACAAGGGCATGGCAGTGTATTTGCAAGAAAATGTTGTGTAACTACGCTCATTATCATGTCTCAAGCTCAAAGGAGTGTAGTGCTCGGCTCTCGAGCCATCAATCACGCATCTCAATGCATGATGGCCAAAGAGTCAAGCTTGCACAATGTTAATGAATGCACAAACAACACATATGACTGGATGAACCTCCACCTTATCATACATGATCAAAGGTGTCAGTGACCTAAGGAATGAGGCACGTTTCATCACTTTGAGTATGAGACGTCCCTAGTTCCTCGTGTTTGGATTAACGTCTGATCCAAACACAATGCAATGCAACAGAAACATGTTATCTTGGCATGTTTTACTGGGATCCATTTTATTTACTCATTTTAGATTACCGACAAGTCGTTTAACCGGTTAAGTCCAAAAGTGAGAGTCCTCTAATTTTGAAAGAGGGTCTAAGCCATACGCACCTTGAGCATTGAAGAAGCCTCACGCTTTTGGTTAGTAGAAACCCTCAAAAGAAGGCTGAAACCATTAGGCATGAGAGCCTCAATTCCATGCTCAAGCCAACATGGGGCTTAAGACCTCTTTCAAAGCAAAGTCACAAATGAAGAGTGGAGTGATATGGCAAACATTTCAGTGCTGAAATAGGATGCTAAAGACACTAAACCATGCAAGCAACCCATGTAAAACATGTTAAGGGCTAAAGGCATTGAAACTAGTGACAAGCATTACACTAGAGGCATGCAATATCAAACTCAAATGGGCAAACCAGCTCTGGATAGAGCGAAATCATGCTAAAACAGTGGCCTGGATATGCTGAAACTTAGGCACAAAAGGCAAGAAAATCATGCGCACATGTTGGCTCGCAAGCAAGGCATAAAGCTCAACCTTTAAACACAATTAAATAGTGATAAACATGGGAGTATGGCAAACATATAAACTCTGAAATTCCATGCAAAATGATACCAAGGCATGCAAACATCACAAGTATAGCATGGTAGGGGCCTCAAAACTCAAGACTAGTCAAGCCATTTGCACTATAGCTATACAAAACATGAGCGATATGGCCAAGGCAACCCAAAATAGTCCTAAAGCATGTCAAAATAATGCTAAAACATGTATGGAGTATAGCCAAGACAAGCTAGCATGAAGGGCCAAAAAACCAAGTACACTAGGCTAGTGGGCAAGATTGCACTACAAGTGCACAAACCAAGCAAGAAGTGACTCCACCAACCAGAAACAGAGTTATGGCATGTCAAAATAACACCAAAAATGGGTTGTGACTAAGCCAACACATGCTAGAATAACAAGCTAACTCATTAGGCATGCAAGGCTAGGAAAGAGGATTTACACTACAAGTGTATGAAGCGTGCAGCCAATGGTCAAGAAAACCAAAAATAGAGTTAAAGCATGTTAAATAATGCCAAAAATGTGCTGGAGTGGAGCCAAAACATTCTAGAATTATAGGCTAAAATAGCAAGCATACAAAGCTAGTGAGCAAGGTTTACATTACAAGTGTAAGGAGCATGCAAGGAGTGAACTCACCAACCAAAATTAGAGTTATGGCATGTCAAAATAAGCCCAAAAATAAGCTAAGAACAAACCAACACATGCTAGAAAAAATGCTCAATAATTAGGCCAACACGGCATACAACCAAGACAAGAGGAGAGGGGACCACCCCCTGCCATTTTGAACCTCAAAACCACATTTTTATCACTGAAAATCCACTAGATTTCAGTGGTTAAAATGCCAAACAAAGATGGTTTCAAAAGCTTAGGAAGTTGGCTCTAAAGGCTTTACAAGCCAAAGAGTAAAGGGAGAGACAACTCCCTAACACAAAAGAGGCCTAAGCCATCACTTTTAGGACTAAAAAACAGAGATTTTCTCAGTTCAAAACCAAGCCAAAAATAGTTTACAAAGGTGGTAAAATAAGCATGCAAAGCAAAGGTTCAAAGGAACAAGTACTTACCCTTACAACACCTTGAAGCTCAGTAGCAAAACTAGCCAAAATCAGCCTTTGAGAGCTCAAAATAGGCTCCAAGGGACCTCAGCCCAAAGATATACAACTTTAATGAAGGATGCCTAGGCAAAGGAGAGGTGTATCTCCAAGTGTATCTCTTGTTATGCACACAAAGGCAAGAGAAGAAGAGAGAGGCAGAGATTTATCTCTGAAATTTTAGAGAGAGAGGACTTTTTAGAGAGAGAGACTCCCAAATTTTCTCTAAGCCTTTCAAATGTTCCAGCCCCTTGAACATGAGATATAAGGCTCTCATATATAGCAAAATATCAAGTTTGGTCGAAATATTTGATTTGGGATAGGTGGCACAAGCTGGAAACAGCTGGAGGAGAAATATGTGCCAATTCTGGGCTTTCTGGACATTTCTGGCTGACCGGCCAACATTTGTGGCCAATAAGGTTCACTTTTGGCCGAGCTATGGCCGATGAGCTCCAATTGTGGCCGATGCGCTCCCATTGAGGCCGATGGAAAAAACCAGTCCTGGTCCCTAACTTGAAGCAAGCCTAACTCCTTCATCTGGACTCCTTTTTAGGTCATTCTTGAGCCTAAACTATAGCCCAGGAAGTCTTCTTTCCAATTATGGAGCCTCACATCAAAATTCCATGTGTGCTAAGAGATATCTCTCTTTTAGAGAGAGAGGACTTTTTAGAGAGAGAGACTCCCAAATTTTCTCTAAGCCTTTCAAATGTTCCAGCCCCTTGAACATGAGATATAAGGCTCTCATATATAGCAAAATATCAAGTTTGGTCGAAATATTTGATTTGGGATAGGTGGCACAAGCTGGAAACAGCTGGAGGAGAAATATGTGCCAATTCTGGGCTTTCTGGACATTTCTGGCTGACCGGCCAACATTTGTGGCCAATAAGGTTCACTTTTGGCCGAGCTATGGCCGATGAGCTCCAATTGTGGCCGATGCGCTCCCATTGAGGCCGATGGAAAAAACCAGTCCTGGTCCCTAACTTGAAGCAAGCCTAACTCCTTCATCTGGACTCCTTTTTAGGTCATTCTTGAGCCTAAACTATAGCCCAGGAAGTCTTCTTTCCAATTATGGAGCCTCACATCAAAATTCCATGTGTGCTAAGAGATATCTCTCTTTTAGTGAAGGCTGCTCAGTTTCGGTCCAATCGGAATGATGCCCAACTTCAACCAATCATATCTCCCCCATCCGGAATCGGCTTTAGGAGATTCTTAAGTGAAAAATGAAGCCCCGGAAGTAAGCTTTCGAACGGTGGTGGCTTCATAGCTGAAATCCAAGTATACAAGTAGATAGGCCTGATTTAGAAAGGACTGCTCGTCTCTCTCTTTACGATTCATGCCCGACTTTTCCCCCAACTTGGTTTCTTCCCTCTTCTCCTCTTTTCTTCAACTCCAAACGTCTAAACAAGGTGCTTTGAAAGATTTTTTAAAGATTTCATCTCTCTTTCATTCATTTCCACTTTGTCCTTGCTCGATTTACAAAAAAGTGCAACATTTAACGAAATGCGAGCGTCAGAACATCGTAGGAACTTTGTTTCAAAAATATTTTGAAAGAGAGGGTTTTAAGGTCTAAAAACCATTCAAAATAGCTTTGGTCAAAATAGTTTGTAGTCCAAAAAATGGGGTGTAAGGTTGGGATTTGACTCTCTCCTTGCCGCAAAAATTGAACCTTTGCACTACACACCTCATCACCCAGTAAACAATCAGTAATGCCTAAGTCTTAAGGGCGGTCAAAAATGGGATGTCTACAAGGATGCGCCAGATGACCTCTTACTGAGAGAGCCCGTGTCTCACTTGTTGGCCATAGCCGTAGAGGTATAAACTCCACCTTTCTGCAATACCACCTTTAACTGTTGCATTTCTTTTACTGTTTTGATCTGATTGCATCACATGCCTTGATTTGACTATATTTCATACACTCCTGCTTCACATTCAACTTTACTTTACATATCACTGTTCTGCATTCAATTGTACTTTACACCTCACTTGATCTAATTGCACCACATGCATTACACAGGATGGACCCCGCTCCTTCCGAGGCTACGGTATCATGACAGCTCAGGATTGGTACGACGAGCTTCCAACCGAGGTCCGTGACATCATCGACAGGACCGGCTTCAGTCTATTTTGCTCCAGTTTGACACAGGTTACTGCGAGCCGCCCTCTCTTAGGGGCTCTTGTGGAGAGGTGGTGGGATACCACCAACTCCTTCCACTTTTCTTCTACGGGGGGAGATGACGATGACTCCCTACGACTTCGCCATGATCACTGGCTTAGGCGTAGAAGGTGATCCGATCCTTCTCGATCCTGACATAGGAGAGTGGGAGGCCGCATGGGCTGCACTGCTCGTGGCACAACCACCGACACTTCGGGCAGGCAATGGTCAGATACATCTGGTTTGAGGAGCAGTTTAGAGGAGTTGAGCCTAAGACTGTTGACCAAACCGAGCAATATGCCAGGGGCTTTCTGATGTTCCTCTTTGGTACCACCTTGTTCTCGAAGGTTTGTATCTGCTGAGCGCATTGGTGGTACTGCAGCGAGTCCCGTCCTATGATTGGGGTGGAGCTGGTCTCACCACTCTATACGGATACATGAACTCGACCTCTTGGGTGTGCGGGACCTTGATCGGTGGCTACTGGCGAGCCTGGGAGGTACGCAGCTTAGTTCCCCCTCTTCACTTTACATTTTTTGCTTAGCACTTCCTGCTTTATATTGGTGCAGCACATGTACTTTCTGCTTTGTATTCTGTATCTACTCATACACTATTACGTTTTCTGTTTCACATTTTCTATACTCTGTTCATACACTGTATTGATCATATTTCCCTTGCAGCTGTGGGTGTACGCATACTTTCCGGCTCTTGCCCCAGAGCCCATAGAGGAGATCCCAGTGACAGTTTTGTTCTCTCTGGTATACGACGGCCAGCTCCGCCGTAGGACTTGGGAGAACTTCATGTTCTTCCGGCAGTACTTTGACACGGTCACGGCACACGAGGTAATCTAGAACAAAACAATCTTCTCTTCGATGAACTTGATACATATATCGGCCAATTGGCAATGACTGATCATTTGCTCATTCTCTTATTTTAAAATCACATGGCAGCCCGTGGGACGTGATACTGTCAGGGGCCAGATTCACATATGAGACTGCTAGGGTCATGGCTCGCTACCACATCCTTTTTGAAGGCCCGATCAGCCATGCTTGGTTCTTGAGTGAGTCCTTCGTGCGCCAGACCTTGAGCTCGCCTGCCCAGTTTATACCAATGGCACCTCCCGCATCTATGAGATAGACACACAACCTTTCTGACGAAAAGGTGATCCAGTTCATGGTAGGACGGGATGCAGACCTTTTCCGCATGGAGGGTGACTATGCGACCTTTATTCAGACGCATCTGATGCCGCCTCTGATCGACATTCGCGAAGGTGAGGGAGTTAGAGCTCCAGCTGCGAGAGGGAGGGGCAAAGGGACCACGGCGACCAGAGCCCGCGGCAGGAGAGATCTTGAGGTGAGGCAGGAGACTGGATGGCCAGAGCTGCGTACTATGTTGACTTACCAGAGACGTTCCGGGGAGACCTGCTAGATCCCCATCGAGCCCGCATGTAGACGTGCCCCAAGAACTCCTCAGGCTCCGCGCCTGCGAGGGCGGAAATTCCGTTTTGTTCTCTAGCTATTACAGTTCGAACTCAATGTCATGGTTCTTAATCTGATCTCACAAAGTGCAATGAAAAATTGATAAATCACCAAAGAGTCCATATCCAGCAAATCGTTTTGGAAAACTGATTTTTAATAAAGAAGTGCCAAACATGTACTGCTTTGCCAGATACAGGGTCACCACCTAAATATTTTATTTTTGGGAAAATTTAGGAAACCTTGAGTCGTGCCTAAGGCCACGTGGCCGTCATCACCAAAGTTGCCTCGGCTCGAGAACTTGGGTACGAGAGGGGAAGGTCATGCAATGAGCACCCCCGCTCGCCCGATCAAAGATCGGCCTGTACTAAGCATGATATCTTGTTTTTGAAAACACATGTATTCTTATTCCGATTAATTAGCTAATCTTACTATGTGATGCGCACGGCAAACAAGTATAGACTAGATCGCTTAATTTAGAACAAAATATTGCATGTTCGTTTGTGAAAACGGTTTGAAGTTTGCTACCTGCAAATAGGCTAAAAAATGCAGATTTCAATGAATTGTTCCAATTCAAGCAATCCAACCTTCACCCACAGGCATTCAGGCAGTTAATCAAGTAAGCAGTTAGCCTCATGGCAAGCATGCTAACATGGCAACATACACATCTCATGAAGTACGCTAAAGCGTAAACACTCACAGTGTACTCCGAGCCAAAACAAAGAACTAGTTAGAAATCATGCATGACCCTAGTTCATGTTAAGATGGCTAATGCAACACATGCAAGAATGCAACTCAGATAGGCTCGGTTATTCTAAGATGCCATGTGAAATGCAACAATTGATACATGTATTCAACTTGGAATTGAAATGCAATGCAGTTAGTATGATGCGCCGAGCCCGGTGCATGCAAAACAGATGAATGATACATGCATGCAAGCATAAAGATGCTAATCGAAACATGCCCTAAAACTAACCATCGTAAGCAGTTAAGTAAAAGGGAGAAAGAAATAGAGGTTAGAAGACATGCATCACATACACGCACGCTTATTACAACAGTTGGCCGTCTTGCAGGCAGGTCCGAATAAGAAGCTAACTAGCTAATCTAAGCTAATTAAACTAATTATTACATCACAAAACTATTTAACTAACAAGCTAATTAATTAATCTATTAGAAATCAAATAAGCAGCTAAACACATTAACTACTTAAGTACATAACCAAAGCATAAACATGGAAGTGTGACAACACTGAACGCACTGAAATAAAGTATGAAATGATGCCAAATCATTCAAACATATCAAGTATAGCATGCTAGGGTCCTTAAGGCATGAAGCTAGCAAAGAGCAACATATAGGAGGCATGCAAAACATGGCACAAATGCATGAACCAACCATGGACAGAGCTTAATTAGGTCTAAATAAAAACCAAAACATGCTGAGATGGGGGCTCAAATGCCTAGGCAAGATGGCATACATGCTAGGCCACAAACTAGGCAACAATGCATAACACTCAAAGGCACTGAAAGCATGAAAGAAATAGGAACATGGCGGTGCTATATGCTCTGAAATGTCATGTTAAAGGATGCCAAATCATGTACACAACACAAATGAAGCATGCTATGAAGATCAAAGCTTGAAACTAGCACAGGCACTTACACTGTAGCTATGCAAAACATGAAGCATATGGAAAAGGCAACCAAAAATAGTCCTAGAACATGTCAAAAAGAGTCTAAAACATGTATGGAAGGAAGCGAAAATGTGCTAACATGAAGTTCATAAGGCATGGAATATGCAGGGCAAATAAGGTAGATTACACTACACCTACCAAGGCCAAGCATGAGATGGCTTAACCAACAAAAATTAGAGTTATATCATGGAAAAATAACCCCAAAAATGCATTGAAATGATAGCTCGCAAGCTTAGGCATGAAGGCATACACAATGATTCATGTTAAGGGCATAAAACACCAACTCCTCAAAGCATGGAATAAGTGAAAGATGCAAGAGTAAGACCATGAAACATGGACTGAAATCATATTCCAATTGATGCCAAATCATGGAAATAGGCCAAACAATGCATGCTAGTGGACTTGATACACAAAGCTAACAAGCTAGAATGCACTATAGCTATACAAAGCATGGCATGCATGACCAAAACAATCCAAATCAGAGCTTAAGCATGCTAAAACATGGACAAAATCTTCTTAGATTTAAGCCAAAAGCATGTTAGAATGACATATTAAAGCATGGCACACATTAGGCTAGTTCATGGAAATGCACTACAAATTCATGGAGCATGCAAGGACCAACCAAGCCAAACCTTAACAGAGGTATGACCTGGCAAAACATCACCAAAAACATGCTGAAATGGAGTCAACATAAGCTAGAAAGACATGCTACTTCATGAAGCATACAAGACTAGTTTATGAAATTTACACTATAACTGTATAAGGCATGCAAGAGCCAACCAAACCAATCCAACACAGATCTGAGGCATGTTAAGACAATACCAAAAACCTACTAAGACGGCCCCAAAACAAGCTAGAAAGACGTGCTCAAACATGAGGCACACAATGCTAGTTTGTAAGATTTATACTACAAGTGTATAAGGCATGCATGGAATGACCAAACCAAGTCAAAACAGATCTGAGGCATGCTGAAATAACCCCAAATACATGCTAAGAACAAGCCAGCACAAGCTTAATAAACATGCTCAAACATGAGGCATATGAAGCAAGTATTCAAAATACACGGAGAAGGGATGACCCTCTCCTATTTGGGACCTCAAAACCTCCTCTCCAACACTAAAAATCCTTTGGATTTCAGTGGTAGAAAGGTCATGCAAAGGTGATCCTAATACCTTAAAAAGAAGGCACAAGAACGAGACCAAACAAGGCCTAAGAGGGGGTATACTACCCCAACACAAAAGTGACCTTGAACAAACATTTTAAGGACTGAAAAATAGAAATTTTTACAGTAGGAAGTTAAGCTTAAATCAGTATGCAGATAGGTCCAACAGCTTAAGCAAAACAAGGGGTTAAGGGGTTAAAGGCTTACCCTTGTAGAACCTCTTCAAAACCACAACTCCAGCAGATTTTTCAAGCTCAAACCAATCCAACAACACGAAAACCAGCTCCTAAGCACCTCAGCAACAAAAGGATGGTTTTTGAGTGTGTGTTTGTGTGTTAAAGTGTGGTAAAATGACACTTATGAAGCACAAAATGAAGAACAAGAGCAAGATAGATACAAGTATGTATGTATAACTCTCATGCGTCAAATTTCTGAACTTAGAGGAGGAAGGAGGTGGTTCTCTCTTATAGAGAACAAAGAACAAGCTTGTTGGACAAGCTTTGGCCTCAAAGCCATCCCTCCATACACGTGTATGGAGGATGGCTTTAGTGCCTTCCAGCTATGCCAGTTGGAAGAAAATATCTCCAAAAAGGTGACAAAAAGTAGCCGAGCACTTGAAGTGGTCGGCCAGCTACTTGAGGTGGTCGGCCAACCACCACAAGTGGTCTGCCAAGACAACAACTGGTCAGCCATGGTGGGAGATGGTCTAGAGCTTGAAAACAATGTAGTGGTGTGGTAGCCGACCAGAAAAGGTGGCCCAAAGATCAAGAAAATCAGTTGTCAGACCAGAAAACTGGCTAGCGGGAGGAAAAGTGGTATCCAAGGGGAAGAACTGGTCTCCCACCCTCGTACCACCTTCCAAACAAGGAAAACAAGGTTCGTACCAAAAATAAACCAAAACGGATGCAAAACGAAAGTTCGGGAGGCAAAGCGCGTAGCCGAAAGCCTCGAAAACTAGTCTACCGGCACCAAAAGTGGTCTCTCGGACCACAGTGTCCCTCTAGGCAGAGGCAACAAGGTGTGGTTCAAAAACCACATCAAATGGAAAACGTTAAGCGGTCCCAACTCAAGGCGCGCGGCCAAAGGCTTCGAAAATCGAAAAACTGGTCTCCAAACCGGAAAAGTGGTCTACGACCACGAAAAGTGCTCTGCGACCACAAAGAGGTGGTCTACAAGACCACTCCCTCCCTCCCTCCAGGGAAGAGAAACAAGGTTCGGTCCGCAAACCGAGCCAAAGCGCAAAGAGTTCAGAGGCCCGGAGGCAAGGCTCTCAGCCAAAACTCTGAAACCTCGAAACGAGCACAACATGCACAGTCACCGAGCGCTCAATCGATAACGTCTGAGTCTTAAGGTCGGTCAAAAATGGGGTGTCTACAGTTACCCCTCTTTGACAGAACTCGGAAGTCAATAAGTGACGGGAGTGAATGTCAAAGCCCAGAGACGACCCATTTTTGACAAGGCCGAAGACTTAGACAAGCATGGAAGATAATAAAGAGATGTGCTCGCAGGCAGGGGCAAAATGCAAATGACATACACAAAGCCGAACATAACTTATGATCATGCAAAGAAAGTTGTAATGAAGCAAGTATACACAATAAATGCAACAGTTTAAGCAAACGAATACGAACCAAACTACATTACATGCAGAAAGGATATAAGAGAATTATGCAATTCTCACTGCGTCTCACGCGGAGAAGGCTAAAAGCGACTCCCGAGAATACCCGGAGTCTCAAACACAACATCTCTCAGCGTATCACACGCAGGAGAGGAAAGGGCAACATCTCTCAGCGTATCACACGCAGGAGAGGAAAGAGCAACATTTCTCAGCGTATCACACGCAAGAGAAGGAAAAGGCAACACCTCTCAGCGTAGCACATGCGAGAGAGGAAAGATAAACCTCTCAGCGTAGCACACGCGAGAGAGGAAAGGGAAAACCTCTCAACGTAGCACACACGAGAGAGAAAAGGTAAACCTCTCAGTGTAGCACACGTGAGAGAGGAAAGGGGATCCAAATGTGTGCCAAACGTGAGAGGAGAAAGGGTAAATGGAACATGTTCCAAATACTCTTAACCAAAGAGGGAGAAACGCAGGGACATATCCCGGTGTTTCGGAAAGGTACAAGCATTGGAACGTATTCCAAATGCTCTTAACGAAAAAGGGAGAAACCCAGGGACATATCCCCGTGTTTTGGAAAGAAGGAGAAACATAGGGACATATTCCCGTGTTTTGGAAAGAGGGCGTGCAGAACAATGCAAGTGGAATGTGTGTGACAACGCAAGTGAAGAGGTGTGCACGGCAATGCAACCTAAGTGTGTGCATAACGATGCGATGGAAGGGTGCATGACAATGCAACCTAAGTATGCGCATAACAATGCGATGGAGGGGTGCATGACAATGCAACCTAAGTGTGTGCATAACAATGCGGATCGAGGGGTGCATGACAATGCAACCTAAGTATGCGCATAACAATGCGATGCACTAACAAGTGCAGATAAGGTACGCAAGATAGCGCGAACAATGCAATGCACTAACAAGTGCGGATGAGGTGCACAAGGATAGCGCAAATGATGCAATGCACTAACAAGTGCGGATGAGGTGCGCAAGATAGCATGAATGTAAACTGCACAAAACAATGCGATGCACAAGATAGCGCGATAAAATGCATGCACAATGCAAGTAAGGTGCACAAAACAATGCGATGCGCAACATAGCGCGATAAAATGCCGGCAAAATAGAAGTAGGGTGCACAAAACAGTGCGATGTGCAAAATAGCGCAATAAAATGCATGCACAATACAAGTAGGGTGCACAAAGCAGTGCAATGCGCAAAATGGCGCAATAAAATGCATGCACAATGCAAGTAAGGTGCACAAAAGAGTGCGATGCGCAAAATAGCGTGATAAAATGCATGCACAATGCAAGTAGGGCGCACAAAACAGTGCGATGCGCAAAATAGCGTGATAAAATGCATGCA
Organism: Camellia granthamiana; assembly: GCA_036172215.1. Lineage (NCBI taxonomy): Eukaryota > Viridiplantae > Streptophyta > Magnoliopsida > Ericales > Theaceae > Camellia > Camellia granthamiana. The sequence goes on along the minus strand of CM069909.1, from coordinate 107,576,418 downwards.
CAATGCAAGTAGGGTGTGCAAAATAGCACGATAAAATGCATGCACAATGCAAGTAGGGTGCACAAAACAGTGCGCTGCGCAAAATAGCGCGATAAAATGCATGCAGAATGCAAGTAAGGTGCACAAAACAATACGATGCGCAAAATAGCGCGATAAAATGCATGCACAATGCAAGTAAGGTGCACAAAATAGTGCGATGCACAAAATAGCGCGATAAAATGCACGCACAATGCAAGTAAGGTGCCCAAAATAGTACGATGCACAAAATAGCGTGAGAAAATGCATGCACAATGCAAGTAATAAATGGACTTGCAGTAGATGCAAAGGGTAACCTATTCCAACCATGCTGAAATCATGAGAGGATGAAGAACAAATCCGAAACACGCCGAGATCGTGTGAGGAAGGGGACACTCAAACCACGCTGAAATCGTGAGAAGAGGTCCGAAAACAAACAAATAATCAGGAGCGTACACGACGCAACCTGAGATAAATTCCAAACATGCTGAAATCGTGTGAGGAATAGGACACTCAAACCACACTGAAATCGTGAGAGGAGGTCCAAAAGCAACCCGCCCAGCTGCGTGCACGACTCAACCTGAGATAAATTCCAAACACGCTGAAATCGTGTAAGGAATGGGACACTCAAACCACGCTGAAATCGTGAGAGGAGGTCTGAACAAATAATCAAGAGCGTGCACGACGCAACCTGAGATAAATTCCAAACACAGTGAAATCGTGTGAGGAATGGGATACTCAAACCACGCTGAAATCGTGAGAGGAGGTCCAAAAACAACCGACCCGGTGCGTACACGATGCAACCTGAGATAAATTTCAAACATGCTAAAATCGTGGGAGGAATGGGACACTCAAAGGACGCTGAAATCATGAGAGGAGGTCCGAACAAATAATCAAGAGCGTGCACGACGCAACCTGAGAAAGCCTCGGAGGACAACAATCCTAAAGGCTGCACAACGTGAACGGATAAACGAATAGAAGATAGCACAAGATGCAAATAAATGCAATAAATGCAATAAGTGTGATGATGCAATACATGTTACAAGCAATGTAGTGCATGATGTTTAGGGAATGCAATAAACAAACAAAGCGGCGCTTTAGAAAGCACTTCTCAGGGTGAGTGGCGACGAACCGCTCTACTCTGACGGGGATCTTCCCTTGTATTCTTTGAACACTTACCTTTAACTCACAGTACAAAGGTCTTGAAATGCTGACAAGGAGTAACCTCTGCATGTAGAAGTCACGGATGCTACTCTTCTTCCTGATCATATTCACAACTTTCCCTCAAGAACTCATTGCAAACACAGCCAAGATAACTCTAGCGGGGAATGGTACTCAGGGAGAGCACTTTTGATCGCCATTCTGGCTTCGAAATAGTCAACACAATATTTTGTTTGCTTTAAACACACAGCTTATACAACACACTGCTCGTTCTGAACACACAATTCAAAACATAGTACTCGGTTTATTTGGCACACAGCTCATACAGCACACTGCTCACTCTGAACACACAGCTCATTCTAAACATATGGGATGTAATGACGAAACTTGCAGAAGTTGAAACGAACTCAAATGCTTCAAATTTTCCTTTTCTTTTGCTTTGCAGTTTGGAACCTAGATAGCTTCAGATAGGTCCTGGTTTTACAGTTCTCATATGACCTGGGTTGAACCTTGCAGTTTATGAAAGAACAAATTCTGTTTTGCACAAATGTGGAGAACAACATGGCACTCTAAGCACAAAACGATTTTTTGAAATTGAAGTTGAGAAATGAGTTCCAAACCGGGTATTGAGCCGATGACTGAACGCAGCGCGCCACGACTCAACAAAGAAAAACAAAAGGTAAACAACCTAAACACAACGAGTAACACTCGAAACGACTCAAAACAAGAATTGAGACAAACAAAACAACAAACACGACACTTAGACGTATTACAAAGGTGAGAGACCTCTCAGTTCGCGAGGAGCCAGTTTCTTCTCGTATTGTTTCCCACCATTTTCTCATTTTGATTCTCGCATCACTCAGCCCTCAGGCTCTGTTTTTCTGAAAAAAGCCCTTTTCTCACTTTTTCTCTCAACGCACATCTCTCTATTCTTCAATCTCTCTTCTTTTTTTATCCTTCCCCTGCGTGGTTGATAGATAAATAGGAAGTTGCAAGCTCTTGCCCTTAGCATTCTGCTAGATTCTTCTTCTTCTGCTCACAACAGTGAACTTCCCCACATAGGGGTTGTGCTACATTTGGGTGTTTGACAAATCTGCAGCTGACATTGGTTGATGATGCTCTGCTCGGGAATTTGGATGTGATCAATTGTGTCCAGATAAGGGAGTGGAATATCCTGATCCATTCCAGTTCGTGCTTCGCACTTGACTTGATACCTCGCTGCTTCGAGGATGTTGAGAGCTTTTAACCCGTTGCTTGTTAGTTTCGGTTGTGCCCTTTCTGGCGAATACGGTGCCCTTTCTGGCAAGTACGTTAACAATAGGGAAAAGACAGAACCCCTAGTTCATCATTTTCACCATTTTTTTGTTTTTGCTTTCTATTAAAACATTTTTGACCAATATGAGAGTTAGATTAACACACTTGTTCGATTTTCTGATTTAAAATCATGCAAGTCAGGTTATGAGCACTGAAAATTTTCCTTTTTTGGGTCCAAGAAGTGGTCCAGTTTTTGGAAAAATTGAATAGTTTTCGAGAAAATTAGTTAACCTCAGTAAAAGGAATCTCAAAAACTGTTTTTACAAATGGCCATTGCTCGACCAACACAGAATTTACTCTTGAGATGCACAATCTCGGATCCAAAACAATGGACAATTGCCCATTGTCTGGAGGACACTACACGGCAACGGAAAGTTGCCCCTTGTTTGAATAGCACCGGAGCACACTGAACGGCAACGGAAAGTAGCCCCTTGTTTGAATAGTACCACAGCACATTGTAACCAGTTCTCATAATGAAGGTCACAACCAAACTCTTGGATACAAAAATGAGAAAGATGATCAGGACCATTACATGGACACCATCGATTTTAGAAGTGTTTATGGCTAGACCTCAGAATGAATTTGCCTACGTATCCCAAACATGGGAATCAAGCCTTATGTAGTTCTGGGTTAAGGAACACTCGGGTATTTAATCTCTCCTTTTGCACTCTAACTTTTGCCAAGGTCGCCCTTCCGAGCTTTCAACCTTGCGAGCTTTGTTTTTCTTTTCTTTTCTTCTTTTCATTTTCTTCTTTTCTTTGCATTTTTTTCATTTTTTTTATTTTTCATTCTTTGCATTTTTTTCTTTTTTTTTTTGTTCTTTTTGTTCTTTTTCTTTCTCTAACTTTTGCCTGGGTTGCCGTTCCGGGTTTTCGGCCCAGCGAGCCTCTCAAGGGTAAAAGTGTAGCTTTGTCCATGTCAAATGGTTTTAGGGTCTCGAAGCCTTCTGAATCCAGAAGAATGGCTGTTGTTTGCTGATGATGTAGAAGTCCATCCAATGGGGGCTGAATTTACCCCTAGTGTTGTGGATAGGAACTCGGTTGTCCTTCAGCAATACTTTCTTCTTTCCTCCGTTTCGGGATTTGTCATTCTTGTCGATCTTCGTTAGCTTGAGAAATGTCCCAATTTTTCGCTCTTCGAGCACATCTAACATTTTGGGCCCTAGCTCGAGGGGTGCTTCTTCTGATCTAGCTTTGCGAGCTTCCTTTGATAACATTTGATCTTCTTGATCTGATTTTCTTGCCCCTAGTTCGAGGGCTGCTTCGAATCTGGCCACACAGGTCTCACATCATGATTGACCTTTGAACATTCTGAAACCAATTTCAAGGTTTGAAAGCAAAGCGGTTGAGTCTCGAGGCTGACAGCGATCCTAGGCTGCACAATCTTAAAAACGATTCCACACAGGCCTTCGCAGGATTGCGCAAAACATTTGTTGAAATCTTTTAAGAAAGCAACTAATCGCTCGCGCGGAAGACAATGTAGAACCAGTCAGGATCAAGCTAGGATCCTTCCCAGTACCCACATTAGCAAACATTATCTCACTCATTAAGGGCTTAGCACGCCTCTTTTTCTCTCGATTTGATCAAATTTTGCAAAACCTGAGGAATTCCTTCCCCTTCGTTTTGATCACAATGTTCAAAAAGTTTTGAAAAAACTTAGGTCAATGCAATGACTTAAAAGGCACATAAGAGCAGGTGAAATGCACTACGGTTTCATTCAAATTTCTGGCACAACTGGCTCAAGATAGTAACAAACACAAAAGTGTGAAAACCATCGCTGTTTGATTCAGATCTTTTGGCGTAACTGGGTCCACGGCAGAAACAGACTCAAAAGAGAGAGAGAAAAGACAAGCACAAAACAAGATAGTGATGCCCGAGGTAACACCGTCGGAATCACCTGACTCCTATACAACAGGACTGACTCGAATAACAAGATAGACCCAACTGACTTAGTACAAAAAGACTAACTCAAAACAACGAGACAGACCCTAAACAACAAAACAAAACTGACTCAATACCCAAGTCAGAAAGCACAAAAACTAGCATTCGCAAATGCTCAAAACAGTGCGTGCCAAACGCTACATCTAGAGTAAACTGAGCACCGCCCGCAGGTGGTTCATCCCCTGATCACATCACATTATCCTCCAGGTTTACTGATCCGGTGATGATAGACTTTGCTGAGCTTGGTGGGATGATGACCACGTTATCAATCAAATCCTGTACTTCGTGGCGAAGACGAAAGCAACTGTCGGTGCTATGACTGGTCTGTTGATGGTATGCACAGTAATCAGCTGAGTTATGTGAGAGAGGGAGGTTCTTTGGTAATGGTCACGGCTTCAGGGGCTTCAGATGCCCCTTTTCAGCAAGGATTTGAAAAGCCTTAGACAAAGGCATATAGAGGGCATGGAAGACCCTTCGACCTCGGGGTAGATACTTCGAGGTTTGTAGATTTTTGCTGGATGCACTAGCAAAGGGGTCGGCAGGTGCTGACTTGGTTTTCTGATCTCTTCCGAGCGCAGGTTTAGTGCTAACAGGATCGGTTCCGGTACGATGGCCATTCTCCCGGTTTTCCCCTTGATTCGAACTGCTCTCATTCTGAGTGATGTAAGTGTCCTCCACAGTTTTTGCAACAATTGCGAGCACTTGCTGTTTGTTCAGTCCTTCGGCTTTCAAAGCCTCAACAACCCACAAAAGTTATTCATAGGGATCAATGTGTGTCCCTACCTTGGTCTTTCCACTCGCCTCAGCTTTGCTGAAGGTTTGGGTTGCTGCATCAGAGCGGAGCCCTGTTGTTGTTGACATGTCATTGCCCATACTTGGGATGGCTTCAGGTTGGCTGAGTTCAATTACAATTCGCCCCAAGAGTAGGGGGTCTTCTGGTATGAAATTTCTGGCATGTGATGTGGTTGATGTTGGAGCCGATAGTCCAAAGGCTAGATCAGCCACAGTTCTCTGAAGATCGCCGATCATTCCCATGAGCTCAAAAGTAGTGGGCTCATGAGTTTGAAATGATTGGAGTTCCAAGACTGGATGTGTGGCAGGGGCCCCAGATGGGTGTTGCATTTCAGCGTTGGTCTCACCCAGCATAGTGATTCCTTGGTTTAATGCCACTGTCATGACCACAATTTCTTTTGAATTCTGCGTCATCATGAGTCTGATGAATTGAACAGAGGTGATGTGACTGGTGACTAACGGCTCAAATGAACCGGTGAGCCTTAACTGGTCTTTCTCTGCCTTGCCCCAGCGAAGGAAAACACTGGCTGCTCTGAACTGAATCTCTGACCCGACAAAGTCTATTAGCACAAGCTCGGTGTACTCGGGGGACATTGGAGCCTTCTGAAGCTACGGTTCCAAGACCACCCCCTCTGCAAAAGAGAAAACAGGTAGCATCCTGGCCCAATTTTACTGGAACAGATACGAGCATAGCTAAAAGACTATATTCTCTGCTGAACTCTGCTAAAAATTATGCCTGTAAACTAATACCCTCAGGTAAAACTGATCCACAAAATACTGATGCCCTCAGGCCTGATACCCAGACTTGCAAACTGATATGCACAACCCTGTAGAGACACACTCCTAACAGCAAATATCAAGCGAATGAGAGCCAAAACACCCCTATGGTGGGTTAGGGTTTCCCTGTCCTAGTTTGTCAGGAGCTAGGGTTTCACTACGCACACAACGGTTCCAAAAAAACCTACAATCGGGTAAGCAACTTGTCCTAGCTTGGAATGGTCACTATGGATTCCGATATGCACTAGGTCGAATAATCAAAAGGGTGCCCCGGTGAAAACCGGAGTTTGTGTTCCCGTCGTGGCAGAGCCCGCAACCGGTGAGCCTTATGGCACGCTTCTCAAAGCAAGCCTCCGGCAAACTGTTCAGGAATAGCATACGACAAACACAGTGTCCTAGGCGCACCAATGCGAATGCAATGCAAAGAGACACATAAGTGTAAACAAAACAAGATATCATGAGTTCGAGTCAAGTTCTCTAAGTCCCCAGCAGAGTCGCCAGAAACTGTAGACCCGCCCTGAGAACTCCCCAAGCTCCGCGCCTGCGCGGGCGTGAATTCCATTTTGTTCTCTAGCTACTACAGTTCGGACTCAATGTCATGGTTCTTAATCTGATATCACAAAGTGCAATGTAAAATTGATAAATCACCAAAGAGTCCAAATTCGGCAAATCGTTTTGGAAAACTGATTTTTAATAAAGAAGTGCTAAACATGGACTGCTTTGCCAGATATCGAGTCGCCACCTAAATATTTTATTTTTGGGGAAATTTAGGAAACCCTGACTCGTGCCTAAGGCCACATATCCGTCATCACCAAAGTTGCCTCGGCTCGGGAACTTGGGTACGAGAGGGGAAGGTCATGCAATGAGCCCCCCCACTCGCCCGATCAAAGATCAGTCTGTACTAAGCATGATATCTTGTTTTTGAAAGCACATGTGTTCTTATTCCAATTGATTAGCTAATCTTACTATGTGATGCGCACGGCAAACAAGTATAGACTAGATCACCTAATTTGGAACAAAACATTGCATGTTCGTTTGTGAAAACTGTTTGAAGTTTGCTACTCGCAAGTAGGCTAAAAAAACGGATTTCAATGAATTGTTCTAATTCAAGCAATTCAACCTTCACCCATAGGCATTCAGGCAGTTAATCAACCAAGCAGTTAGCCTCATGGCGAGCATGCTAACATGGCAACATACATATCTCATGCAGTATGTTATAGCGTAAACACTCACAGTGTACTCCGAGCCAAAACAAAGAACTAGTTAGAAATCATGCATGACCCTAGTTCATGTTAAGATGGCTAATCCAACACATGCAAGAATGCAACTCAGATAGGCTCGGCTATTCTAAGATGCCATGTGAAATGCAACAATTGATACATGTATTCAACTTGGAATTGAAATGCAATGCAGTTAGTATGATGCGTCGAGCCCGGTGCATGCAAAACAGATGAATGATGCACGCATGCAAGCATAAGGATGCTAATCGAAACATGCCCTAAAACTAACCATCGTAAGCAGTTAAGTAAAAGGGAGAAAGAAATAGAGGTTGGAAGACATGGATCACACACACGCATGCTTATTACAACAGTTGGCCCTCTTGCAGGCGGGTCCGAATAAGAAACTAACTAGCTAATCTAAGCTAATTAAACAAATTATTACATCACAAAACTAATTAACTAACTAGCTAATTAATTAAGCTATTAGAAATCAAATAAGCAGCTAAATGCATTAACTACTTAAGTACATAACCGAAGCATAAACTAGCGAAGCAAATTAGCTAAGTAAAGCGATAAATCAGGAGCCTCAGAGGGAGAAGAATGCATGCACGCTCAGTCGCCCCGTTCAGAAATCCGTCGCGATGCTCCAACTTGCCTTTGTTTGTAACTGTTCTCAGAACCTTGCACCAAGCTCCAGGAAGCTTAAACTCCACCATGGGAACCTATGGGAGGGTGGCCAACTAGTTGTTGAGGAGGGAGACCACCTGCCGACCACTTTTCTTTACTAAAAACCAGAAAAAGTGGTCGGCCAGCTAGGTTTACTGGTCAGGCGACCAGTTGTTGTTGCCAGACTCCATTTTGTTGTAACAGAGAGCAAGAAAGGGGATAGCAATGTATTTGCAAAGTATGTGTGCACAACCACCCTCCCTATCTTTTCATAAGCTCAAGGGAGTGTGGTTCTCGACCCTCGGGCCACCAATCACGCATCTCGATGCATGATGGCCGAGAGGCGAAGTTGCACAATTCAATGTAAAATGAATGCACACATAAACACATAAATGCCTAGAGCTCTATCATGTATGATCAAGAGCATCGGCGACCGAGAATTGAGGCACTTTTCATCACTTCGCGTATGAAACATCCCTCGTTTCTCGTGTTTGGACTAACACCTATTCCAAACATAATGCAACACATAACATGGCATGCACAATGCTATGTAACATGGAGCATGCAAAAATGCAATGCAACACAAGCATACAAATATGCAATATGACTTAAGGATGCAAACATGCAATGCAACATGAACAACCTAACAAGGCTAATGGCATGCATACATAATGCAATGTAATATAAGCATACACAATGCAAAGAACATGGCATATACAATGCGATGAATCAACATGCAAACAACATGGCATACTCAATATGATGAACTACATGGCATAAACAAATGCTAAAGGAACTTAAACCAAAAGTGGACAGACCTCAGCCATGCCCAAATCAGTGGCCATAACACCAAAACAAAGGCACAAAAGGGCAAGGCTAACATGCACATGCCTTGGCTTATCAAGTAGGCCTAAGAGCAGGACCCCCAGGGGTGCTCAAGGAGTGATAAACATGGAAGTGTGACAATACTGAACGCACTGAAATAAGGTATGAAATGATGCCAAATCATTCAAACATATCAAGTATAGCATGCTAGGGTCCTTAAGGCATGAAGCTAACAAAGAGCAACACATAGGAGGCATGCAAAACGTGGCACAAATGCATGAACCAACCATGGACAGAGCTTAATTAGGTCTAAATAAAGACCAAAACATGCTGAGATGGGGACTCAAATGCCTAGGAAAGATGGCATACATGCTAGGCCACAAACTAGGCAACAATGCATAACACTCAAAGGCACTGAAAGCATGAAAGAAATAGGAACATGGTGGTCCTATATGCTCCGAAATGTCATGTTAAAGGATGCCAAATCATGTACACAACACAAATGAAGCATGCTATGAAGCTCAAAGCATGAAACTAGCATAGGCACTTACACTATAACTATGCAAAACATGAAGCATATGTAAAAGGCAACCCAAAATAGTCCTAAAACATGTCAAAATGAGTCTAAAACATGTACAGAAGGAAGCGAAAATATGCTAGCATGAAGTTCATAAGGCACAGAATATGCAAGGCAAATAAGGTAGATTACACTATACTTTCCATGACCAAGCATGAGATGGCCTAACCAACAAAAATCAGAGTTATATCATGGTAAAATAACCCCAAAAACACATTGAAATGATAGCTCGCAAGCTTAGGCATGAAGGCATACGCAATGATTTATGTTAAGGGCATAAAACACCAACTCCTCAAAGCATGGAATAAGTGAAAGATGCAAGAGTAAGACCATGAAACATGGACTGAAATCACATTCCAAATGATGCCAAATCATGGAAATAGGCCAAACAATGCATGCTAGCGGACTTGATACACAAAGCTAACAAGCTAGAATGCACTATAACTATACAAAGCATGGCATGCATGACCAAAATAACACAAATTAGAGCTTAAGCATGCTAAAACATGGACGAAAGCTTCTCAGAGTTAAGCAAAAAGCATGTTAGAATGAGACATTAAAGCATGGCACCCATTAGGCTAGTTCATGGAAATGCACTACAAGTGCATGGAGCATGCAAGGACCAACCAAACCAAACCTTAACAGAGGTATGACATGGTAAAACATCACCAAAAACATGCTGAAATGAAGTCAACATAAGCTAGAAAGACATGCTACTTGATGAAGCATACAAGACTAGTTTATGAAATTTACACTATAAGTGTATAAGGCATGCAAGAACCAACCAAACCAACCCAAAACAGATCTAAGGGATGTTAAGACAATACCAAAAACCTACTGAGACGGCCCCAAAACAAGCTAGAAAGACGTGCTCAAACATGAGGCACACAATGCTAGTTTGTAAGACTTACACTACAAGTGTATAAGGCATGCATGGAATGACCAAACCAAGTCAAAACAGATCTGAGGCATGCTGAAATAACCCCAAATACATGCTAAGAACAAGCCAACATAAGCTTAATAAACATGCTTAAACATGAGGCATATGAAGCAAGTATTCAAAATACAAGGAGAGGGGATGACCCTCTCCTATTTGGGACCTCAAAACCTCCTCTCCACCACAGAAAATCATCTTGATTTTAGTGGTAGAAAGGTCATGCAAAGGTGATCCCAATACCTTAAAAAGAAGGCACAAGAACAAGACCAAACAAGGCCTAAGAAGGGGTATACTACCCCCAACACAAAAGTGACCTTAAACAAACATTTTAAGGGCTGAAAAACAGAACTTTCTGTAGTAGGAAGTTAAGCTTAAATCAGTATGAAGATAGGTCTAAAAGCTTAAGGAAAACAAGGGTTTTAAGGGGTTAAAGGCTCACCCTTGTAGAACCTCTTCAAAACCACAACTCCAGTAGCTTTTCCAAGCTCAAACCAATCCAACAACACCAAAACCAGCTCCTAAGCACCTCAACAACAAAATGATGGTGTTTGAGTGTGTGTTTGTGTGTTAAAGTGTGGTAAAATGACACTTTTGAAGCACAAAATGAAGAACAAGAGCAAGATAGATACATGTTTGTATGTATAACTCTCAAGCCTCAAATTTCTGAACCTAGAGAAGAGAGGAGGTGGTTCTCTCTTATAAAGAAGAAAGAACAAGCTTGTTGGACAAGCTTTGGCCTCAAAGCCATCCCTCCATACACGTGTATGGAGGATGGCTTTAGTGCCTTCCAGCTATGCCAGCTAGAAGAAAATATCTCTAAAAAGGTGACAAAAAGCAACTGTAGATGTCCCCGAGCGTCCCGGGAGAAATCCCGTTTTGTTGATTGGGCTCAGTACAGTTCAGACTCAAATGTCACGGTTCTGAATCTAATCCCGCAAAGTGCAATGCGAGACCGATACATCACCAAAGAGTCCAAATCCGGCAAATCGTTTCGAAAAACAGATTTTTAGAAAGAGGTGCCAAACAAGGACTGCTTTGCCAGATACAGAGTCGCCACCTAAATATTTTATTTTGGGAGAATTTAGGAAACCCTGACTCGTGCCTAAGGCCACGTGTCCGTCATCACCAAAGTTGCCTCGGCTCGGGAACTTGGGTACGAGAGGGGAAGTTCATGCAATGAGCCTCCCCGCTCGCCCGATCAAAGATCGGCCACTACTAAACATGATATCTTGTTTTTGAAAACATTTGTGCTCTTATTCCGGTTATTAACCTAGAATTACTATGTGATGCGCACAGCATACAAGTATAGACTAGATTGCCTAAGTTGGAACAAAGTATCTCATATCCATTTGTTTTGAAAATGGATTGAAGTTTGCTACTTGCAAGTAGGCTAAAACACGGGTTTCGACGAATTATCCCAGTTCAAGCAACCCAACCTTCACCCACAGGCATTCAGGTAGTTATATCACATAAGCACATAGCCTCATGGTAAGCATGCTATCATGGCAGTCACTCACACGCATGCAAGGATGCTAAAGCGTAAACACTTACCGAGTACTCCGAGCCAAAGAAAGAAGCTAATTAGAAAACATGCATGAATCCTAACTATGCTTAGATGCCTAATGCAACACATGCAAGAATGCAACTAATATAGGCTCGGCTATTCTAAGATGGCATATGAGATGCTACAGGTAACATGTATTTAACTTGGAATTGAAATACGATGTAGTTAGTATGATGCGCCGAGCCCCGTGCATGCAAAACAGATGAATGGATGCAAGCATACGAGCATAAGGATGCTAATTGAAACGTGCCCTAAAACTAACCATCATAAGCAGGTAAATAAAAGGAAGAAACACGTGGGGTTGGAGGACATACATCACACAGACGCACACTTATTACAACATTGCCCTCTCTCGGAGGGTCCAAATAAATGATACACAACGAAATGAATAACTAACTACAGCTAATTATTACATAACGTTGACTAATTAACAAATTTAACTAAGTTAGCAATAAAACTATCATGCAAGCTACATGAAATGGATTGCCTCAGCTCTGCCTTGGATGGCAATGAATGCATGCATGCTTGAATCGCTTTGTTAGGAAATCCATCGCGATGCTTCGACTTGCCTTTGTTTGCAATTGACCTGAAAGCATTGCACAAGGCTCCAGAAGGCTGAAACTCCATCCTGGGAAGCTGTGGGAAGGCTGCCGACCAGCTATTGGCCTTGTAGACCACCTGCCGACGACCATTTGTGGGAGAAACCAAAAGGGGTGGTTAGCCTGCCAGAAAAGCTGGTCGGCCGACCAGTTTCTGCCTCTGGTTTCTGGTTTTCTGCAACACAAAGCAAGGGAGAGGCATGGCAAGGTATTTTCAACAAATGTGTGCATGACCACTCTCCCCATCATTGCACAAGCTTGAGGGAGTGTAGGTCTCAATCCTTGGGCCCCCAATCACGCATCTCAATGAATGATGGCCGAGGAACCGAATTGGATAACTTGATATGGAATGAATGCACATATGAACACGTAAATGCCTAAACTCCATCATGTGTATTCAAGAGGGTCGGCGACCAGGAATCGAGGCGCGTTTCATCACTTGGAGTATGAAACGTCCCTCATTTCCCGGGTTTGGACTAACTCCTACTCCAAACACAATGCAACAAATATGGCATGCGCAATGCGACTCTAGCATGCAATCCTAATGCAATGCAACTTGGTCATGCAAATACCTACATAATGAAATGAACAAGGCATGCGCAATGCGATGATCAATCTCGCGACAACATGGCATTCTCAATGCTATGAACTACGATGGCATACTCGATGCAAGATGGACTTAAACCAAAATGGATGGGCCTTAGCCGCACCCAAATCAGTGGCCATAGATGATGAAAACAAGGCCCAAAACTCATGTAAACATGCACAATGCAAGGGCTCCAAGCCTAAGGCACAAGATGCAACTCTCCAAGAGCATGGCAATGATGAAATATGGCATACAATGACACATGTTCCAGCTCTGAAATGGCACATGAAATGACTCCAAAACACGCAACAACTCATGCAATGCATGTTGATAGGCTCAAGCACCAAAGACTAGTGAAGCACATTACACTATAGGCATACAAAGCGATGCTCAAATGACCAAACCAATCCCAAACAGTCCCTATACAGACCCAAAACAGTGGCAAAATGTGTTGGGATGGTGGCTCGGAATGCATTTAAATGAAGGTCATGCAATGGCTCACAAACGAGGCATAATGATGCAACTCTCAAGGGCACTTAAAGCATGGAAAATATGGGAGTATGGCACAAGTATAAGCTCTGAAATAACAGTCCCAAAGATGCCAACACATGCAAATACTTCAAGTTAGGCATGCAAGAGTGCTCAAAACTCAAAGCAAGTCGAAGCTATTACACAACAAGTATTCATGGCAAGCATTTTTCGACCATGAGGCCTCAAAACAGAGCTAAGGCAGCCCAAAATATGAACAAAATTAGTTTGGAGCATGGCAAAAATGTGCTATAATGGAGGGCCAAAACAACATGCATTATAGGCTAGTAAGCATGAGTTACACTACAAGCATATGAAGCATGTGGAGGACTACCAAAGCAAGAAAAAAAAGAATCATGCCGTGCCAAATGATGGCTAAAAACCCACTGAAACATAGTCAACACATGCTAGAATGGTGTGCTCCTTTGATAAGCCATGAAAGGGATTACTCTACACATGCAAGAAGCAAATAAAAGGGGACCAAACCAGCCATAGAGAGAGTCTAGGCAGGTACCAAAAGTCACCAAAAATGGCCTGAACCAAGCTTTGAAAGTATGAAAATATATGCTCCTTTGATAGGCAAAAAATGCTAATAAACAAAACAACAAGAGAGAGGGTCACCCCTCTCTGATTTAGACCCTCAAAATAGCATGCCAACCACTGAAAATCCACTGGATTTCAGTGGCTAAAAGGCCAAGCAAAGATTAAAACAATGGCCTTATGGCATGGCCCAAAACAAGGCCAAAACAAGCATGGAAGAGAGTAATGACCTTCAACACCAAAATGATCTTAAACAAACATCAAAAACACTTAAATATGAAGCTTTTTTTCAATTGAAAACAAAGCTCAAATATGCATGCAAGTATGGCTAAGAGAATGATCAAGATAATGCTTAAAAGAGGGCAAAGTGATTACGCTTGAAGCTCAGCAAAAACCAGCAACTTTTGGACCAAAACCCCAACTCTTTGAGCCTTCTCAAGACCTCTAGGAACCTTAGGACAATAGTGGAGGTGTGTGCTTAAGAGGTGGTGTGCAATAGGCCAAGAACAGGACCCTTTTGAACTCAAAATATAGAGATACAGAGAGATATAAGCTTGGAGCCTTAGACCAAAAATCTGAACCCTCACAAAGGAGGGGGAGGCCCTCATTTATAGCCAAAAGGGACCAAAGCTTCTCAAAGAAGCTAAAAACGAAGGTTGAAGATCCTCTATACACGTGTATGGAGGATCTAGTCTGTGCCTTCCAGTTGGCACAACTGGCAATAACTCACAGAGACAAAACTGGGGGAGGTAGGCCGACCAGTTCAGGTGGTCGGCCAGCTACTTTTAGTGGTAGGCCGACCAGTTCAAAAGGTCCACCCTAATGAAAGGTGGTCAGCAGCGGTCTCCCAACTGATTGCAAGCTAGTGGTATGGTGGGAGACCAGTAAATGTGGCTCAAAGACTAAGGAGACCAGTAAATGTGGCTCAAAGACTAAGGAGACCAGTTTCCTGACAAGAAAATCGGCTGGCGGGAGAAAAGTGGTCTCCAAGGAGAAATGGTGGTCTCCCACCCTTGTACCACCTCCCAAACAATGAAAGCAAGGTCCCTGCCAAAAATGAACCAAGACAGATGCAAAACGAGGGTTCGGGGGTCAAAACGCGCAGTCGGGTGCCCTGAAAACAGGCTGTTAAGCATCGAAAGTGGCGTGCGACCACGAAGGTGGTCTCCTGGCGTACAGTGTCCCTCTACACAGAGGAAACAAGGTGTGTGCCAAAAACCGGATCAAACAGAGAATGTTAATCGGTCCCGAGCCGAAGCGCACGGCAGACGGCACCGAAAATCGAAAACTAGTCTCCAAACGGGAACAGTGGCCTGTGACCACGAAAAGTAGTCTACGACCATTGAGAGATGGTCTACAAGACCTCTCCCTCCCTTCGGGAAGAGAAAACAAGACCTGGTCTGCAAACCGAGTCAAAGCACAAAAAGTTCCGAGGCCCGGGGGTAAGGCTCTTAGCCGAAACTCCGAAACCTCAGAACGAGCACAACATGCACAATCACCGAGCGCTCAATCGATGACGTCTGAGTCTTAAGATCAGTAAAAAATGGGGTGTCTACAGTTGCCCCTCTTTGACAGAACTCGAAAGTCATAATAATGACGGGAGTGAATGTCAAAGCTCAGAGAAGACCCATTTTTGACAAGGTCGAAGACTTAGACAAACAGGCGAGATAAGCAAGAGATGTGCCCACAGGTAGACGCAAAATGCAAAATGATATGCACAAAGCCGAACATAACTTATGATCATGCAAGGAAAGCTGTAACGAAGCACATCATGCAATAGTTTTAAGCAAGTACATGCAAACCTAACTACACATCATGCAATTGTAAGAGAATTATACAATTCTTGCTATGTCTCACGCAGAGGATACAATACCTGTCTGGTTCGTCTGGTCGTGCCAGCTTCAAATGAACCGTACGTACAATATCGTGCCTGAAAAAGAAAGAAAACTTAACAGGTATAATATTGTTAGAAACATGCATAGCAATGCAAATGAGAAGTGCGTGGCAACGTAGGTGAAGGGGGTACATGACAATGCAACCTAAGCGCGACGCATAACAATGCGGAAGGGATGCAAGTCAATGCAAGCTAAGTGTGACGCATAACAATGTGGTAGAAAACAAGCATAACAATGCAAGTGAAGTATACATAATGATGCAATGCACTAACAAGTGCAGGTAAAATGCACAAAATAGCGCGAGCAATGCACTAACAGGTGCAGGTGGGGTGCGCAAAATAGCGCGAAATGAAATGCAATTCATGCAAAATGCAGGTAAGGTCCACAATACAGTGCGATGCAATGATAGTATAGTAGATGCAAAGGGGGACATACTCCAACCACGTTGAGATCATGAGAGGAGGTCCAAAAACAAACAATCAGGAGCGTATACAGCGCAACTTGAGATAAATTCCAAACACACCGGAATCGTGTAGGGAAGGAACAAACTCTAACCACGCTGAAATCGTGAGAAGAGGTAAGCAATTCCAAACACGCTGAAATCGTGTGAGGAAGGAACAAACTCTAACCACGCTGAAATTGTGAGAAGAGGTAAGCAATTCCAAACACGTTGAAATCGTGTGAGGAAGGAGCAAATTCTAACCACGCTGAAATCGTGAGAAGAGGTAGGCAATTCCAAACACGCTGAAATCGTATGAGAAAGGAACATAGAGAGAAACATAGGGACGTATCCTAGTTGTTCGGAATGGTACAAGCATTGGAACGTATTCCAAATGCTCTAAACCAGAGAAGGAGAAGCAAAGGCAGACAACTCCGTGTTTCAAAAAGAAGAAGAGACATAGGGACGTATCCCCGTGTTTCGGAAAAAGAAGGAAACAAAAGGACGTATCCCCGTGTTTCGGAAATGGCACGAGCATTGGAACGTATTCCAAATGCTCATAACCGGAGAAGGAGAAACAAAGGGAGACAACCCCGTGTTTCAAAAGGAAGAAGAGACGTAGGGACGTATCCCCGTGTCTCGGAAAAAGAAGGAAACATAAGGACGTATCCTCGTGTTTCGGAAATGGCGCGAGCATTGGAACGTATTCCGAAGGCTCGTAACCAGAGAAAGAGAAATAAAGGGAGACAACCCCATGTTTCAAAAGGAAGAAGAGACATAGGGATGCATCCCCGTGTCTCGGAAAAAGAAGGAAACATAAGGACGTATCCTCGTGTTTCGGAAATGGCGCGAGCATTGGAACGTATTCCGAATGCTCGTAACCAGAGAAGGAGAAACAAAGGGAGACAACCGCGTGTTTCAAAAGGAGGAAGAGATATAGGGACGTATCCCCGTGTCTCGGAAAAAGTAGGAAACATAAAGACGTATCCTCGTGTTTCGGAAATGGCGCGAGCAGTGGAATGTATTCCAAATGGTCATAACCAAAAAAAGAGAAACAAAGGGAGACAACCCCTTGTTTCGAAAGGAAGAAGAGACATAGGGACGTATGCCCGTGTCTCGGAAAAAGAAAGACCTCTCAGTGTAGCACACGCAAGAGAGGAAAGGTATACAAATGCGCGCCAAATGCGGGAGGAGAGGCGTAGATCCAAACGCATGCCAAATGCGAGAGGAGAAAGGTATCAGTCAAACTGAACCGGAACTACTGAATGAACAGTACATACAATACTGTGCAGAAACGGGAAAGAAACTAGATAGGTAGAATGCAATACAATGCGTAACATTAAAGGAATGCAATAAACAAGCATAGCGGTGCATTAGCAAGCACCTCACTGGGTGAGTGGCGATAAACCGCTCTATTCCAACGGGGATCCTCCCTGTGTTCCCCGAACGCCAACCCTCAACTCACAGTTCAAAGGTTCTGAATTGTTGGCAAGGAGCAACATCTGCTGGGGAAACCACGGATGCCGCTCTTGTTCTTGATCATACTCACAACTTTCCCTATTCTCCAACGGGGTGACAGACTAGGTTGGCTCACTATCCAGAACCGAGGTGCATATCCGCTACCTCAACCTATGGGGCTTCCATATAGATTTCAACCTGGGGATACACCCCTAGGTATTTAAGCCAGACTTTAGTCTTGGAAATTCCAAACCTTTGTGTTCTAGGCAACAGCCATTCGAACTCTTGTTTCCACCATTGCAATTGATCTCCTAGGAACTCATCGCAAACACGGTCAAGATGCCTCTGGCAGGGATTGGTATTCTAGGAGAGCACTTTTGATTGCCATTCTGGCGTGAAAATTCTCGGCACAGTATTCTATTCACTTTGCACACCCAGCTTGTACAACACACTGCTCTCTCTGACCGCACAGCTCGTAACACAACATTCTGTTTACTCTGCACACGGCTCATACAACACACTGCTCACTCTGAACACACAGCTCATAACACAGTACCCAGTTTATTCTGAACACGGCTCAATATGAACAAACAGTTCAATCTGAACATATGGAATGCGATAACGGGACATGCAAAAATTGAAACAAACTCGAATGCTCCAAATTTTCCCTCTTTTCCTTTGCTTCGCAGCCCGGAACCCATGTAGCTTCAGATAGACCCTAGTTCGACTATTCTCATATGACCTGGGTTGAACCTTGCAATTTTATGAAAGAACCAATTCTATTTTGCACAAATGTGGAGAATGGCACAGTACTCTGAGCACAAAACGATTTTTTTGAAATTGAAATTGAGAATGAGTTTTTGATCGGGTATTGAGCCTACGACTACCACAGCAGAAACAACTCAACAATGAAAAACAAAAGGTAAACAACCTAAACACATCAAGTAACACTCGAAACGACTCAAAACAAGAATCGAGACAAAACAAAAAGACACGACACTCAGACGTGCACAGGGAGCCTGTTTCTCTGTGTATTGTTTCCCACCCTTTCTCCTTTGTGATTCTCACATCACTCGGCCCTCAGGCTCTGTTTTTCTGAAAAAGCCATTTTCTCACTTTTTCTCTCATCGCACATCTCTCTATTCTTCAATCTCTCATTTTTATCCCTCCCCTGGGTGGTTGATGGGTAAACAAGATGTTGCGGGCTCTTGCCCCTAGCATTCTACTAGATTCTCTTATTCTGCTTGCAATAGTGAATTTTCCCCTAGAAGGGTTGCGCTACAACTGGGTGTGTAGCCAATCTGCAATTCACATCGGTTAACGATGCTTTGCTGGGGAGTTTGGACGCAATCAGATGTGTCCAGATGAGGAAGTGGAACATCTTGGTCCATTCCGATTTGTGCTTCGCACTTAACTTGATACCTCGTTGCTCGGAGGATGTGAGAGATTTATGCCCTTTGCTGTTAGCTTCCGCTGTGCCCTTTCTGGTGAATACGGTGCCCTTTCTGGCAAGTAGAGTGCCTTTTCTGGCAAGTATGTTGAGAATGGAGAAAAGAAAGAACACCTGACTCAATTGTGCCCCTAGTTCATCATTTTGACCATTTTTGGTTTTGGCTTTCTACTAAAACGATTTTGACCAATATAAGAGTTAGATTAGCATACTTGTTCGATTTTCTGATTTAAAATCATGCAAGTCAAGTTATGAGCACTGAAAATTTTCCTTTTTTGGGGTCCAAGAAATGGTCCGGTTTTAGAAAAATGGAATAATTTTCGGGAGAATAAGTCAACCTTAGTAAAAATTCTCAAAAACTATTTTTTGCAAATGGCCACTGCTCGACCAACGCAGGATTTACTCTTGAGATGCACAACCTCAAATCCAAAATAATGAAAAATTGCCCACTGTCTGGAGGACACTGCACGACAACAGAAAGTTGCCCCTAGTTTGAATAGCATCGCAGCACTGCACGGCAACAGAAAGTTGCCCCTAGTTTGAATAGCGCCACAGCACATGGCAACCAGTCCTCACAGTGACAATTACGACTAAATTCTCGGATACAGAGAAGACAAAGATGACCAGAACCATCACATGGACACAGTCAAATTTGAAGTGTTTTACGGCTAGACTTCAGAATGAAGTTGCCTACGTATCCCAAACATGGGAATCAAGCCTTATGTAGTTCGGTGGTTAAGGTACACTCGGGTATTTAACATCTCCTTTTGCGCTCTAACTTTTGCTAAGGCCGCCCTTCCGGGTTTTCAACCTTGCGAGCTATGTTCTTTTTTTCTTTTCAATTCTTTTCATTTCTTTTCTTCTTTTTTCTTTTCCGTCTTTTCTTTTCATTTTTTTCATTTTTCTTCTTTTCTTTTTTTTTTTTATTCTTTGCATTTTTCTTTTTTTTTTTGTTCTTTTTCTTCTTTTTCTTACTCTAACTTTTGCCTGAGTCGCCCTTCCAGGTTTTCAGCCCAGCGAGCCTCTCAAGGGTAAAAGTTTAGCTTTGTCCATGCTGAATGGTTTGGGATCTCGGAGCCATCTGAATCCAAGAGAATGGCTGTTGTTCGCTGATGATGTAGAAGTCCATCCAATGGAGGGTGAATTTGCCCCTAGTGTTGTGGATAGGAATTTGGTTGTCCTTCAGCAATACTTTCTTTTTTCCTCCCTTCTGAGATTTGGCATTCTTGCCGATCTTCATTAACTTGAGAAAATGTCCCAATTATTGACTCTTCGAGCGCATCTAACATTTTTGCCCCTAGCTCAAGGGGTGCTTCTGATCTTGCTTCGCAAGCTTCCTTTCGATCATATCTGACCTTCTTGCCCCTAGTTCATGGGCTGCTTCAAATATGGCCACAGAGGCCTCACATTGTGGTTGACCTGTTAACATTGTGAAACCAAGTTCAAGGTTTGAAAGTAAGAGGTCAAGTCTCAAGGCTAAGAGCGATCCTAAGCTGCACAATCTCAAGAGCAATTCCACACAGGTCTTCGAAGGACCGCGCAAAACATTTTTTTGAAACCTTTTATGAAAGCGACTAATCGCTTGCGCTGAAGACAATGTAGAACCAATCTGGATCAAGCTAGGGTCCTTCTCAGTACTCGCATTAACAAACATGATTTCATTCATTAAGGGCTTAGCATGCCTCTGTTTCTCTCAATTGATAAAATTTTTGCAAAACCTGAGGAATTCCTTCCTCTTTGTTTTCAACACAATGTTCAAAAAGTTTTTGAAAAACTTAGGTCAATGCAAAGACTTAAATGGCACAGAAGAAGTAGGTGAAAATGCACTGTCGTTTCATTCAAACTTCTGGCACAACCGACTTAAGGTGAGATCAAGTACAAAAGCATGAAAAACCACTGCTGTTTCACTCAGAACTGTCAGCACAACTGGCTCCAAGGCAGGAACAAACTCAAAAGACAGCAAAAGGACAATCACAAAACCAAATAATGATGTCCGAGGTGACACCCTCGGAATCACCCGACTTCTGTACAACAGGGCTGACTCGGTACAACAAGATAGACCTTAATCAAAAGACTGACTCAAAACAACGAGACAGACTCGAAGCAAAACCATAGAAATGACTCAACACCTAAGTCAGAAAGTACAAAAATTAGCATTCGCAAATGCTCAAAGTAGTGCGTGCCAAACGCCATATCTGAAATAAACCGAGCGCCGCCCGTAGGTGGACCAACCCCTGATCACATACTTGTACTATCCTTGAAGTCCACCAACTCAGTGGTAACAGACGTTGCTGAGCTAGGTGGGAGGACGAGCTCATTGTCAAACATATCATGCACTTCATGGCGAAGGCGGAAGCAGTTGTCGGTGGTGTGACCAGTCTGTTGATGGTACGCATAGTACTGGGTAGCGTCATGACCAGCTGGAAGACGACTACGAAGAGGTCGAGGCTCGAGGGGTTTGAGATGCCCTTTTTCAGCAAGGATCTGAAGTGCCTTGGACAAAGGCATGTAGAGGGCATGGAATACCCTGCGACCTCGGGGGAGATACTTCGAGTTTTGTTCATTTTTACTGGATGCACTAGCAAAAGGATCGGCAGGTACAGGCTTGGCTTGTTGATTTTTCCTGGGTGCAGGATTAGGGTTGGAGGGAACTGTTCTGGCATAATGACCCTTCTCTCAATTTTCCCCCTGGCGTGAACTGCCATCGATCTGAGTAGGGAAAGCGTTATCCACAGTCTTTGTAGCAACTGCGAGCACCTGTTGTTTGTTCAGTCCCTCGGCTTTCAAAGCCTCAACGGCCTGCAGGAGTTGTTCATAGGGATCAGTGTCCACCTTCACCTTGTTCTTTCCAATAGCCTCAGCTTGCTGGACGGTTTGGGTTGTTACTTCAGTGCGAAGCCCCGTTGTTGTCGACATGTCATTGCCGGAGTTTGAGACAGCTTCAGGTTGGCTGAGCTCAATTACAATTCGCCCCAGTAGCAAGGGTTCTTCCGATATGAAGTTCCCGACACATGATGTAGTTGGTGGTGGGGCCGACATTCCATAGGCTAGATCAGCCACAGATCTTTGAAGGTCGCCAATCATTCCCATCAGCTCAAAGGTGGTGGGCTCATGGGTTTAAAATAACTGGGGTTCCCAGATCGGATGTGCGGCAGGCAACCCGGGCAGGTGTGGTACTTCAACGTTGGTCTCACCCTGTAAGATGTGTCCTTGGTTTAGTGCAGCTGCCATAACCATAATTTCCTCTAAATTCTGGGTCGTCATAAGTCTATTGAATTGGACAGAGGTGGTGTAACTGGTGACTGGCGGATCTGATGAATCAGTGAGTCTTTTCTTGCTTTGCCTCAGCAGAGAAGAATACTGGTTGCTCTGAACCAAGTCCCTGAACTGAAAGAGAAAACAGGGAGCATCTCAGCCCAATCAATACAGGCATGGACATAGCTGAAGAACTGTATTCGACCACTGATCACTGTTTCCCAAATTACTGCCTCAAATCTGAATCTGATACCCACAGGTAAAACTAATTCCCAAATACTGATACTGATGCCCGTAGGCCTGATGCCCAGACTTGCAAACTGATACACGCATTCCTGTGGAGACGTACTCTAAAAGCACATAGTAAGCAAGTGAGAGCCCAAAACACCCGTATGGAGGGGTAGGGTTTCCCTGTCCTATCTTGTCAGGAGCTAGGGTTTCACTACGTACGCAGTGGTTTCAAACAACCTATAATCGGGTGAGCAACCTGTCCTAGTTTGGAATGGTCACTACGGACTCTGAATATGCACTAGGTCGAATGGTCAAAAAGGGTGCCCCGGTAAAAATCGGGGTTTATGTTCCCATCGTGGTAGAGCCCGTAACCGGTCGGCCTTATGGCACGTAGCCTCCGGCAAACCGTTCAGGAATAGCAGATGGCAAACACGGTGTCCTAGGCGCACCAATGCACATGCAATGTAAAGAAACACATAAGTGTAATCAAAACAAGATATCATGAGTTCGAGTCAAGTTCTCTAAATCCCCAGCAGAGTCGCCAGAAACTGTAGACGTTCCCGAACGTCCCGGGAGAAATCCCATTTTGTTCATTGGGCTCACTATAGTTCGGACTCAAATGTCACAGTTCTGAATCTAATCCCGCAAAGTGTAGTGCGAGACCGATACATCACCAAAGAGTGCAAATCCGACAAATCGTTTTGAAAAACAGATTTTTAGAAAGAAGTGCCAAACATGGACTGCTTTGCTAGATACAGAGTCGCCACCTAAATATTTTATTTTGGGGGAATTTAGCAAACCCTGACTCGTGCCTAAGGCCACGTGTCCGTCATCACCAAAGTTGCCTCGGCTCGGGAACTTGGGTACGATTGGGGAAGGTCATGCAATGAGCACCCCCGCTTGCCCGATCAAAGATCGGCCACTACTAAACATGATATCTTGTTTTTGAAAACAAATGTGCTCTTATTCCGGTTATTAACCTAGAATTACTATGTGATGCGCACAGGATAAAAGTATAGACTAGATTGCCTAAGTTGGAACAAAGCATCACATATCCGTTTGTTTTGAAAATGGATTGAAGTTTGCTACTCGCAAGTAGGTTAAAACATGGGTTTCGACGAATTATCCCAATTCAAGCAACCCAACCTTCACCCACAGGCATTCAGGTAGTTATATCACATAAGCACATAGCCTCACGGCAAGCATGCTATCATGGCAGTCACTCACACGCATGCAAGGATGCTAAAGCGTAAACACTTACCGAGTACTCCGAGCCACAGAAAGAAGCTAATTAGAAAACATGCATGAATCCTAACTATGCTGAGATGCCTAATGCAACACATGCAAGAATGCAACTAATATAGGCTCGGCTATTCTAAGATGGCATATGAGATGCTACAGGTAACATGTATTCAACTTGGAATGGAAATACGATGCAGTTAGTATGATGCGCCGAGCCCGATGCATGCAAAACAGATGAATGGATGCAAGCATACGAGCATAACGATGCTAATTGAAACGTGCCCTAAAACTAACCATCATAAGTTGGTAAATAAAATGGAGAAAGACGTGGGGTTGGAAGACATACATCACACACACGCACACTTATTACAACATTGTCCTCTCTCGGAGGGTCTGAATAAATAATACACAACGAAATGAATAACTAACTATAGCTAATTATTACATAACGCTGACTAATTAACAAATTTAACTAAGTAAGCAATAAAACTATCATGCAAGCTATATGAAATGGACTGCCTCAGCTCTGCCTTGGATGGCAATGAATGTATGCATGCTTGAATCGCTTTGTCGGGAAATCCTTCGCGATGCTCCGACTTGCCTTTGTTTGCAATTGGCCTCAGAACACTACACAAGGCTCCAGAAGGCTGAAACTCCACCCTGGGAAGCTGTGGGAAGGCTGCTGACCAGCTATTGGCCTTGGAGACCACCTACTGACCACCATTTGTGGGAGAAACCAAAAAGGGTGGTCAGCCTGCCAGAAAAGCTGGTCGGCCGACCAGTTTCTACCTCTAGTTTCTGGTTTTCTGCAACAAAAACAAGAGAGAGGCATGGCAAGGTATTTTCAACAAATGTGTGCACGGCCACTCTCCCCATCATTGCACAAGCTCGAGGGAGTGTAGGTCTCGATCCTTGGGCCACCAATGACGCATCTCGATGCATGATGGCCGAGGAACCAAATTGCATAACTTGATATGGAATGAATGCACATATGAACACGTAAATGCCTAAACTCCATCATGTGTAGTCAAGAGGGTCGGCGACCGGGAATCGAGGCACGTTTCATCACTTGGAGTATGAAACGTGCCTCGTTTCCCGTGTTTGGACTAACTCCTACTCCAAACACAATGCAACAAATATGGCATGCGCAATGCGACTCTAGCATGCAATCCTAATGCAATGCAACTTGGTCATGCAAATACCTACATAATGAAATGAACAAGGCATGCGCAATGCAATGATCAATCTCGCGACAACATGGCATTCTCAATGCTATGAACTACGATGGCGTACTCGATGCAAGATGGACTTAAACCAAAATGGATGGACCTCGGCCACACCCAAATCAGTGGCCATAGATGATGAAAACAAGGCCCAAAACTCATGCAAACATGCACAATGCAAGGGCTCCAAGCCTAAGGCACAAGATGCAACTCTCCAAGAGCATGGCAATGATGAAATATGGCATACAATGACCCATGTTCCAGCTCTAAAATGGCACATGAAATGACTCCAAAACACGCAACAACTCATGCAATGCATGTTGATAGGCTCAAGCACCAAAGACTAGTGAAGCACATTGCACTATAGGCATACAAAGCGATGCTTAAATGACCAAACCAATCCCAAACAGTCCCTATACAGACCCAAAACAGTGGCAAAATGTGTTGGGATGGTGGCTCGGAATGCATTTAAATGAAGGTCATGCAATGGCTCACAAACGAGGCATAATGATGCAACTCTCAAGGGCACTTAAAGCATGGAAAATATGGGAGTATGGCACAAGTATAAGCTCTGAAATAACATTCCCAATGATGCCAACACATGCAAATACTTCAAGTTAGGCATGCAAGAGTGCTCAAAACTCAAAGCTAGTCGAAGCTATTACACAACAAGTATTCATGGCAAGCATTTTTGGACCATGAGGCCTCAAAACAGAGCTAAGGCAGCCCAAAATATGAACAAAATTAGTTTGGAGCATGGCCAAAATGTGCTAGAATGGAGGGCCAAAACAACATGCATTGTAGGCTAGTAAGCATAAGTTACACTACAAGCATATGAAGCATCTGGAGGACTACCAAACCAAGCAAAAACAAAATCATGGCGTGCCAAATGATGGCCAAAAACCCACTGAAACATAGTCAACACATGCTAGAATAAGGTGCTCCTTTGATAAGCCATGAAAGGAAATACTCTACACATGCAAGAAGCAAACAAAAAGGGACCAAACCAGCCATAGAGAGAGTCTAGGCATGTTGCAAAATTCACCAAAAATGGGCTGAACCAAGCTTTGAAAGTTTGAAAATATATGCTCCTTTGATAGGCCAAAAATGCTAATAAACGAAACAACAAGAGAGAGGGTCACCCCTCTTTGATTCAGACACTCAAAATAGCATGCCAACCACTGAAAATCTGTTGGATTTTAGTGGCTAAAAGGCCAAGCAAAGATTAAAACAAAGGCCTTATAGCATGACACAAAACAAGGCCAAAACAAGCATTCAAGAGAGTCAATGACCTTCAACACCAAAATGATCTTAAACAAACATCAAAAACACTTCAATATGAAGCTTTTTTTCAGTTGGCAACAAAGCTCAAATATGCATGCAAGTATGCCTAAGAGAATGATCAAAATAATGCTTAAAAGGGGGAAAAGTGATTACCCTTGAAGCTCAGCAAAAACCAGTAACTTCTGGACCAAAACCCCAACTTCTTGAGCCTTCTCAAGACCTCTAGGAACCTTAGGACAATGGTGGAGGTGTGTGCTTAAGAGGTGGTGTGCAATAGGCCAAGAACAGGACCCTTTTGAACCCAAAATATAGAGATATAGAGAGATATAAGGTTGGAGCCTTAGACAAAAAATTTGAACCCTCACAAAGGAGGGGGAGGCCTTCCTTTATAGCCAAAACGGACCAAAGCTTCTTAAAGAAGCTAAAAACCAAGGTTGAAGATCCTCCACACACGTGTATGGAGGATCCAGTCTGTGCCTTCCAGCTGGCACAGCTGGCAACAACTCACAGAGACAAAACTGGGAGAGGTAGGCCGACCAGTTCAGGTGGTCGGCCAGTTACTTTTAGTGCTCGGCCGACCAGTTCAAAAGGTCCAACCAAATGAAAGGTGGCCGGCAACCCCATTTGATGGTCTCCCAACTGAATGCATGGTATGGTGGGAGACCAGTAAATGTGGCTCAAAGACCAAGGACACCAGCTTCCTGACAAGAAAATCGGCTGGCCGGAGAAAAGTGGTCTCCAAGGAGAAAAGGTGGTCTCCCACCCTTGTACCACCTCCCAAACAATGAAAACAAGGTCCATGCCAAAAATGAACCAAGACGGATGCAAAACGAGGGTTCGGGGGTCAAAACGCACAGCCGGTGGCCCGAAAGCAGGCTGTGAAGCATCGAAAGTGGCGTGCGACCACGAAGGTGGTCTCCCGGGCTACAGTGTCCCTCTAGATAGAGGAAACAAGGTGTGTGCCAAAAACTGGATCAAACGGAGAATGTTAAGCGGTCCCGAGCCAAGGTGCACGGCCGACGGCCCCGAAAACCAGAAACTAGTCTCCAAACGGGAACAGTGGACTGCGACCACGAAAAGTAGTCTACGACCATTGAGAGATGGTCTACAAGACCTCTCCCTCCCTTCGGGAAGACAAAACAAGACCTGTTCCGCAAACCAGGTCAAAGCACAAAAAGTTCCGAGGCCCGGGGGTAAGGCTCTCAGCCGAAACTTCGAAACCTCAGAACGAGCACAACATGCCCAATGACCGAGCGCTCAATCGATGATGTCTGAGTCTTAAGATCGGTCAAAAATGGGGTGTAAACAGCAACTGACCACTTGAAGTGGTCGGCCAGCTACTTGAGGTGGTCAGCCGACCACCACAAGTGGTCTCCCAAGACAACAACTGGTCGGCCATGGTGGGAGATGGTTTAGAGCATGAAAACAATGCAGTGGTGTGGTGGCCGACCAGAAAAGATGACCCAAAGATCAAGAAAACCAGTTCTCAGACCAGAAAATTGGCTGGCGGGAGAAAGAGTGGTCTCCAAGGGGAAGAACTGGTCTCCCACCCTTGTACCACCTTCCAAACAAGGAAAACAAGGTTTGTACCAAAAACAAACCAAAACGGATGCAAAACGAAAGTTCGGGAGGCAAAGCGTGCAGCCGAAAGCCTCGAAAACTAGTCTACCGGCACCAAAAGTGCTCTGCGACCACAAAGTGGTCTCCCGGACCATAGTGTCCCTCTAGGCAGACGCAACAAGGTGTGGTTCAAAAGCCACGGCAAACGGAGAATGTTAAGCGGTCCCGAGTCAAGGCGCGCGGCTGAAGGCTCCGTAACCCAGAAACTGGTCTCCAAATGGGAAAAGTGGTCTACGACCACAAAGAGGTGGTCTACAAGGCCACTCCCTCCCTCCAGGGAAGAGAAACAAGGTTCGGTTCGCAAACCGAGCTAAAGCGCAAAGAGTTCAGAGGACCGGAGGCAAGGCTCTCAAGCAAAACTCCGAAACCTCGAAACGAGCACAACATGCCCAATCACGGAGCGCTCAATCGATGACGTCTGAGTCTTGAGGTCAATCACAAATGGGGCGTCTACACCGCATCAACTGGGTGTGCACTTGTCGGGGTTCGAGGCCCGACTCTAGTATGTATCAAACTTTATATTTCAATTTTGCATATTCACTTCATTTCAATTATGCTGTATAGAGTACTAATCCCTTCAATGCACTTGCAGGCACCGATAGAGTACACAGGGCAGGCCCTTGAGCTGGTGGCTTCCTTGACGGAGATGGTACAGATGAGCCTAGATCTGCTCAGCCTCGACAGGATCCCGGTAATCTTTCTTCAATTTGCATTTCATGCCATGAAACTCTCTACTAACACATTAGCATTGCAACTGTTCAACACTACATTGATCTGATACATTGCACCAAAACACTACATTGATACACTATTCCCATGAAATGTGCATGGCATACACTCAATGCAACTGGTTACTGCTCACGGCCTACACATTGCAATCATTCACTGCTCACGGCACATCATCTTTTGCATCGCATATACACAGACTAATGCGTTCTCATAAATTGCCCTTTTCAGATTCCTTTCAAGATGTCATCCTCGTCATACACCCCAGCAGGAGCAAAGGCAGGACCTTCAGCACCTGCCCCATTAGCAGAGAAGAGAAGGAGATAGGCTCAGGCACATAGCCGAGGCAAAGCTAGGGGTACTCATCGCGAGAGTGGCCTTTCAGAGCCCGTTCTGGGCGATGATGATGACGAGACGAGTGAGGAGGAGGGTGAGGCGGCGAGTACACATTCAGAGTCCTCTGGGGATGGAGATGGCGACGGTGCTCTAGAGTCCGTTCCACCAAGGAAGAGGGCGAAGAGGGTCTCTCGATCCTGAGGTAGTCGGCCCCAGCTCAGATGCTTTTTGCTTTGTTTTCCTTTTTTGGTAGTAGTATAGTAACATTGTACAGCCTCAGACAGTTTTATTTTCTTCAAAACTTGTACTTTTGTAAAAAGGAAACCATGATTGGAATGAAAACAACTTTTTGGTTTAAAAGGTGTTACATTTTACATTCTAAGCATCCCATAACATCACACAGCATGAAAATGAGATTGATCTTTTGAAAATTGCACGGTCAAATTGCATTGCTCTTAATCAGGTAGTGAACCAACTAACAACTGAAAGGACAAAACAACCTGATAAACAAAACATGGCCTTGACAGGCTAAACAAAGTAAGTACAACTCGAAAAAAAAAATTTGCAACTACTCGATAAACAGAATATGTACAAGTTGATAAGCAACAAAATGCAACTTATCAAACATAACCGAATGATTACAACTTAAACAGGCATGCTCAAGCCCGAAAAGAACCAAAACTAGACCTGGAAAGGTGCCGATAACAGAATACAACTGCAGAAAACAACTATATCTTCACACAGGAGATCACTGAGCATGAAGGGAGGTAGCTGACCATAGGGAATGGCATGCCGGCCATCAGTGTGCCACTGTCGGCCACTGATGAGCCACTGCCGGCCATCAATAAGCAAGTGCCGGCCATCGATGGCAGACTCTCTGAAACGTCGACACCTGTCCTCCAGTCATTGCCTTATCTTTTATAAAGGTTCCAGCTTCGTGGTGTCTTCATTTCAACTCCATTTTTGCCCCAAATGGAAGCATTTCTTGTCCAAAACCTCTCCAATTGGATTGCGGCTTTAGATGGCTCGGAAAATTTGAATTTCTGAGGTTTCGAAATAAATGCACTATTCACGCTGAGCTGCACCCCTTTGCGTTTTCCGTTCCTCTATGCCGCGGCTAGGTGTTGGAATCCAGTAACTCATGTTTTTAGCTTTGGGGGGTCAAGAGATGTGCCCCACTTTTGAAGATTTCTAAGCTTTGATGGAATCTCAGCACGATGAAGAGATTTTGCCCCAATTCCGTTTTGGCCACATCCAAGCTTTGGGACAGATGTGTGGGCTTACTTTGCATGACGCTCGGTCTTTGATTCGCGACGAGGAGTTGGACATTCCCAGATTGATTCATCGATTTTCTGACACCGGTGACCGCGGCGACCATCTTTGGCAGAGTTTTCAACAACACACCCTCTGCTTGTGCATGTTGTCTCATTTCTTGGTTGCCCCAGGCTCCGGAGGGTCTAGCGTTTGTTTGATTGAGGTTGCCTAAGGTTTGAAAGAGGGTGTAGATGCGCTCTCGGGAACTCTCCAATATCCGCGCCCGCGAGGGGCGCGAATCTTGTTTTGTTCTGAGCTACTACAGTTCGGACTCAATGTCATGGTTCTAAATCTAATCTCACAAAGTGCAATGCAAGACCGATAAATCACCAAAGAGTCCAAATCCAACAAATCATTTTTGGAAAACTGATTTTAATAAAGAAGTGCCAAACATGGACTGCTTTGCCAAATATAGAGTCACCACCTAAATATTTTATTTTTGGAGAATTTAGGAAACCCTAACTCATGCCTAAGGCCACATGTCCGTCATCACCAAAGTTGCCTCGGCTCGGGAACTTGGGTACGAGAGGGGAAGGTCATGCAATGAGCACACCGGCTCGCCCGATCAAAGATTGGCCTGTACTAAGCATGATATTTTGTTTTTGAAAACACATGTGCTCTTATTCCGGTTAATTAGCTAATCTTCCTATGTGATGCGTACAGCATACAAGCATAGACTAGATCGCCTAATTTGGAACAAAACATTGCATATTCGTTTTTTAAAAAATGGTTTGAAGTTTGCTACTCGCAAGTAGGCTAAATTCGGGATTCATTGAATTGTTCCAATTCAAGTAATCCAACCTTCACCCACAGGCATTCAGGCAGTTAATCACATAAGCAGTTAGTCTCATGGCAAGCATGCTTTTGTGGCAATCAATAACACAAATGCAATACGCCAAAGCGTAAGCACTCACAGTGTACTCCAAGCCAAAACAGAGAACTAGTTAGAAATCATGCATGATCCTAGTTCATATTAAGATGGGTAATGCAACATATGTAAGAATGCAATCAAAATAGGCTCGGCTATTCTAGAATGGCATATGAAATGCAACTTGATACATGTATTCAACTTGGAATTGAAATACAATGTAGTTAGTATGATGCGCCGAGCCCGGTGCATGCAAAACAGATGGATGGATGCACACATGCGAGCATAAGGTATGCTAAATGAAATATGCCCTAAAACTAACCATCGTAAGCGGTTAAGTAAAAGGGAGAAAGAAATGGGAGTTGGAAGACATGCATCACACACACGCACGCTTATTACAACAGTTGGCCCTCTCGATGGAGGGACCGAATAAAGTGCTAACTAGCTAATCTAAACTAATTAAACTAATTATTACATCACAACGAAGCTAATTAACTAAACCAAGTTATCTAACTATTACAAAACAATTAAGCGGCTAAACACATTAACTACTTAAATACAGAATCCAAAGCATAAACTAGCTAAGCATATTAGCTAAGTAAAGCAATAAAACAATGGCTTCAGAGGGAGAAGATTGTATGCACGCCCGGTCGCCTCGTTCGAAAATCCAACGCGATGCCCTAACTTGCCTCTGTTTTCAATTGTTCTCCGAACCTTGCACCAAGCTCCAAAAAGCTTAAACTCCACCATGGGAACTTGTGGGAGGGTGGCGGACCAGTTGTTGGTGTCTGCAGCACCTGCCGACCACTTTTTGTGCTGAAAACCAGAAAAAGTGGTCGGCCAGCTAGTTTTTCTGGCTGGCCGACCAGTTGTTGCTGCACTTCACCAATTTGCTGCAATAGAGAGCAAGAAAGGGCATGGCAATGTATTTGAAAGATATGTGTGCACAACTACCCTCCCTATCATTTCATGAGCTCAAGGGAGTGCGGTTCTCGACCCTCGAGCCACCAATCGCGTATTTCAATGCATGATGGTCGAGAAGCGAAGTTGCACGATTCAATATGAAAATGAATGAACACATAAACACATAAGGCCTAAACTCTATCATGTATGATCAAGAGCATCGGCGACCGAGAATTGAGGCACGTTTCATAACTTCAAGTATGAAACGTCCCTCGTTTCCCGTGTTTGGACTAACACCTATTCCAAACACAATGCAACACATAACATGGAATGCACAATGCTATGTAACATGGAATACGCGAAAATGCAATGCAACACAAACATGCAATGCAACACAAGCATAGCATGCAACGGTCCTTAAAGCATGAAGCTAGTAAAGAGGACTACAAAGGGGGTATGCAATATATGGAACAAGTGCATGAACCAACCATGGACAGAGCTGAAATAGGTCAAAACAATGACCAAAACATGCTAAGATGGAGGCTCAAAGACCTAGGCAAGATGGCGTACATTCTAAGCCATAAGTAAGGCAACAATGCACAACACTTAAAGGCATTCAAAGCATGAAAGAAGTGGGAACATGGCAATGCGATAAGCTCTGAAATGACGTATTAAATGATGCCAAATCATCTAAATAGCTCAAAGACAGCATGCATGAGTCAAGAAAACACAGCATGCATGAGTCAAGAAAACACAAAGCTAGCAAGGCCAATTGCACTACAGCTATACAAAGTATGAAGGATATCGCAAAGGCAACCCAAAATAGTCCTAGAACATGTCAAAATGATACTAAAACATGCATGGAAGGAAGCCAAAACAAGCTAGCATGAAGGGCGTAAGGCATTATGCATACAAGACAAATAAGGTGGATTACACTACACCTATTAAGACCAAGCATGGGATGGCTTAACCAACAAAAATCAGAGTTATATCATGGCAAGATAACCCCAAAAATACATTGAAATGATGGCTCACAAGCTAAGGCATGAAGGCATACGCAATGATTCATGTTAAGGCATAAAGGGGCAAACCCTCCAACGCATTGAATGAGTGATAAATGCAAGTGCATGAGCATGAAACATGGACTGAAATCACATATGAAATGATGCCAAGTCATTCAAATAGGCCAAGTAAAGCATGCTAGTGGACTTGACACACAAAGCTAACAAGCTAGAATGCACTATAGCTATACAAAGCAAGTCATGCATAGCCAAAACAACCAAAATCAGAGCTAGAGCATTCTAAAACATGGACAAAAGCTTCTTTGAGTTAAGCCTAAAGCATGGTAGAATGACACGTTAAAGCATGATGCATGTTAGGCTAATTCATGGAAATGCATTACAAATGCATGGAGCATGCAAGAGGTGTCACACCCCAAACTCGCCCCTAAAGTTCGGGCATGACCTAAACAGACACGGACGCTGAACCTGATATACATAACATATGGGGCCTAAATGGAAGCAGTTAAAATATAAAAATAACAGAGAATAATATCCATTGAGCTAATGCCAAAATGCCAGGATCACATACACGTACTCAGCCCCCCCTCTTCTGAGTGTATACATAAACATTAGTAAAGAAAGGGATCATATACATACATTTTAAGTTTAGATAAACAGTTAAAGTGCAAACCAAAATCTCAACAACTTTACAAAAATGCATGGGCTTGTCTGAGTGCCTGGATACCCTGAGGTTGGCAACCGAGAGGTGACCATCAAGGGTTAAGACTGACCTCCAAGTGATCACCTACAGAACAGACATAACATGAAGTGAGCTAGGCTCAGTGAATAATAGTACATATATTCTTTACTACTCATTTATAAATAATAGATGTGAAGAAAACAGTAAGCGCGTGGTTCATCTGATTCTGTATGCCTCGTAGAACGACATTGTCGGTTTCACAACTTTACAAATTGGCCTTTAGCCTGATGGTTTTACACATTCACAAATTAGCTCTTGGCTTCATAGATTCATAACTTATCACGTTGGCCTTCGGCCTCTTGGATTCACAATTTCACAAGTTGGCCCGTGGCCCCATAGGTCATATTTCACATAGTTCACAAATGGCTCTTGGCCATATAGCTCCTTAGTTCACAAATGGGAAGTTCATACTTCACAAATGGCCGTCGGCCACATCATTTCATAATTCACAAGTTCACATTATTTCACAAAATCATATATTCTTGAACCATGATACTACTACCCCCCGGGCAAGGGTCACAAACCACGGTATTATTACCCCCGGCAAGGGCCACATAGGTTCGTAACTTCACGACTTCTTTTAAAGCTTTCATAATTTTACACTGTTTCTCACATGGCACACATAACTTCTCAAACTCTTTCGATGTTTCCATAATGTTACAATATTCCTCACATAGTATACACTTTTGGTGTTTCCATAAGTTCATAAATTCACAACGTGGAGGTTCTTACTTCACAAATTATATCTTTCACATGATGGCCATAGGCCTCATAACTTCCATAGATTCACAGACCAAGTCATATGTAAACGGAAACAGAGTCATGCATAGTCATGAAGCTTGAAGCATAACAAAATCAGAATTTATATGTAACACAACAAAATAACTTCAAGTTCATATGGGATTCATAGCTCTTTTCACTTGTTCTGATTTCTCAAAGGTGACCACACTTATTTGATAACTTGTAATTGAATGGCCCGTGGTTCATTAATAACAAACAGTATACTCTCACATTTACATAGAAGCCGATCTTTCAAGAATAAACATAACTCCTTTGACGTAGTTTGCTTAAGCTAATAATCGATAGTATACAAAAGTATACCCAATGGTCTAAGCGTTCATATACCATACCATAGTTAGCTTGCAATTAAGAGAGTGCCAATGGTAATCGTTGCATCATTCATAGGAGTTAACATAGTTAACTTAAGTTTAACTGAACGTTCTGATAATTATTAATGAAAGGTAAACACAGTATACAAATTGTATGAGTCCAGAGATACGTGGATACCATACTTCCATAATGCTCATACATTCCACTTGTTTACGAACCACTATAGCTATCTTGCGAATACCAAAATGTTAGTATTCTTGTCAACGGTATGCAGGATGTACTGTTCAATAATGTCTTTAGATTTCCAATCAACATATCATTAGCATACTTACTTGTAAGGAACAGAACGTACGTTAACCATAACAATTATTACCAGTAAGTAAATGTGCTACCATATACTACTACTCACAGTGCCATAACGAAGCGCTTGCCCTCCCGGGTTATAACCTACACATGTGCATAACGTATACATTAGTTCCTTTTCCTTTCTTTCATCATTCCCTGCTTCAGTTACTTCGAACGAATTTATAAGCATCTAAGCAACATCAAACACACATTTCAAAAATACCAGAGGGTTAAGCGCGCAAAACAGAGCATACAAAATTTTGCAGCATGAGCCGCACGTGCGGCTGTGAGCCCCGTACGTGCGGCAAAGGCCTCCCGCACGTGCGGCAGTGATCCCCTCACGTGCGGCGATTCCAGCAGCAAAGTCCGAAATTTTTCCAACACAACCCCATCTTTTAGTAAGCTTGTGGAAGGCTCCAAATAGGCCTTTTTAATTGACAAAGCATGGTTCAAAACATATAAATATAGGCTATACACATGTATCAATTCATAGATGAACCAAATCTTTAATCTTAACTCTCTACAAAACTTAATCGCATACATAGAACACATACTCATACACATACAACCATCTCTTCAAATAGATGAATTCAAGCTTGATAATTGAAGAAGTAACATGTAACTTCCCAAATCAACCAATAAAGAACAACAATACTCCAAGAGAGGGCCAATTAAAAGAATTAAACATACCTTAAGCTTTAAAATCTTTAAACCCTCTTAATTTCCCCAATCTTTCTTGTAGGTCTCTCTCTTTCTCTCTTAACTCTCTTCTCCTCTCAACTCTCCTCCAGGAGATATTTTGTTTTTTGGTCATCCCTTCTCCAAGTCACATGACTAAAGTATACATATATTAAGTCAAATGGCTAAACATACATATATATCTAATAATAATTGAATAGGACAAAACTTAATCAACTTAATCGTCCCAAATCAAATTTTCACAATAATGCCTATTATGACTGAAAAATTATACTGATTCCGAATATAAGATCAATTTCAGATTTTTAAACTCCTAAGGCTTCCAATTCTGTAACCAAACATTTGAAGTGTAACAGATATGTTTTCGTATTAAACAGATATGAATCTGTAATCATAGGGTTCACTTAGTTAAACTTAATTCCACATGGAATTTCACAATAAGTATTTAAATGAACATCATAAAGGAACTCAAGGTATATCAGGAAACATGTACGAGGGTCAGGTTATTACAAGAGGTGACCAAACCGAACCCTAATAGAGGTATGACATGGAAAAACATCACCAAAAACATGCTGAAATGGACTCAAGGCAAGCTAGAATGACATGCTACTCCATGAAGCATACAAGACTAGTTCGTGAGATTTACACTACAAGTGTATTAGGCATACATGGAGTGACGAAACCAAGTAAAAATAGTGGCATACCACAGCAAAATAAGCCCAAATACATGCTAAGATATGGCCAACGTAAACTTAACAAACATGCTCACACATGAGGCATTCAAGACAAGTATTGAAGACACAAGGAGAGGGGATGACCCTCTCCTTTTTGGGACCTCAAATCACCACTTCCACCACTGAAATTCCTCTGGATTTCAGTGGTGAGAAGGTCAAAATGAGGTGGTCCCAAAAGCTTAAAAAGAAGGCACAAAAGGAAGGCCAAACAAGGCCTAAGAGGGGGTAAACAACCCCCAACACAAAGGTGACCTTAAACAAAGATCTTAAGCACCAAAATTCAGAACTTTTTGTAGTTAAGAGTTAGTCTTAAAACAGCATGCAAAAGGGTCCAAAAGCTTAAGCAAGAATAGGGGCTTAAACGGTTAAAAGCTCACCCTTGTAGAACCTCTTCAAGACTGCTACTTCAGCACACTTTTTGAACCAAAACCAGCCCAAAAACTCCAAAACAAACCTCAAGAAGCCTCAGTAACCAAGGGATGGTGTTTGAGTGTGTGTTTGTGTGCACAAGCGAGACAAAATGACACTTTAAGGCACAAAACAAGAGAGAAATGGAGATGTATAGATATAGATTATACGTATAGCTCAAGGGAGATTTTCTGAACCTAGAGGAGGGAGGAGGAGCCTCCCTCTTAGAGAGCAAAAGCACAAGCTTCTCGAAGAAGCTAAGGCTCAAGGCCATCCCTCCATACACGTGTATGGAGGATGGTTCTTGTGCTCTCCAGTTGTGCCAGCTGCCCAAAAATATCTCCAAAAAGGTGACAAAAAGCTGCTGACGACTTGAAGTAGTCGGCCAGCTACTTTAAGTGGTTAGCCGACCACTTTAAGTGGTCTCCCAGAACAAAAACTGGTCGGCTATGGTGGGAAAGAGTCTAAAGCATGAAAACAAGCAAATGGTGTGGTGGCCGACCACTTTTGGTGGCCAAAGATCAGGGAGACCAGTTGTCAGACCAGAAAACTGGCTGGCAGGAGGGAAAGTGGTTTGTGGGGAGAGAAACTGGTCTCCCACCCTTGTACCACCTTCCAAACAAGGAGAACAAGGTTTGTGCCAAAAACAAACCAAAATGGCTGCAAGACGAAAGTTCGGGAGGCAAAGCGCGCAGCCGGGAGCCTTGAAAACTAGTTGCCGAGCACTAAAAGTGGTTCTCTAGGCCAAGGAAACAAGGTGTGGTTCAAAATCCACGCCAAACGGAGAACGTTAAGTGGTCCCGAGACAAGGCGCGCGACCAAAGGCTCCGACAATTGGAAACTAGTCTCCAAACGAGAAAAGAGGTCTACGACCACGAAAAGTGGTCTACGACCACGAAGAGGTGGTCTAAAAGACCTCTCCCTCTCTCAGGCAAGGAAAACAAGGCTTGGTCCGTAAACCGAGCCAAAACACGAAGAGTTCAGAGGTCCGGAGGCAAGGCACTTAGTCGAAAACTCCGAAACCTCGAAACGAGCATAACATCCATAATCACCGAGCGCTCAATCAATGACGTCTGAGTCTTAAGGCCGGTAAAAAATGGGATGTCTACAGAGGGCAAGAGCTACATTGGCATGACACTAGTTGAGACTCTGATGGGTTTGGACGTTTTCCATCGTCAGGAGACGACCAGATTCGCAGGGAGTCAACTACTCTTACTGGTAATGTTTCCCACCCTTCTCACATGTGTGTTTCTCACATCACTCGGCCCTTAGGCTCTGTTTTTCTCTCAAAACCCTTTCTCACTTTTCTCTCTATGTGCACCTCTCTATTCTTTAGTCTCTCTTATTTTCCATCCCTTTCCAGATATGGCTGATGGATAAATTGAAAGTGGTGGACTCATGCCCAACATATTTAGTACGCAGCTATTTCTTTCGCCATCGGCTAGTTGATGCCCCTGATGAGGGATGGTTGTGTGAATGGATGTGCACTCGATTTGCTGTTGACATCGCTTGATGTTGTCCCTGGCTTAATCTGCTTGGGATGAGCAATAGCGTGTCTCGCTAGTCGGGCATTCAGCTGATTGGCCTGACACACTGTGTCTTTTACTTTCTATTCCGGTTTTGGCACCAATTTGTGCACGACCAGACCCACCTAGAAGAGGGAGTGGAATACCCAGCTTCATATCTGATCAAGGGTTCACATCTAGCTCGATATGCCACAGCATGGAGGACGAGAGAACTTCAGGCTCCCGCTCCCAATTTCAGTTGCACCATTTCTGATGAGTGCGTAGCTTGGCTTGATGACAAGGCACAAATCGGGCCTACTTTTGCATCTGAAGCTTCCACAAGCTCTGGAAGGGGGCGCAGGAACACCTGACTTGACTATGCCCCGAGTTTATTGCTTTAATCTATATTTTCAAGTTTTCTTTCGAATGTAATAAAAAGCAACTTCAATTTGTATCAAGAGTAGGAGAACTCTAGAATAAAATCAATGAAATTGAAGGTTGTGGGTACTAAAAATTTTCCATTATGGTCCAAAAATGGCCTTAAGTTGTAAAAGATTAATTTGAACGAAATCAGCTTTCATTAAAACTTTTCAAAACCATTTTCGATATGGATCATAACTAGACATACCCGAGATCTATCACGGAGATGTACAACCTCGGACCCAAGCAACTGGAAAGTTGCCCCTAGTCTGAGCAACACTGTACTGGAGATCACAACCGAGCTCTTGGATGCAGAAAAGACAAAGATGAC
The DNA here is from genome assembly GCA_036172215.1 of Camellia granthamiana. Lineage (NCBI taxonomy): Eukaryota > Viridiplantae > Streptophyta > Magnoliopsida > Ericales > Theaceae > Camellia > Camellia granthamiana. Next base: position 107,536,820 of record CM069909.1, on the reverse strand, counting down.
CAACATGATCACATGGACAAAGTTGATTTGGAAGTGTTTATGGTTGGACTTCAGAATGAAGTTGCCTACGTATCTCGAAGATGGGAATAAAGCCTTACGTAGTTCGGTTGGGGTTCACTCGTGTATTAACACTCTTCTTTTGCGCTCTAACTTTTGCCAAGGCCGCCCTTTCTGGGTTTTCAACCTTGTGAGCTCAGTTTTTCTTATTTCAAATTTTTTGTGCTCTAACTTTTGCCTAGGTCGCCCTTTCGGGTTTTCAGCATAGCAAGCCACTCAGGGATAGTATTTCATCAACTTGTCCATGTTGATCGGTTGGGAGAACTCAAGGCCATCTAAATCCATCAGAATGACAGCCCCACTCGACCAGATAGACTTGATGATGTAAGGACCAGTCCGATTAGGTCTGAACTTGCCCCTAGGGTCATGGATGGAAGCTCGGTTGTCTTTAAGCACCAAATCCCCCTCTTTCAGGTTCCTAGACTTAACTTTCTTGTTAAAAGCCCTGGCAATCCTGCGTCGATAACCTTGAATGTGGTACAGTGCTTTCAGCCTTCTTTCATCGAATAGCATGAGCTCTTCGAACCTGCTCTGTTGCCAATCTGCCTCAACTTTCTGGCACTCAGCCATTACTCGCAACTACGGAACCTCAACTTTGATAGGTAGAGCAGCCTCCATCCTATAAACCAAGGAATACGGAGTTGCCCCATTAGAAGTTTGAATTGATGTCTGGTAGCCCCAAAGAGCAAATGGCAGCTTATCTGGCCAGTCCCTGAAGGTTTCTACCATCTTCTGCAGAATGTGTTTGACATTCTTGTTGGCAGCCTCAACTGCTCTATTGGTTTGCGGCCTATATGTGGATGACTTATGAAAAGCCACGTTGTATTTCTCCAACAAGTCGATCACCACCTTCTTGAAGTGGGAACCACTATTCGAGATAATCTCATTCGGGACCCCATACCGGCAGATAATGTTATTCCTGATGAACTTAGCAACATGCGACGCCTTCAACAATGCATAGGATTGGGCCTCGACCCACTTTGTAAAGTAGTCTATCGCCACTAGAATATACTAATGCCCATTCGACCCCTTCGGAGTAACTGCCCCAATCACATCAATCCCCCAGACTGAAAATGGTCATGGCGAAGTCATGTTATACAGTTTCGACGGCGGAATGTTCATGCGATTTGCATGGATCTGACATTTGTGGCATTGCCGAACAAAACCAATACAATCCTCCTCCATGGTTGACCAATAGTAACCCTGTCTAAGAATTTTCTGAGCTAGCATCACCCCACTCATGTGCGCTCCGCACTCTCCTCCATGGATGGCCTCCATCAGGCGCTTCGACTCTTCTTCATCCACACATAACTTGTGCATTCCCAGATGACCCCGCTTGTACAATTTACCCCGCAGATGATGAACTGAACAACCATTCTTCGAATTGCCCTCTTATTTTGGCATATGCCCCTGGTGGATAAGCCTCCTTTTCCAAGAAGTTCCAGATGTCATAATACCAGGGTTTTGATTTTTTACCTCATCTATGGTGGCAATCAGCTCGTAGGCCGGCACAAATTTCTGTTAAATAATTATTGGACGCATCCAGACTCCAAAAGGGATGTCTATCATGGAAGATAGCATTGCTAAAGAATCAGCGAACCTGTTGTTCTCTCTTAACAGATGGGCGAAGTTCAGCTTCTCAAACCGAGGAATCAGAACGTCCAAGGTCGAGTGATAGATTTTCATCCTTTCTTCTTTAACCTTCCAATCTCTTTTTGCTTGAGATACAACCAGGTTCAAGTCCCTAATGACATCCAACCGTTTTGCCCTTAGTTCCAGGGCGGCTTCTAGTCCAGCAATAAATGCCTCATACTCTGCTTCGTTATTTGAAACCTTGAACCGGAGTTTGGAAGCTAAAGGTATACGAGAATTGTCAGGTGCTATCAGCAACACCCCTATCCCATACACGTACTGGTTTGACGCTCCGTCAAAATACATAGTCTAAGTTTCTTCTTCAACATACATAATGGCCTCATCTGGGAACAGATACTCAACTGTTTCATCTCCCCCCACAGGGTGATCGGCTAGGAACTCCGCTACCGCTGTCCCTTTCACTATGTTGGTATGAGAGACTACCTATAGAGGTCTATGCAGCGGTTGACACAGCTGGCTTCGGGCCCTTCTGCTTAGGGCTCATTCAGATAAGGGCCGAGTCATGGTTCTACGGGGCCCTGGTAGAGAGATGGTGGGATGCCACCAACTCATTCAACTTCTCTTCGACCGGGGAGATGACGCTAAGCCATATGACTTCTCGATGCTGACCGGTTTGCGGGTTGGGGTTGGCAGCCCTGTCCCCTTTGATTCGGACATGACCTAGTGGAGGGATACACAGCGCCAACTTCTCGGGGCGATCCCAAACACCACCAGCCATGGGATGGTACGCTACAACTAGTTCTCAGAACACTTTTCCGGCACTCAGCCAGCTACTGCAGATGAGGTTGCCCAGTGCACCCGCAGCTTCCTCATATATCTTCTCGGTACTACCTTATTTGCGAACAGGGAAAATATCGTGGGATTATATCTTCTAGGGGCACTGGTCCACCTCGCCTAGGTAGTAGAGTATGATTGGGGTGGTACCGGCCTGGCCACCTTATATTGCTACATGAGCTCTGTCTCCTGCTGCAAGGCGGATTCACTCAGCGACTACTGGAGGGTTTGGGAGGTATGTCTGACACTCATCTTTTTTGTTTCTACATTTTCTGTTCAAATGCATTTCATTTCCTGGTTATTTACATCGTCCATCTTTTTCTGTATGCAGCTCTAGGTGTATACCTACTTCATTTCTTTGGCTCCGGTCCCAGTGAGACCTATTGAGTTGTCAATACCCCTCTCCCGGTACTACAACTCTTGGTTCGAGCTACGTCGCCTTGTAGACTGCACCTTTCTGTATTTTCGCCACTTCTTTGACACAATCATGGCGGACCAGGTAACAAAATACCAACCTTTAGCTGTTAGCTACTATAAGCAAACTACACTGTTTCCCAAACACTACATGGTCATTCTCATACTATATTGATTTCTGACACTGCATCAATTTCCCATATTGCACTGATTTCTCACACTATACTGATGGCTGCTTTCCTAGGTTGACTGGCACCGCTGGGCGGGCATTTCCCAGGCCTCAAGGACGGTTTACACCGCTGCATGGCATGCCTCTACCATGCAAATTCTATTGAATGGTACATTCGACTGAGCCTATTACATGGGAGAGAGGTTCATACACCAGACGAGGAGTGTTACTAACCTCGACATTCCACATCCTCCTCTTCCAGGCATGAGGGTGGTGGATGATCTATAGGACGGTCTTGATCTCGGCCTCTTGCTGATAGGCGAGGACAACGATCGTCGTTATGAGCCTGGTGACTTCATTACCTTCTTACACACTTAGGTGATGGCGCCTCTTACTCCAAGCATGGCGCGAGCTGTGCCGGAGGTTGTTGTTGCTGCTGCTGCTGGGGTTGGTGATGCACCTGCTGGAGGTGCCCCTACTGTTGCTCCCATTGCTGGATTTCTTGTGATCCTTATCGAGATCACATACATGCGTCCAGACGGAGTGATGGAGCAAATCCCACTGGATCATATTGAGGAGAGGGACCATAGGCTCATGTTTGTCCCTTATATTGAGCAAGTACACATTTCTTTACGCTAGTCCATTTTGCACTTTAGCTTGTTTTTCGATAGTTCTGTTCATGCTATTACCTCTGTCAACTCTTCGCAAATCCTGTTTCTTTTGCAGATACCCTGGGCATTTGGCGACGAGCTCCTCCGGACGATCAACAGATTGCTCCTCATAGTACGGAGGAGGCAGACCGCCTTGGTCGCCCATGGGATCGAGGTACATTCTATCTGTCTCTGTTGTTGCCATATTGAACACATTGTTTATTCATACTGATATCTTCCCTCCTTTTAGCTTGAGCTAGGGCCAGCAGTTCCTGCAAGACCTTCTGCCAGTAGGCAGAGAAGGGGCTGAGGGAGGGCCCATGGAGGAGCCGATCGGGAAGAGGTTGAGTGAGGTAGCACTCACTTTCTAAGGAGTCCATTGAGGAGTACACGACCTCTGAGGGTGAGGGAGAGAAGGTCAACTTGCAGTCCAGCAACCCTAGTGATGATAGCAATGCACCTCCTCCACAGCCGGGGAGGAACCGAGTTAGGATGGGCTATTGATGATGATGATGTTTTGGTATTTACTTTTGTTTCTTATTTTTGCTTTGTAGTTTAAAAACTACCTTCAGATAGACCTTTTGTTTTTGAAGACTTTTCTATTGTTGTTTTGTTTTTTGCTTTGTAAAACAATGACTGGGGTTGGTCCCGCTAGTTGTAAAAACAAATTTTTGTTGAATGATTTCCTTGCACAATATGATGATTGGCATTTGCATGTGATGAACAGTGTAACCCTTGCATTATAACCTTTGGAACTGTGAATGCTTTGTTCTTAAATTGAATCATGAATCGGATAATGACTTACACCCGGTCAAAATGTAAAATACAACTCGATAATAGAAAAACGAAATGAAAACAACTTGAAAACGCTAAAAAAAACACTTGGTATAAACAAAACAAGACTAAAAAATACAATAGTGGTCCACCCGAACAAAGGCCAACTTCTGCTACAATTGCATTAAATAGAGCCAACACCAAGACCCGGACGGGCTTCATTGATCCACGGCCGGGCATCACTGGTACACGGCCAACTGTTGGTCAGTGTTGTCTGGCTGTTATGCACAACTCCATCTCTAACTCTATAAATGGTGCTCTCATGCTGTTTTTCTGGTAGATTGACAAATCTTTGATATTTTTCTCTGAAGATGGAGCTGTTACTTGTCAATAGGCTTCGAGACTAGATAGCCACTTTAGATGGCTTGGAAAAGGTGAATCTCCGTGGTTTCGGCCTAAACGCCCTTTTTCCTTTCAGTCACACTTCTCTTTGCTTTCCATTCCTTCATGTCGCGGCTCGACGTTGGAACCCAGTCACACATGTATTTAACTTCAAGGGACAAGTGATATGCCTAACAATCGATGAATTTCAAGCACTGATGGAATCCCAACGCGACGAAGAAATCATCCTTCAACCCTATTTTGGCCATGCCCAAGGTTTGGGACGGATGTGTGATTTATCAGTGCACGAGGCTCGGTCTTTGGCACATGATGGGGAGTTGGACATCCCTGGTTTAGTTAATTGATTTTCCGCTATTGGAGATAAGAGTGACCTTCTTTGGTGTAGCCACCGACAACATGCTCTCTGTTTATGCTTACTTTTGCAATTCCTAATTGCCCCAAGTTTTGGCGAAGCCAATATCCAGTTGATCGAAGTGCCCCAATGCCTGAAAGAAGGTAAGAGTTGTTTTGGTTTTGGCATTGGCCGAAACCTTGATGGGCCTGGATGCTATCCATCGAAGGGAAACCACCAGGTTTGCTGGGAGTCCGCTACTTCTCCAGGTATGATTTCCCACCCTTCTGATTTATGATTCTAATGTCACTCAACACTCAAGCTCTGTTTTTCTCTCAAAAACCTCTTCTTTACTTTTCTCTCAACGTGTACCTCTCTATTCTTTAATCTCTCTGATTTTGCATCCCTCCCCATGTATGGTTGATGGATAAACTGAGAGTAGTAGACCCTTGCCTCGAGTACTCGGCTTGAGCGTACTCCTTTCACCAATGGTTAGTCGAATTTCCATAAGAAGGTTTGTGGTTTGATTGGATGTGTAGCCGATCCGCAGCTGACATAGCTTGGCGTTGCCCCTGGCTTGATTTGGCCGAAATGAGTTATAGTATGACACGTCAGCCCAGCATACAGTTGATTGGTCTGACACACCGTGTGTTCTACTTTCCCTTCCGATTCAGACGTCAGTTTGGACAGAATCAGATTTGTCCGGGTGAGGGAGTAAAATACCCGGCTCCATTCCCTATTCGTGCTTCAAACCTGACTCGGTACCTCACTGCTTGGAGAACAAGAGAGCTCCTAGCCCCTACCCTGAATTTTAGTCACATCATTCCTAGTGAGTGCTTGGCTTGGCTCGGGGAGGAACAGATTGGGCCGACTTTGGCTACAGAGACTTCCACGGGTGCGAACAAAAGGAAGAGAATTGATGCCTGACTCATCTATGCCCTAGTTTTATTGCTTTGACCTTTATTTTCAAGTTTTTATGTAAAAGCAACTTTGTTTTGTAACAGAGAGTTGGACAGTGTACTTGATGTTGAAATCAATAAAATGAAAGTTGTGAGTGTTAAAAACAATTTTTCCTTTTGGTCCCAAAATGGTCAATGTTGTAAAAGGTAAATTTTTGAGAAAAAGCAATTCATTAAAACTCTTCACAACATTTTCAAAAATGATCACTGCCTGACATGCACACGCAATCCTCAAGATGCACAACTCCAACTCAAAAGATCATACCATAACGAAGATCACAACCGAACTAACACATAATGAATGAAGATGACCTGATCAAACAAGACGGTTGAACTGGAGATAATTATGACCGAACTTCAGGATGAAGTTGTTTACGCATCCCGTAGATGGGAATCAGGCCTTACGTAGTTCGATTCGGTTTCACTCGAGTATTAACTCTCTCATTTTATACTCTAACTTTTGTCAAAGTCGCCCTTTCGGGTTTTCAACCTTGTGAGCTCAATTTTTCTTTGTTTCTAATTTTTCATGCCCTAATTTTTGCCTAGGCCACCCTTTCGCGTTTTCGACCTAGCGAGCCTCTCAGGGGTAATATTACTTCAACTTGTCCATGTTGATTGGTTGTGAAAATTCCAGGCCATCTAGATCCATGAGAATGACTGCCCCTTCTAACCAAATAGACTTGATGATGTAAGGACCAGTTCAATTGGGTCTGAACTTGCCCCTAGGGTCATGGATAGGGGATCAGTTGTCTTCGAGCACCAGGTCTCCTTCCTTGAGATTCCTCGAATTAACCTTCTTGTTAAAAGCTTTAGCAATTCTACGTTGGTAGCCCGGGACATGATACAATGCCTTCAGCCTTCTCTCATCAAACAGCATTAACTCCTCAAATCTACTCTACTGGCAGTCGGCCTCTGCTATCTGACACTCAGCCATAACCCGCAGTGATGGTACTTCAATTTCAATTGGCAAAACAGCTTTCATGCCATAGATAAGAGAATAAGGAGTTGCCCCTATAGATATCTAAATCGACGTTCTATAGCCCCAAAGTGCAAACGACAATTTATCTAGCCAGTCCTTATAGGTTTCCACCATCTTCTGCAAAGTTTTCTTCATGTTCTTGTTCGCAGCCTCAACAGCTCCATTAGTCTGTGGCTTGTAAGTTGATGACTTGTGAAACGCCACGTTATATTTTTCGAGTAGATCTATCACCTCTTTCTTAAAGTGTGAGCTGTTATTCGATATGATCTCATTCGGAACCCCATACCGACAGATGATGTTGTTCTTGATGAACTTGGCCATATACGACGCCTTTAGCAAGGCATAGGATTGGGCCTCCACCCGCTTAGTGACGTAATCGACCGCTACCAGAATGTACTCATAGCCGTCTAACCCCTTTGGTGTGACTGCGCCGATAATGTCGATTTCCCAAACTAGGAAAGGCCATGACAAAGTCATGTTGTACAGTTTTGACAGCGGGATATTCACACGATTGGTATGAATTTGGCATTTGTGGTATCGCCGTGCAAAGCCAATACAATCTTCATCCATAGTAGACCAGTAATACCCTTGCCTGAGGATTTTTCAGGCCAGCATCACACCATTTATATGAGCTCCGCACTCTCCTCTATGAATAGCTTCCATAAGGTGCCTCGATTCTTCTTCCTCAACACACAACTTATGTATTAGCAAATGGCCTCTTTTGTATAACTTGCTTCCGCAGATGATAAATTGGACGGTTAGACACCGTATTCCTCTTTTTTCCTTGGCATTTGCCCCTGGTGGATAAATCTCCTTTTCCAAAAAGTTCCAAATATCATAATACCAGGGGTTCGTGTCTTGAACTTCATCTATTGTGGTGATAGTTTCATAGGCCGACATGTATTTAGGCTCATTGATAATCGGACGCATCTAGACTTCAAATGGAATGTCTACCATAGAAGATAGAGTTGTTAAATCATCAGCAAACCGGTTGTTGTCTCTTAGCAGATGGGTGAAACTCAGTTTTACAAACCTAGGAGTCATAATATCCAGGGTCTGGTGATAAACCTTCATTTTCTCTTCTTTAACCTACTAATCCCTATTGGCTTGAGAAACAACAAAATTTGAATCTCCGATGACATCCAACCTTATTGTCCCTAGTTCTAGGGCAGCTTCCAAGCCAGTAGTGCACGCCTTGTATTCTACTTCATTGTTGGATACTTTAAACCGGAGTTTGAAGGCTAGAGGTATATGTGAATCATCAGGTGTTATGAGCAATACACCTATCCAACAACCATATTGATTTGATGCCCTGTCAAAGTACATTGTCCATGTTTCCTCTTTTATCTGCAGGATGTCTTTATTTGGGAATAGATACTCCATTGCTTCTTCTCCTTCTACTGGGTGGTTTGCTAGAAATTCCGCTACGACTCTCCCTTTGACTGATTTGCGTGTGACATACTTGAGGTCAAACTCGGAGAGAAGAAGAAACAAACAAGCTAGCTTACTCGTAAGTGCTAGTTTCTCAAAGCGATATTTGATGAGATCTAATCTCGAAACTAGAATTACAGAGTGAGCTAACAGCTAGTGTCTCAACTTCCTCATTGCCCAAACAAAAGCTAAACAAGCTTTCTGGAGGGGAGTGTAGCGGGTCTCACAATCCAGCATATTCTTGCTTAGATAGTAGATGGCCTTCTCCACCTTAGCTTCTGAGTCTTATGCTAGCATGCACCCCATGGTCGAATCTGTTACCGACAAATACAAGATCAGTGGTTTCCCCGGTTCTGGTAGCGACAATACAAGTGGATTCTAAAGGTACTACTTGACCTATTTGAAGGAAAACTGACATCGATCATCCCATTGGAACTTTTTTCCCTTCTTCAATAGACGTAGCAGTGGTTCACAAGTCAAGGTTAATTTTGAGATAAACCGTCTTATGATTTGAACTTTCCCTAGAAAGCTGCGCACCTCCTTTTCAGTCCTCGGTGGTGGCATTTCTACGATGGCCTTGATTTTGGAGGGATCTACCTTAATTCCTCTTTGTGTGATCAAGAATCCCAGCATTTTCCTTGTTGTTACGCCAAAGGTGCATTTTTGCGAGTTCAACCTCAATCTATACTCTCTGATCCACTCAAAGAATTTCTCCAGTGCAGTGTAGTGGCCTTCTCGCTCTTTAGACTTGACAATCATATCATCCACATACACCTCAACCTCTTTGTGGATCATGTCATGCAAAATGGTAGTTGCATCCCTTTGATAAGTTGCCCCGACATTCTTCAACCCAAACAACGTGACTCGGTAGCAATAGGTGCCCCATGGAGTAGTGAAAGTTGTCTTTTCCCTATCCTCAGGTGCCATCAGAATCTGGTTATACCCGAAAAATCCGTCCATGAATGAGAGTAATGCATGGCCGCAGTGAAGTTTACCAACTCATCAATATGCAGCAGTGGAAAATCATCCTTTAGGCTAGCCTTATTTAAATCTCTGAAGTTGACGCAGACTTTGATTCTGCCATCTTTCTTTGGGATTGGAACAATATTGGCCAACCATGTCGGATACTCAGACACAAGCAAGAACCCTGCTTCGATCTGTTTGGTAACTTCTTCTTTGATCTTCAAACACAATCTGGGTGAACTCTGCGCAGCTTTTGCTTAATTGGCCAAGCCTCAAGGTCAAGAGGGATCCGGTGCTATACAATCCCAGGATCGATTCCAGGCATGTCTTCGTAGGACCATGCGAAAACATCTTTGAAGTTTTTTAGTAAAGCGATTAAATTCTCACGTCCCTCTGAAGATAGCGTAGATCCGATCTTAACCAAGCGAGGATCTTCCTCGATACCCATGTTAATTGATGTGACCATATCTATACAGGGCTTAACATGCCTCTCCTCCTCATGATCAACCAAATTTTTCAAAACCCGAGGAATTTCTTCCACTTCATTTATGTCAAAATTTTGAAAATTAAGATCAGTACAACAAACCAAAGGCACAGAGAAGTAGGCAACATTCACAGCATTGCCATTCAAAAAGTTCGGTCTTGGGTTATAGTGGACTCAAAAGAAAAGCTAGAAGATGACTTGGATAGGACTTTACTATTCGGGTTACCACTCCCAGAAATACTAGACTCAGAGGAACTCGAATCTATCCCTGACTCTATGGACTTAGTGGAATCAGATTCGGACTTATCATCCAATTCAAAATTGTTGATGGGACCCTTCTCAAACTTCCAAACCAAGCGTGGAGCCTTAGACGTATCCACGATAAGATTAGAGAAATCTGCTGCTGGGTTATCCCCGATCATTGAGATAGTAAAACTATCTCCCAAGTTGGTGGTCTTAGCTTCAGTAATAGAACTTATCAGTAGGTCAGTCAACGCTTTTCCCAATAGTTCTTCCTTTTCGATATCCAAGCTTGTAGTCCCACCTTGATTTGTATTAATGCTCAGGTTCGTTTGCTCATCCTGCTCTTCTAGTAACTGGTGCCTAAAGAAGATCTCGAACCCCGAGTACCTTGTCTTTATCTTCTGGTTGAACCAAGGCTCTGAAAATCTACAAAAGGGGAAATCTTCCCCTTGGTGGACAAAGCGTCCATTCAGGGTTCCTCGTATTGGCTTGTGGACTAACTCATACTGCTTCCCAGTCCTTTTTGCTTTTAGCCTTTCTCTCAGCTCCTACCATTTTCTCTGTCAATTTACGATTGTAGGTTTGTATCCCAGCCTAAAAGCGTGGAGTTTATGGCTCACCTCCTTAGCAACAGTGCCCCCTTGCTTGGCACTTCGACCTAGTCCGGATTCGGTCACATGCCCCTACTTGTTCATCATGGAGATGGACTGAGCACTTATATAAGTTCCGTCGTCTTCTGCCATGATGGTTTGAACTACAGGGGCCTCTGTTAGTGAGAAGGCAGAAAGGAATACATCCTCTTCCCCATGTATGATTTCCAACACTAGTGTGGCAGTTCCTTGGGGTGGATAGATCGCAGAATTACCGTACACAGTAGCAATCCCACATTTCAAGGGGTATTTCACCAACTGATGGACTGTTGATGACACAACCTTTATCTGATGTAGCCAAGGCCTTCCCAGCAGTAGATTAAAGGTTATCGGCATGCCCATGACATGGAATTCCACCTCATGTTCAGATGGACCGATTAGGATATTGCCCTTGAATGTTCCCATGACATCCCAGCTTGTATTATCATAAGCCTAGACAGCTTAGGTTGTGGGTGTAAAATCAATCGGCCTCAAACCGATGGCATAGGCAGTTCTCATCGGACACACATTGATCGCCGATTCAGAATCTACTAACACCACCAGGATCCATTTCTTTTGACTTTCCAAGGTTACATATAAATGACGATTGTGATTGGTGCCCTCAGGTGGTAACTTCTTATCTGTAAAAGATATCACTGGCATAATGTCCCCAGATGTAACCAATGATACCAATTGGTCTGTAGTGGTATCGATAGGCAGTTTAGTCTGGTTCATTGCCTCTAACAGTGCCTGCCTATGCCCCTGAGATTCCATTATCAACCCCCAGATTGATATGTCAGCCTGAATCTTCTTGAGCTATTTCAAGACCAGGTTTTCTTCAACGTCCTTCTCTTTTGATATCTCAACCTCTTTGTTGGAGGATTCTGGCTGATCTAAAGCTACGGCTTTGAAGTACTGACCACTCCGGGTCATGTGATTAATCTTGTCCAGATACCACGTATCGTTGGGGATAGAGTCCCACCCTTCGTCTTTGTATGCATGTCTCAAATCATTTTCTTCCTACCACTCCCCGACAGTGATGACCAAGCTATTATCAGGCTTCACCTGGAGCATGTTTACATCACACCTCTCATCAACATACCATTCCTTTTCCACAATGGTTATGGTTTCTGCATCCCAATATTGCTTGAGCACTCTTGGCATTCAAGGCTCCCATTCAGTCTTTTTGGTGGTTACGGTTGACTCGGCCTCTTTTTTCCCTTTTCCTTACTCCAAGGACATCTGCCTTTGGATCTCTTCTATCATTTCTTGTTGGAATTGCTCCAACACTTGTTCTTTTCTAGTCAATGGTGTTGCCTCAGCCTTTTCTTTCTTGGTCTCCCTTATTTGTTTTACCTCCTCTGTCTCCCCATCACTAAACCACCCGTTGCTTGTTTTTGGTTGGCTTGGATCCCACCATCCCGTCTGGACACTGCTTGTATCTTCTTCTTCAAAGAAGTAGAGACCCTCCAGTTCCTCTTTCAATTCTGTCAGATCCTCTTCTAGGTTTGGTAAGTCATTAAGGCCTTGCTTGGGCCACTCATTTTGATTCTGTGCTATTTGGTCTTCCTTGATAGCATTAATGCTGAGAAAGTCCAGGAGTATGACTATTAGCTTTGGCTGATCAACAGCCACAATGTATAAGCTGGGGTCATATTCCTCTTTAAGTGAAGCCCCCTCCTCTATAACACGGGTATCAGACGACCCTGTCTGTAGTGCATTCTCCTTCTCTTCATTTCCACAGCCATAAGCTTGGATTAGGTTTGTGGTGTCAAATCCATCATGCACATGTTTGTGCTTTCTAGAATAACCACCTCCGGTTTTGGTAGGTGGGATGAGATAATGTACATGCTAGGGTTGAATGTGGGTGGTAGTGTATGGATATGGTTAATATTTCTGGGCTGGGGGACTTTGTTATGTGTAGGAAGTAGGTTGGTTGTTAAGTTTGGTTTAGAAGGTGGGGCGATGACTTTGTTGTCAATGAGATCTTGGATCTCATGACACAGACGGTAGCATATGTCCGTGGGATGGCCATGTTGTTGATGGAAGATACACTACTAGGTGGAGTCATGTTTGGGCAGTAATGGGTTTGGAAGTGGACGAGGATCAAGAGGCATGAGATGCCCCTTTTGCATTAATAACTTAAGGGCTTGGGTTGAGCTGATATAAAGGGGGGTAAACATTCCTCGATTTCGAGGTGGGCCAATATTTTGTGAGGTTGTGGCAGCAGCAAAGGGATCGGCCATCTTGGCCGATATAACAACGGTACTGACGTTTGCAGGCCGTGGAATAGTACTATTACTAGCATGGGTACTCCTGGTGAATGGCCTCCTTCTAGGTTCGCTAGTTTTGTGGAGGATCCTCTTTTTGTATGCATTTTCAATTTGGACACCCAACTCTTGTAGTGAAGGAAATGTTGACAAAAGAGCCACTATCATTCTTTGCAGCATATCAAGCTTGAGATTCTAGAGCACTAGCCTGACTTGCTCTCTTTCAGAGGGTCTGTTTGTCATCTGGGCCGCTTTTGCTCTCCATCTGGAAAAAAAATCGATGAAAGATTCTTTGGGGTTCTAGGTAGTTACTTCCAGCTCACTGATGGTTACTCTATCTGAGTGTTATATGAATACTAATTAACAAACCCCTCAGACAGCTCCTCTCAGTTCTGCTTCGTAGAATCCTTCAATTTTGCATACCAGGTGGCCGCTACATTAGATAGAGTTCTACCAAACAATGACAATTTCTTAGCACGAGAAAGACCCATTGGCCTCAGAATATCTTAAAACAGGCAGACATGTACAATCGGATCCCCACTTCTATCGAATTTATCAATGTGGGGCATCTTAAACTTTTATGGTAATCTGACCGAATCCTCAGTGTACCCATCTTCAATATCTAGAATGAAATTGAAGCCTTGGGACTTTCTTTAGCCTGGCAATTTTTATCATGGCCAGATCATTCTCGTTGATGTCAAAGGGAAGGAGTTCTCCTTAGGGCTGTGCCAAGGGCCTATAAGCTGGAACCTGTGGAAACACCTCTTGGGGATCTGGAACCTGGGGATTTTCCACTGGTGGAGGTGGATCGGGATTCGGCTGAGTAGCCGGGATTGGATGCACTGTAAATGTGGATGCCCCAAATGGGTGTCGCAGATCAGCGATGACTTCATTCTGTGCAGCCATCCTTTGATTTATGGTATCCATGGTTCTCTGAACAGCTGCATCATGGCAGGAAATTCTTATGTGTTTTGTGCCATCCTCGGTCTAGGTGGGTAAGATGTTGGTGAATTGTGTGCAAGAACAGGTGTTTGCGGAGTGCTTTGTACTGGTGCTGATGCCTGTTTGTTTCTTCTTCATCAAGTAACTAGTGGGAGAGAGACTAACACTAGATGACTACCAACAAGGTCTTGAATTATGCAAAGCCTGCCAGATCGAGTCGACACAACTTGGGGAATTTTGGGTCTTTCTAAAGCTATGATGGTAAACTACCTAGCAAAAGAAAGAAAGGAAAAACAATAATAAAAAATCGGACAGCACTTCGGCCCCAATTCCCAACAATCATAACACATAGCTGAACTATAATCCTCACTGAACTCTGTTCTCAAACTCATACTGATATGAACCATTCTATACAGTTGCTCTATAAACGCACATATCAAGAAAAAGAACCAAAACGACCCTATGAAGGGGTATGGTTATCCTGTCCTAGATTTTTGGCATGATCTAGGCTGTACTATTTCAAGCAATGAGTTTCACACAATCCTGCATTCGGGTGAGCATTTTGTCTTAGTTTAGAACAATTACTATAGCTTTGCTATATGCAACTAGATTGAATGGTCAAAACAGGGAACTTCAGCAAGACTATCTAATATACCTCTCACACCTAACACCGAGAAATGAAAGGAGGATCAAATGGTACAGTGGTAGCCCAGATCCAAGGGTTGTGTTCCCAACATAGTAGAGCCCAGGACCGGTCGGCCTTTTGGCAAGCCTCCGACAAATCTTCCAGGATATCAGATGACAAACACAGTGACTTAAGCGCACTAATGCAAATGCAATGCAAAGAACATATATATATATATATAAAATTTCACATCATGAAGTTCGAGTCAAGTTCTCTAAAGTCCCCAGAAGAGTTGCCAGAAACTGTAGCTCGACTTTTCCGCGCCCCCTTTTAGAAGACGAAACGGTCCTACAGTATTGGACTCTCGTAGTTCTGAGTCTGATTTCACACGTGCAATGTGAAACAATGAAAACTCAAAAGAGTCCAAATCTGGCAATTCTTTTGGAAAATCGATGTTTTGAATCAAATGCCAAAAATGGACTATTTTTCCAGATTTATAGAGTCGCCACCTGAATATTTTGTTTTAGGAAATTTAGGAAACTCGTGACTCATGCCAAAGGCCATTAGTCCGTCATCACCAAAGTGTCTCCGCTCTGGAACTTAGGTACGAGAGGGGAGGGTCATGAATTAAGCACCCCACTTGCCCGATCAAAGATCGGCCTCTACTAATCATGATGTGATTCTTATTCACATTATATGCTCTTGTTCTGATTATTGAACTAACTTTACTATGTGATGCATACATATATAGACTAATTTTGCAATCATTGGAACACTTGATTCATGTTTGTTCTGAAAATTGTTCTGAATATATACCATTTGAAAAAGTGATCGCATATGAACATTACTCAAATTGTTCCAATTCAAGTAAATAGCCTTCATCCACAAGCATTTAGCCTTATGGCAAGCATGCTAGACATGGCAATAATCACATGCATGCATCATGCTAAATCAAATAAAAGCTTACCTTGTACTCCAAGCCAAAAAGAGAAACTAGTTAGAAAAATGCGCGATTCCTAGGCAACATGACTAATACAACACATGCAATATGTAATTACTAGGCTCGGTTACTAATATGGCATATGGATCAGTTTGATAGTATGCGGTCTTAACACTTATTCAAAGAAGTATAAGCAATAACAATGCAAGTTATGATGATGAATCGAGCCTTGATGCGTGCAATACAAGTGGATGCAAACATGAAGTATGCTAAACGAAACGTGATGCCCTAAACGAAACATCATGTGCTAGTAAATAAAAGGGAGAAAGACATGGGGTTGGAAGGCATGCACAAACTATTATACATTTATCCTTATGCAGGAGGGTTCGAATGTCCGAGTATCCGAATTGACTACTTATTACAAATCCAAATGAATAAATGAATAAATACTAAGCTATCATTAACTAACTAGCTAATTACAAATCCAGGGATGCATAATGCTCGTAGGCACAGTGTCCAGAAACTACTATGTCTGCCTAGACTATTTTGTTTCAGCTTCAGCCACTGCCCTCTGATTCTGCACAACACACTATCTTACCAAACATGTATGCCCGACCAGCCCTCACTAATACCTGGCAGGGCCTAAGGAACGCCAGTCGTGCCTCAATTTCATGTAGCTCCATGTCATGACCCGAACCCGCCCCTAAGGGTTAAGGACATAACCGGCCAGTAATCCTGAGATTATCTACGGCCTCCGTACAAATTAGACATAACTCATCAGAGTAAAGGAGCCAAATGGAAGTAGAAATTCAAAACTTTGTCCATAGAGCTGTGCTTATATGCACACCAAAACAACCCATACTCATATATGTTAATAACCCACATCAAAAGTGCAGTAGCATAAACTTCTTTACAGACAGGATCATCTAGACTGAGTCAACCCATAGCAACTATATACAAATATACACAAGATCCTTGCCAACGAGACAGAATATAGATACGTAACAAAAGGGCAAGGTTGGGTCTCATGCGTGAGACACAAGGCTGACTCTCCCAAAATTCCTGCAACTGTTCCTGGCTGACCTCACTGGGGCTGGGGTTGGACCTCACTTGGCTCACCTACAATTACATGAATGAGCGTGAGCGAATGCCCAGTGAATAATATCAAATAAACAAGTTACATAAGCAATTATTGGAACAGTACAACAAATGGCCTTCGGCCCAGTCATTCATGTCAATCGGCCTTTGGCCCAATCATTCATTTCCATCGGCCTTTGGCCCAATTATTCATTTCCATCGGCCTTTGGCCCAATTATTCATTTCCATCGGCCTTTGGCCCAATTATTCATTTTCATCGACCTTTGGCCCAATTATTCATTTCCATCATTCAAATTAGGGAACTTATAAACTTACATATGAGTAAACAATTGGACAACAGTATATTTCAAATATCTTGTTAAGATATTACTCACAGTGATCGGTTGATTGGTTCACCCTGGAACTCGACCCTACACATGCCATGAACATAAGAGGGTCATTAACAATTCAATCCGTTCAAAATTCATATTTTCCTCTTTAGGCTCCATTCTTATCTCTTTAAATCATTCACAATGTTTAACATATGCCTAAGAGTGCTTGCGAGTGAAAGGGAATGGAAAACGAAACACATAATGCCAAAACAGAATTTCAGAAAATAGGGTCCCCGCTCGAGCGTGGAATTCCCCGCTCGAGCGGACCCTTAAGTCTGCAGAAGTACTGGTTGCCTCAAATCCCCGCTCGAGCGTTAATTCTTCCGCTCGAGCGGACTTCCTGTCTACATAGCTCCCCGCTCGAGCGTCAACTTACCAGCTCGAGCGGGAACCATGTCTGCAGAAAAATACTGGGAGCTCGATTTCTCCGCTCGAGCGGCACTTCCCCCGCTCGAGCGGAATCCGAAATTCTGGAAATTCCAGATTGTGTTCTTGATCTTCAATTCAATTTCCCAGCTACCATTCTTGCATGCAATGCTCAAATCTCAAATATAATCATACTAACATGGTTTCCTTGCAAAATTATAGCATTATAAAGTTCAATTTCTTGATTTACCTACATGCATGTCCCAAAACATGACAAGCCCATCACCAATCTAACAAATTCATGCATTTAAGCTCATATCTTTAATTATTCAAACATGCAAGGCCATCTTGACTTCATTTCCATTTCAAAGATGCAAATGGTGCCAACATTCAACAAAACCAAGCTTGCATGCATGATCAAACTTAAATTTTGTTTAATTGACATGATTCAAGCTATTTCACCACAATTTCATACATGCATGCTTATATCAAGCTTTAATTCGAACAAAACTAACTTAACTCATGCTCTTGAGCACAAACAACCCTTGAACACACAAGATCATACATTACTTCCATGAATTCAAGAGTCAAGGGCTTACCTAGAAGCTCAATTCCTTCAATCTATGGTCCAATTTAGAGATGGACTTCAAGTATTCAAGCTTAAATGATCAAACTTCAATTCTTGAGCTCCCTCTCTCACTATGGCCGGCCCTCTCCCTTTCACAATTACAAACTCAGATTTTTGAAGTCCCCAGAGACAAAATGAGGGTGTGTGTGGTCCTAACATGGCTCCACTAAGCCATTACTTTAATATTAAAACAATTGGGCACTTAATTCATTAATTTAATCGATTTAATCTGACCCGTATCAATTTCCAATTAAATTTCACCGTAAGCTCTAAAAATTATGTCAATCACAATGGCGTAATCAATTTCGGGTTCTGTGGCCGATAAGGCCCTCCATTTAATTCCCGAAGTGGATTATTCAAACAGATTTTCCTACGGTGAACAGATAGAGTTCCAAAACCACATATATCCACATAATGGCACATAAAATCATATCAAAACATATAATCACATACATATTAGGGACCAATTAACATAATATAGAACAGGGGTATCACAGTCTTCCCCCCTTTAGGAAGTTTGGTCCTCCAAACCGAAGTTACCTTCATCGGGAAACAAATGTGGGTAGCGTAGTCGCATTTCCTCCTCTTTTTCCCACGTGGCATCCGTCCCATAGTGCTCTTTCCATTCTACTTTCACCATTGGGATGGACTTGTTTCTCAATTCTTTCACTTGCTGGTCAACAATTCTTTCTGGCCATTCCGCATATTCCATATTTTCATCAATAGCAACCCGGTGGTAATCAATCACATGGAACGGGTCTCAGAGGTAACCTCTCAACATTGACACGTGAAATACATTGTGGATTTGTTCAAATCCCGGTGGCAAAGCAATTCTATGAGCAACTGGACCAAGTCTCTCCAAAATCTGGAACGGCCCGATGTAACGAGGCGACAACTTGCCCTTTTTCCCAAATCTGATTTGGCCTTTCATCGGAGAAACACGGATGAACACATGGTCACCAACCTCATACTCAAGAGGTCTTCTCCGAACATCTGCATAATTCTTTTGTCGGTCCTGAGCTGTTTTGAGCCTTTGGCGAATAGTCCTGATTTTCTCAGAAGTGTCTTGCATAATTTCTGGCCCAAGCAGAGCTCTATCCCCGACCTCTGTCCAACAAATAGGAGACCTACACCTCCTACCATACAAAGCCTTGTATGGTGCCATACCGATGCTGGAGTGGAAGCTGTTATTATAGGCAAATTCTGCAAGCGGCAAATAATCTTCCCAACTCCCCTGAAAATCCAAGGCACACCTGCGAAGCATATCTTCCAAAGTTTGTATCGTTCTTTCTGACTGCCCATCTGTCCGCGGGTGGAATGCAGTACTGAACCTTAGTTCTGTTCCCATAGCTTCCTGCAAACTCTTCCACAATCTAGATACAAATTTCGGATCTCTATCCGATACAATAGACACTGGGACCCCATGTAAACGGACAATCTCATCAACATAAATGGCCGCCAATCTATAAGCAATAAATGTAGTTTTGACAGGCAGAAAATGTGCGGATTTAGTTAGTCTATCAACCACAACCCAAACAGAATCCATACCTCGTGAAGTCCGATGCAGGCCAACGACGAAATCCATAGTCACATGTTCCCACTTCCATTCAGGAATAGGGAGAGGTTGAAGTAGACCCCCTGGTTTCTGATGTTCAGCTTTAACTTGCTGACACTGAAGGCACTTGGACACGTATCCGCAATTTCTCTCTTCATTTTAGGCCACCAATAGGTTTGTTTCAAATCTCGATACATCTTATTATTACCCGGATGCATAGCAAATACAGACCTGTGGCCTTCATCTAAAACTCTCTTCTTTAGTTCCGGGATATCAGAGACACACATTCTGTTCCGGAATTTCAACAGTTCATTCACAATGCAGAATTCTGCTTTTAGACTCGCCTCAAATTCATCAATTACCTTTCTAAGGAACTCATCCTCTTTCTGTTTCTACTTGATTTCATCAATGATTGTCGGCTCAGCTGTAATGGCGGCTATCCATCCGCCCCGTTCACATACCGCCACTTCAATTTCAGACTTCTCAAGGTCCCGTAAAATCTCCCTCTGCTCAGTAAGCAAGCAAGCCATACTCCCTGTTGATTTTCTGCTCAAAACATCAGCCACTGTATTAGCCTTCCCGGGGTGATACTGAATCTCTAGATCGTAGTCTTTTATCAGTTCTAGCCATCTCCTCTGACGCATATTCAACTCTTTCTGCGTGAAGAAGTATTTCAGGTTCTTATGATCCGTGTAGACTTCATACTTTGCCCCATACAAATAGTGCCGCCAAATTTTCAAAGCAAAAACAACTGCGGCCAGTTCTAGGTCGTGTGTTGGATAATTCTTCTCGTGTGGCCTCAATTGCCGAGAGGCGTAGGCAATAACCTTTCCGTTCTGCATTAACACACAACCCAAACCCTTATAAGACGCATCACTGAAGATTACAAAATTTTCCGTACCTGAAGGTAATGTCAGAATGGGTGCAGTAGTCAATCTTGTCTTTAGTTCACAAAAGGCTGATTCTCTTTCTTCATTCCACTCAAATGGTTGCCCTTTTCGTGTCAATTGGGTAAGAGGCACAGCTAACTTCGAAAAGTCCTTCACAAATCTCCTATAGTACCCAGCCAAGCCCCTGAAACTGCGAACTTCTGTTACATTGGTCGGTGTCGGCCAATTCACAATTGCTCCTATTTTCTGTGGGCCCACCGAAATTCCTTCCTTGTTGATCACATGCCCTAAGAAAACAACTTCATCCAACCAAAACTCACTTTTCTTTAGTTTAGCAAACAATTTCCTTTCCCGAAGTGTTTGTAAAACAGTCCTCAAATGTTGTTCATGTTCAAGTCCATCTTTAGAATATATTAAGATATCGTCGATGAAGACTACAACAAACTCATCAAGGTAGGTTTTAAAAATTCTATTCATTAAGTCCATAAATGCTGCCAGAGCATTAGTCACTCCAAATGGCATGACAAGAAACTCAAAATGACCATACCTCGTTCTGAATGCTGTTTTCTCAACATCCTCTGCCTTAACTTTCAACTGATTATACCCAGATCTCAAATCGATCTTAAAAAACACCTGTGATCCCTGCAACTGATCAAATAAATCATCAATATGGGGTAAGGGGTACTTGTTCTTTATCGTTACCTTGTTCAATTCCCGATAATCGATGCACAGGCGTAAAGTACCATTATTCTTTTTCACAAATAACACCGGTGCGGCCCAAGGCGAAGTGCTAGGCCGGATAAACCCTTTATTAAGAAGGTCTTGCAACTGTTTCTTTAATTCTTTCATTTCGGCGGTAGCCATCCTGTAGGGAGTTTTAGAAATAGGCTGGATGCCTGGCACCGTCTCAATAGTAAACTCTATCTCCCTGTCTACCAATTCCCTTGGTAATTCATTTGGAAACACATCTGGGAATTCTCTAACAATGGGAATATCATTCAATTCCACATTCACAGATTGTTCAGTCAATACATAACACAAATAACCCTGGCACCCTTTCCTGATCAATTTACATGCTTTCATTGCAGATATCAAATATGGTGGAGGCACTACCCCATTTCCCACAAACACAATCTCTTTCTGTTCTGGTGGTTTAAACACAACCCTCTTTGTCACACAATCTATGGTGGCACAATATTTGGTCAACCAATCCATGCCCAAAATTACATCGAAGTGTCTAAAGTTTAAGGGCAACAAATCTACATACAGGGTAGCATCCTCAATATGCATGTCACAAAACCGATATATATAGTCACATAACACAGATTCCCCCGATGGTGCAGACACACATAACAAATATGGCAACAATTCTAGAGGTCTTTTCAGTCTAGATGCAGATGCATATGTCACAAATGAGTGCGTTGATCCAGAATCAATTAATACAAAAGCATCTTGATTACATATTGAGATAGTACCTGAGACAACGGCATTGGCATTCCGTGTATCACCCGGAACAAGCGCAAAAACTCTCCCCTGTCTCACAGTATCTCCGGTGGGGGTAGGTCCCATAACATTTCCCGGCCTTGGGACTGATGCGGTTGAACTAGTAGCAAATTTCCCACGGTTCTGTTTGCAATCTCTGGCAATGTGCCCTTGCTTACCACAATTAAAACACGCTCCTGTCACACGGTAGCAAACCCCCCGATGCCTGTTACCACAAGTGGCACACAAAGGGGTTGCGTCTCGGGAAGAATCGGAGGTATTCGAGGAGCCCGTATTTTGCTTCTTTGAGAACTTTTTCTTCGAAAAGAAACTTTGCCTTTTGTTACCTTTCCATTCTGTTGTTGGCTTAGCTTGTCTGGCTATATTAGCCTCTGAGATAATGGCCCTGTCTAGCACCCCTATGTAAGTCTCCAGCTTCAAGATGTTCACCCTTTCTAGAATATCGTCCCGGAGTCCACCTTCAAAATGTCGCGCCTTCTTATAGTCTGTGTCAATCACGTGTGGTGCAAACCTGGCCAATTCGGTGAATTTGGCCTCATATTCAGCCACGGTCATGCCGCCTTGTTTCAGTTCCATAAATTCCGCCACTTTTCTATCCCGAACACACTGCGGAAAGTACTTGTCATAAAAGATTTCTAAAAACTTTGCCCAATCAGCATCTTTGTAACTCTCACGCATCAACATCCACCATCTCCTTGCTTCATCTTCTAGCATAAAAGTGGCTAGAAGTACTTTCTGAATCTCTGAACAGGGGAACACTTCAAATAGCTTCTCGATGCCAAGGACCCAGGCTTCAGCTTTCAAAGGATCTAATCCCCCGTGGAACTGTGGTGGTTTCATTTTCTTGAATTCCTTGGTGAGAGCTATTATCCGATCATCATTTTGATGGTTTGGCACGGGTGGCGTCGGAGGTGGAGGTGGCGGGTGTGGTTGCTGCCACTGTTGTTGCCACTCCTGTTGCTGTCTCAAAGCTTCTGCCATTTCCTGTAGCAATCTTTCCATTCTATCTATCCTGGCAGTAGAGGATTCCTCTAACTCATCAGCTCTTGTTCTCACCATCTGATTAAACTTGCATTATATTTCAAGCAAATACATTTCATATGAAGATTTACAAGTATGCATATATCAAAAAGCATGCATATTCAAATAAATCGCAATGCAGGCAATTCATAGCCTAAGGCACATAGTAGTTCATCTCGAAACAGTTATGCATATACTTGGTGCTTTCAGATTCATACTTATGAATGCATCCTAGATCTTTTCTAGACGCTCATTGCTCTTTTGGACAAGTGTGTGAGTTATTAACTCGTGCTCTGATACCACTCTGTCATGACCCGAACCCGCCCCTAAGGGTTAAGGACATAACCGGCCAGTAATCCTGAGATTACCTACGGCCTCCATACAAATCAGACATAACTCATCAGAGTAAAGGGGCCAAACGGAAGTAGAAATTCAAAACTTTGTCCATAGAGCTGTGCTTATATGCACACCAAAACAACACATACTCATATATGTTAATAACCCACATCAAAAGTGCAGTAGCATAAACTTCTTTACAGATAGGATCATCTAGACTGAGTCAACCCATAGCAACTATATACAAATATACACAAGATCCTTGCCAACGAGACAGAATATGGATACGTAACAAAAGGGCAAGGTTGGGTCTCGTGCGTGAGACACAAGGCTGACTCTCCCAAAATTCCTGCAACTGTTCCTGGCTGACCTCACTGGGGCTGGGGTTGGACCTCACTTGGCTCACCTACAATTACATGAATGAGCGTGAGCGAATGCCCAGTGAATAATATCAAATAAACAAGTTACATAAGCAATTATTGGAACAGTACAACAAATGGCCTTCGGCCCAGTCATTCATGTCAATCGGCCTTTGGCCCAATCATTTATTTCCATCGGCCTTTGGCCCAATTATTCATTTCCATCGGCCTTTGGCCCAATTATTCATTTCCATCGGCCTTTGGCCCAATTATTCATTTTCATCGGCCTTTGGCCCAATTATTCATTTCCATCAGCCTTTGGCCCAATTATTCATTTCCATCGGCCTTTGGCCCAATTATTCATTTCCATCGTTCAAATTACGGAACTTATAAACTTACATATGAGTAAACAATTGGACAACAGTATATTTCAAATATCTTGTTAAGATATTACTCACAGTGATCGGTTGATTGGTTCGCCCTGGAACTCGACCCTACACATGCCATGAACATAAGAGGGTCATTAACAATTCAATCCGTTCAAAATTCATATTTTCCTCTTTAGGCTCCATTCTTATCTCTTTAAATCATTCACAATGTTTAACATATGCCTAAGAGTGCTTGCGAGTGAAAGGGAACGGAAAACGAAACACAGAATGCCAAAACAGAATTTCAGAAAATAGGGTCCCCGCTCGAGCGTGGAATTCCACGCTCGAGCAGACCCTTAAGTCTGCAGAAGTGCTGGTTGCCTCAAATCCCCGCTCGAGCGTTAATTCTTCCGCTCGAGCGGACTTCCTGTCTACATAGCTCCCCGCTCGAGCGTCAACTTACCAGCTCGAGCGGGAACCATGTCTGCAGAAAAATACTAGAAGCTCGATTTCTCCGCTCGAGCGGCACTTACCCCGCTCGAGCGGAATCCGAAATTCTGGAAATTCCAGATTGTGTTCTTGAGCTTCAATTCAATTTCCCAGCTACCATTCTTGCATGCAAGGCTCAAATCTCAAATATAATCATACTAACATGGTTTCCTTGCAAAATTATAGCATTATAAAGTTCAATTTCTTGATTTACCTACATGCGTGTCCCAAAACATGACAAGCCCATCACCAATCTAACAAATTCATGCATTCAAGCTCATATCTTTAATTATTCAAACATGCAAGGCCATCTTGACTTCATTTCCATTTCAAAGATGCAAATGGTGCCAACATTCAACAAAACCAAGCTTGCATGCATGATCAAACTTAAATTTTGTTTAATTGACATGATTCATGCTATTTCACCACAATTTCATACATGCATGCTTATATCAAGCTTTAATTCGAACAAAACTAACTTAACTCATGCTCTTGAGCACAAACAACCCTTGAACACACAAGATCATGCATTACTTCCATGAATTCAAGAGTCAAGGGCTTACCTAGAAGCTCAATTCCTTCAATCTATGGTCCAATTTAGAGATGGACTTCAAGTATTCAAGCTTAAATGATCAAACTTCAATTCTTGAGCTCCCTCTCTCACTATGGCCAGCCCTCTTCCTTTCACAATTACAAACTCAGATTTTTGAAGTCCCCAGAGACAAAATGAGGGTGTGTATGGTCCTAACATGGCTCCACTAAGCCATTACTTTAATATTAAAACAATTGGGCACTTAATTCATTAATTTAATCGATTTAATCTGACCCGAATCAATTTCCAATTAAATTTCACCGTAAGCTCTAAAAATTATGTCAATCACAATGGCGTAATCAATTTCGGGTTCTGTGGCCGATAAGGCCCTCCATTTAATTCCCGAAGTGGATTATTCAAACAGATTTTCCTACGGTGAACAGATAGAGTTCCAAAACCACATATATCCACGTAGTGGCACATAAAATCATATCAAAACATATAATCACATACATATTAGGGACCAATTAACATAATATAGAACAGGGGTATCACACTCCATTTTGTGCTCTGAAGTGAAAATAGTGCAAACAGAGTGATCTGTACTCTGTTTGTCCATCTCACACTTCTCTATCATGGGAAAGCCTTGAGAGAAGGATAGAATTGTTTCCAAATCCATCAATGAGCAAATTGATTGCTTGATCATTTCGATGTACAATTTGGAAAAAAATTAATAAATGAAAAGGATTATAACCACCCCTATCTCCTGTCATAGAGTGAATTCAAAGAGGGAGGTAGAGACACTTCAAGGTTCATCAAAATATCATGAATTGATGTAAAACAAACCTTGACATAATGGACTCGGCATAACATCCGGCCGAACCAAAGCAAGATAAATCATTTTCTTTATATGGGTTGGTTTATTTTAAGCCAAATTCATTAGTCCTTACCATCCTTTAATCCATTAACCCCAAGGTGATGATTATGTCCACTAAAAGGAGAGAAGCATCAAATGGGAAGTAATTCTCAACATGAAAAAGAGATTACGCCATTGATGATGAATCTCCATAGAGATTAAGCCATTAAGTGCAAAAGTCTAGTTCATGTGTTGAATAACCATCAACCATTTGAAACAACTCTTGAATGAAATAAAGGAGTGACAACTTGATTATTAAAATGAGATTATTAAATATGGAAGTGAGTTGAAGAAAAGCTAGAACAACATGTAACAAACTATACAAGTGAACTTATGAGACAACAAATGAACTAATCAAAACATGAACTAATTAAATAAATTAAAATAGCCCTAAAACAACCCCTAATATGCTAAAACAGTAGCTAAAACCATGTTAAAAGAGCACAAAAAGACAGGTAAAAAAAGCTACTAAACCATATTTTAGCCTCTAAAAATAGTCCAAAAACAGCCCCCAAAACAAAGAGAAATAAGTGGGAAACACAAGGATATAAGCTTGGAATAAAGTTTAAAGAAGGGTGGTTAACCCCTCTACCTTTGGTTGCTCTTAAATCACAAGTTTTAGTCCTTGAAAACTGTCCCAAAACAGTATGAAAACACAAGAAAAAGATAGACAAAGATTGAAATGAAAGCAACGGAGAAGGTAGTATGCTTTTACCTCTTGTAGAGAAGGCGTTCTTGTTGTAAACCAAACTCGATTCCAAAGCACTCTCAAGTTTGAGTTATGATTTTCAATCCTTAATCAAAGTTCCAAGTCCAAGCTCTTGCTATGGTTTGTATGGATGATATGAGAGCTCAAAGGTTATGAAAGTATCAAGATGACTTACAAAAGAAGAAGTTCAAATCTTCTATATTTTATTACACCTTGATACTCTTAAACTCTTGATCTCTTGATATTTCTCAACACTAAAACACAAGTTTGAGCCTCCTATTTATAGAATTTGAGCTGCAGATCAAAATATCTACAAAATTAGACAACTGGCAGATTGTAG
Organism: Camellia granthamiana; assembly: GCA_036172215.1. Taxonomy (NCBI): domain Eukaryota; kingdom Viridiplantae; phylum Streptophyta; class Magnoliopsida; order Ericales; family Theaceae; genus Camellia; species Camellia granthamiana. The sequence continues at coordinate 107,509,651 of CM069909.1, read as the reverse complement.
CACAATCTGCTTTGAAAAGTCAACAGGCCCAGCTGGGCTTCATTGATCTACGGCTGGGCCTTAGTGTAATTCCACTGTTTCTGACTTTCAAGTTCATTGCAGGTTGGTACAATGTTCAAAACTGAGTTTATAGGGTAGAAATATGGTGGGAATGGCAGGTTCAGATTGTTTAGAGTTTGAAATCGGATTTCTTTGTTGAGAATTCAAACCACTTACACAATGTAACGTTTAAGATCGAGTGCTCGGAATAAAGCGCCTAAGTCTTACGAGTGGTCAAAATTGGGATGTCCACACTCCACATCAAAAATAATTTTCATAGAAGCAAGTTGGTTAATAATACTTATCATTTCATTCAAATGTTCCGGAATGTGACTGGCCTCTTTTTATTTTAAATTCACCAACTTTCAAAACAAAAATGCTTTATTTGTGGCTAATTTTATATCATAAAGACCTAACTTTTTTCCATAAATCATGTGCTAAATTTTCGGTAGCAACATGATAAAACACACTATCATCAATCCATTAACGGATAACACCAATGGTTTTTCAATTAAGCCTTTTTCATTCATCATCTTTCATGTAATGCCCTAATATTTCTTCACCGATTCACAATCCTTATCTAAGAGCATTATAACTATGACAATACATTAAAACATTAAGTAATCTGATTTCTGTCTCAAAAGTTATCTCTTCCCCCTTGAACTATTCATATGATTACATCAATGTATTAATACATTATCGAAAGAGTAAATAGTTCAAAACATAAGAGATAATACAAAACAAATGCCCAAAGGGTTTACACGTTTTCAAGGATTTTCCTTGAATTACACACACAAAAAAAAAAAGGAGATCTAACTCCACATAAAAGTAGCCCAATGCGTCATCACATAGCACAAAAAGGAGCCTCTGCACTCCCATCCAAAATTACTTCTCAATGCCAATCACTTTGGTAGCATGTCAACATCATACCTTGCAAGGTTGTCAATTTTGAGGTGAGCAATCGCCCAGTAGAAAATACCATTAACAAATTATATAATTAATCGAGATACATATAATCATGCTATGCAAGGGATGAGAAAAATGCATGTTCGTTCTTTTGTAAAACTATGAAACCCAATTAAATAATGTCTATGACAAATGTTCATCCAAATCATGGGGTGTAAATATGCTATGACGCCCAAATACAAGAGCCATATGCCAAAAGTACATGTATACCTATGTATACTTGAAATAATCCCACATTTTTCGACTCCAGAAATGGTGGGGCATTGGGCACCCAAGACCTTACTTTTCCACATTTGTCGACTCCAGAAACAACAAGCTCGTGAACACCCCAAATCATGTTTTCCACATTCGCCGAGTCTAAAAACGGTAGGCTGGTGGATACCCTAAGAGCTTTCCCTACATTCGTTCGGTGATATGCAAAAGATAAGGCAACTAGGCACCTTGACTCCCTGCGAGGGTACCAATATACATAACACGACTCAAAGCAAGGCCTGACTCACAATCCAGACTCATACGCTATTTATTCCTTTCCAACACTTTCCAATCATTAACAATTTTAGGCCACAAAGTATAATTAATGAATGTATATGATGCATGAGTTTACAAATCTCAAATTTTCTAAGGTAGTTTCAATTTGCAAAAATCCAACAATATAAACAATCCCTGTTAAAGTGATTTTGCAAGCCATACCCCTCATCATCTCAAGGTTTTATGTTAAGAGGTTTCCAAAATTTCATATTTCCAACACCAATATCAAGTGAATACATCCAATTTCAAGATTAGAAGGTCAATTGAACCAAATCCCCCTTTATTGAACAATTTTGAAAATTAGGATTTTAAGAAAATTGTGGCTTTTTCCTTTTAAGGCATTTAAAGGTTAATGCTCATCACCCATAATCAATACAAGAACATAAACTCTTCAAGAAACTCATAAAAGATGATCCATTTTTTATCAAACCCATTTGATAATACACAATTCTACATACATGTTGATAATGTAGATAGATATAATGAAAATACCACATGTATATCCAAAATTGAAGATATAATGAGTTAAAAGTACCCCTACCCAAGATTGAAGACAAAAAATTGAAGACCGAACTCTAAACTCCAAAATCATGCGAAACAATTAGTATATCCTTTGAACAAAGCTTGTTCTCCAACCCCTTAGGAATATCTAGTAAAAATTAAGAGGAATCAAGTGTTTTAGGACTAGGATTTCATAAATGGGTGACAAAGAGAGAAAATGTATGGAAAAAGTGACAAAAAGCATTTCGATTGACTTTTAAGTGTGCTGTCCCGAATAGACTGCCTGAGCAAACTTTCCACCACTTGAATGCTTAAATCAAAGAGACTGCTTGAGCAAACTTTCTGCCGCTCGAGCAGTAAATGCAAGGTCTCAGATGGGAGCCTCATTTCTACGCTAGAGTGACCACATTACCGCTCGAGCGATCCCGCCTGCAAACAAGTAAGATACTGGAAGCCTCATATCTCTGCTCAAGCAACCGATTGACCGCTTTAGCTGTCACCCAAAACAGATTGTTACATTTTATACCCTCAAGTTTGCCATTATTACCCTCAATAGGCCCATACAAATAGTTACAAAATAATAGGTTCTCCATTTTAGTTTTTCAAGTTACCCAATTGCTTCCATTGAAGCTAGTCATATGACCCATATTCCCCTCCATTGATTTACACAAATACATGAATCCAAATTAACTGTAAGCTCTGATATCAGTTGTTAGGGAAAATAAATTTCCCACACGTAAATCAATCGAAGGAAAAAAAAAAAAGAAGAAGAAGAAACTGATGAAAAAAATTTAATCAATAACGATATAATAATTTTTATGTGGTTCCTTCAATGTGAGGTACATCCATGAGACCGTAGTCTGATTCCACTATGAACTGAAGGTTTTCAAACGATTACAAACGAGACATAAATGGTCTCAGAAACCACTCTTAGGTGAATTCCAAATAATTATAAATAAATAGAGGAAAGACCTCATCAGAATTGATGCACAAATGTCCTCTAAACAAGTTATAGAAGACCCAAAATAATAGACCAAAATAGCCACCACACTTTTGAAGCAAACCCCGAAGCAGAAACTAAAGCACAAACGCAGAGCACTGGTTCTCTGCCACTCTAGCCGAATACACACAACAACACTTAGAATGAGGTATACCCAAACCAAATTAAATATTCTTTTGATGAATTAATTGGGTCCCATACTCCACTATGGATGTATACCCAACAAATATTACAAAAGATGATAAAATTGTCTACAAATTGAAGATGTGTAGTCTCACTTTCTTTAACAAGATTCAAGCTCCTTTTAGATGCATCACTCACTTTAGTTGCACATGTTGAATTCACAAACAAATAATGACATAGTCACAAAGGAATCTTTTGTGAATATTCTGCGATTCGTATTCATGCATGTATCTTTTTTAGTTCTGAAATGGAAGGATGAGATTCAAAGGCAAAGAGGCAAAGCAAGTCAGGGATATGGGTTAGAATTTAGAAATTGGTGGATTAAAAAAAGCTTTGATTCCTTTCCCAATTATAGATTATGAAAGATGGGGGTTTCTATAGCTTGACACATCAGATATGGCGACTAGTTCTAGTAATTGATTATTTGTTTCCATGTTTGAATGACCATCTAACTCATCATCCACAAGCTTAACCAACTCAATTGACAAGTCCTCATGGTTTGTAGTCGAGTCGCCTCCATTTACCTCATGATAGCATTGATAGAACTGGCAAATGAAAAATAAAAGACAACAAATAGTAGAAGTGATACTAGAGAAGGCATATAGACCCCCAAAACTTTGCCAGTTCAAGTTCTCATTTGTGATGGTAGTTTGGGATGCTAAACATTCTTTCAAGGGCGTGAACCACTTAGCTTCTAATTGTTTCAGCACTTTATTTTCTGATAAGATAAGAATGGCTTCAGAAACACTGGCTACTATTAGAGAGCCTCTCTGGAATACCTGTGTAAAGACCGCGATTAAAATTTAAGTAATGATATATAGAAACAGAAATGGTAAACTACACTAAACTCCTTTTTAGGCTTAAAGATGTATATATATATAAATCGAGCTTTACATGTTTGACTTGCTTGAAAAAATATAACGCTTTGTCTTCTTTTCATCAGACCATCATCATTATTATTCTTATTTTTATATGATGGGTCTGACATAGGTTGTTCACTGAATAAACATAAAAAGTGTAAACAAATATTGACAATAATAATTAGTGAAATTTGTAGTACATAAAGTAAAACAATAAATAAAAGAGGATACATTATACTAATCTCCTCAAGATTGAAGAAAGTTTAGCGAATTTCATAGTTTTGATATAATTACACCGACTTTTCTTATAGTAAGATTAAAGTGACTGAAACTAATGCAAATAGTGTGAAGACACAGAAACAAGTAAGATTATATATATATATATATATATTACTTTTAAAAGATGAAAATGTCATTTTTTCATTCATACAATTAACAAATTAATGATGAAACGAGAGATAAGTGTTAGATGAATTAAAACATTAATACATTAAGTGAGCCTAATGTAATTATGCCAAATTTATGGAAATTGTAGTTTGTCCAGATTTTAAGACAAGTTAGTGTGAGGGATCCAAAATGAACAATAATAATATAATCACTTAGAGAGGCAAAGTTATGTTGACAGTCAGTAATTCAACAGACACTCGAGAATGAGTAGACGAGTGAGAGTAGAGCAAGTGGTTTAGGAAGGAATATATGGCAGTGGAAAAATGAGCAGCACCTCCCAAAATCCCCATAAATGTTTCTCAAAAGTTCTCCTAAGAGTATTCTCCTAAGTTATCAAACCTTGGAAAAATGGGTCTATTTATATATTTTTCCTTGGTGCTGATCATACCAAATAGGCAACTAGAGTGATAACATATGTCCCTGAAGATTACACAAAATATTCCCTATCCAAACCGCCAGGCTTTGGTGGAAACGTATCCCTTAGTATGTACCATTTTTTGTGTGTACCTTAGAAGGTGTCATTTTTGGTACGTCCCTCAGAAGACATCATTTTTGGTACCTTCTTTGGTGGTACTTCGCATGGCACCTCCTTTACTCAATATAATATTCCAAAACATACCTTCTTAGGAGTGATAGCTTGCTATCACCCATTCTTGTATTCACCTCAGTGACTTCTTTACTCTTTAATCTCCTAACTGTAAACTCTGAGCTTCCTAATGCGGAAGCCACAGGAATGCATGGTTCCAATCGTCATGTGCCTTGTACAAAGCCTACGGGGCTTTCCTTGGTCCTGCTTAGCCTCGGTAAATTGAAAAGAGAGTCCCTTGATTTCAGGTTGCTTTGCATCTATCTTCATGAGAGTTATGCGTCTAACTTGCTCTGGTATACTAATATCTCTAGGACCTGTTATCAGCACCAAAATTGCAAGCTTTGGGATCTACTATCAGTGCCAAGCTAGTAATGCTTTGGAGTTTACTATTAGCGCCAAACATTAGCCTCTTTTTGTAGAAATGAGGTCCCCCTCAAAGGCTGCTATCACCGTGAGGAGTGTTGCCTCATAAGGTAATGCCTAAGGTTGCTAACACCATAGACGTTTCCTTCAAGAGATGTCCTTATTTACTTGCATATTGGAGATGGTGCTGAAATGATCTGCCAGTAGGGTGGTGCCTCAGTGGGCCACCTCAGATACTGGGTTGTTGTAGGTCCCACCTCAGATGGTTCCCTCGAATACTTCTACCACAAATAGTCCTTTTTGGATCCAGTGGGTTGAACCCCATTCAATTTTCTTAAGGTGTTACCCATATTTCTTTAATCATAATTGCTACTTTAATCAAGGCAACCTCAGGGCCCAAATTAACACTTAGGATTTTAGCCCCTCTATATTTCCCCCCTGCACGCATTGGGAATATATGTTTTCCCATGCGTGCCTGATGTCACCCTTAGCTGCAAACTTGAGCTACCTCTAAAACGACATGATGATTCTGAAAAGTCATGATGACTCTTGACTTCCTATAAATGGGCACTTGGGTCCCAATGGGTCTTCACATTTCCTTATCCACTCTTCCTTTATCTCATCTTGTCTCTTTGCTTTTGAAGTCTTCACCCATTTCTCAAAGTTTTCAATTTTTTCTAAGGTTCTCACACATGGCGAGAAACTAGGTTGGTGAGGTTAGCATTGGTAGGGGGATTTTCTTGGCCAATATGCCAATACCTGCTACTATTGAATGAAGAAAGGTTCCCTACCTTGGGGTGCTTGCTGACTTGTTTTAGAGGTCAACAGATGCTTTTGTCCCCATTGCCCTATCATAGAGGAACCTTTACTCCTCTTATTAGAGGCAAGCTTGGAGGACGCAAACTTGGTGGCCCCTTCCTTTGTCCTTCGCTTTTGGGTTTAGCGAGGGGACTTTCCTCACTCATTTGTTTGTTGTTGCACCCATTCGGGTCCCTTGGCTAGATGGGCCCACTAGGTTGATGATGTACTCCGCAGCGATGTCCTCGGACAACGCTTGAGGGACGTCCAACTCCTCAATGTCAACGTTATTTTTAGAGATCTATCAATTTGCAAACTCTAGATCGACACTAATGCCATGGTCTCTCGATGGAGCCGCATCGCCCATACTTTTGTTCTATCTTCGCAGTGGTTGGCCCTACTTTGGAGGATGTGGCAGTTTTGATGCAACTTGGTGTACGAGGTGATCATATCTTTGACATTGCCTCTCTCACATAGACGAACAATCTTCAGTCACTACTCTTTAGGCCGCCTTCCATTAGTACGGGAAGTAGGGTTTATGGTATGATGACGCCGGTGAATTGTAGGCAGAGGAGCCAAGAAGCAACAAAACTGCGTATGCTTCTTTGTTGAGGCATTTTTTCAAAAACTTCTAACTACCTTAGGACAATGTTACCGAGGGTGCCAACCACAACCGACCCTTGTATGTGACTCTAGAGAGCCAAAAAAAGTGGATTTCAGTGGTGTAAGTAGATATTGGATCAACAATTAATGTGTGCCCGGTACGGACTGCTTATGCCATAGTTTTGAGGCCTGTTGACTTGATGCCCACAACCCAATCCGTTCGAGGTTATGACAACAAGAGTCGGGATGTTATGAGAATGTTCAAAAGCCATATCCTGATCGGCCCCTCCGAACATGAGGTCGAATTCCATGTAATGGATGTACCAACAACTTTCAATCTACTGCTAGGAAGGCCTTGGTTACATCAGATAAAGGCTGTGTCATCAACAGTTCATCAGTTGGTGAAATACCCCTTTAAAGGTGGAATTGCTACTGTGTACGGTAATTCTGCAATCGATTCTCCCCAGGGTACTACCACACCAGTGTTGGAAATCATGCATGGGGAAGAGGATGTATTCCTTTTTGGCTTCTCGCTGATAGAGGCCCGAGTGGTTCAAACCATAATGGTAGAAGGTGACGGAACTTGTGTTAGTGCTCAGTCCATCTATATAATGAACAAGTAAGGACACATGCCTGGATTAGGACTAGGCAGGAGTGGCAAGCAAGGAGGTCTTGCCGCCAAGGAGATAATTCACAATCCCCATGCTTTTGGGCTGGGATACAAACCTACTGCAGAAGATTGGCAAAGGAAGGGAGCTGAGTTGAGAGGAAGAATTAAAGCAAAAAAAAGCTGGGAAACAGTACGAGTTAGTCCACAAGCCAATACGGGGATCCTTGAACGGATGCTTTGTCTGCCGAGGGGAAGATTTCCCTTTTTGTGGATTTCCAGAGCCTTGGTTTGACCAGGAGGCAAAGACAATGTGTCTCGGGTTCGAGATCTTCTTTGGGCACTAGTTACCAGAAGAGGAAGATGAGCAGAAGCACCTAAACATTAATACAGATCAAGGCATGACCGCAAATATCGATGTTGAAGAAGAAGAACTGTTAGGAAAAGCACTGGCTGACCTATTAAAGGGTTCTACTGTTGGAACTGAGTCTGACAACTTGGGGGATAGTTTTACCATCTCAATGATCGGGGATGAACCAACTGCGGATTTCTCTAATCTTATTGTGGATGCATCTGAGGCTCCGCACCTAGTCTGGAAATTTGAAAAGGGGATTATCATCAGTAGTTCTGAATCGGATGATGACTCCGAATCTGATTCCACTTAGTTTGAGTTAGATTCGAGTTCTTCTAAGTCTGGTACTTCCGGGGGTGGTAACCCAGATACCAAAGTCCTGTCAAAGTTGTTTTTTAGTTTTTCTTTTGAGTAAACTGTAACCGAGGACCCAGACTATACTAATAGGAATGTCGTAGACTTTGCTTACTTCTATGTGCCTTTAGTTTGTAGTACTAATCTTGATTTTCAAAATTTTGACTCAAACAAAGAGGAAGAAATTCCTCGGGCTTTGAAAATTTTGGTTGACCAAGAGGAGGAAAGGCGTGTTAAACCCTGCACAGATGAAATCATTGCAATTAACATGGGTACTGAGGAAGATCCCCATTTGGTCCAGATCGGATCCACGCTGTCTTCAAAGGAACGCGAGTGTTTAATTGCTTTATTAAAAAAATTCAAAGATGTTTTTGCGTGGTCCTACGAAGACATGCCTGGAATCGATCCTGAGATTATACAACACCGGATCCCCCTTAACCTTAAAGCCCGGCCCGTCAAATAGAAACTGTGTAGAGTTCCCCCAAACTGGGCAGTGAAGATTAAAGAGGAGATCACCAAACATATTGATGCAGGTTTCTTAATAGTATCTTAGTACCCGACATTGTTGGCTAATATCGTTCCGGTTCCAAAGAAGGACGGCAGAATCAGAGTTTGCGTCAACTTCCAGGATCTGAATAGAGCTAGCCCGAAAGATGACTTTCCATTACCCCATATCAATAAACTAGTAGACCTTACAGCCGGCCATGCTTTGTTTTCATTCATGGATGGGTTTTCTGGGTACAATCAGATTTTGATGGCACCAGAGAATAGAGAGAAAACTGCTTTCACCACGCCATGGGGTACCTACTATTATAGAGTTATGCCTTTTGGATTGAAAAACACTGGGCTACATATTAGAGAGCTGCAACCACTATCTTACGCGACATGATCCACAAGGAGGTCGAGGTGTATGTTGATGATATGATTGTCTAGTCTAAAGAGCGACGAGGCCACTACACCGCATTGGAATTTTTTTTTTAGCGGATCAGGGAGTATAGATTGAGGTTAAACCCACAGAAATGCACCTTCGACACTGTAGACACCCCATTTTTTACCATCCTCAAGACTTGGATGTTCTTGCACCTACATCCAGTGACAAGTTTGATTGCTCATCGAGTACTCGACTTTCGCGACGAAGTGCTCCAGGTTTGATCCTTCCAAACCCTATTTCCATTTTGCCTCATACTTGGACCATGTGTTGGCCCTTTTAGCATGTTGCTTTTGGAGCACTACCGGCCATGGTAGGGCTCTGGCGACCATGCATGTTGGTCTGCCGGCCATTGATGAGGCCTGCTGGCCATCAATAAGGCACTGCCGGCCACCACTGATGGCTAGCCGGCCACCATTGTTTCAATAGATATTTTTGCAGATATTTTGACAGCTGTTTGCACAGATGAGCTCATCTGAACCCACGTGGATGGCTGGATCTCTTCAAGGCTTTTTTGTATCTTCTATATATAAAGCTCATCCATATGCATGCAAAGGGTTACAAAAATTGAGCTGAGCTACAATTCTCTCTCTCTCTCTCTCTCTCTCTCCCCCCTCTCTCTCTCTCTCTAGAGTCCTCTCTCTCTATATTTTTTGCTTGAAAGTATGCTTTCTCTACACATTTGCACTAGCACCCTTAGCCAAACACCTTCACCTTAGAGTTGAGGTTCTTGGAAGCCTTGTTTGAGCTCCTTAGAGTTTTTTTGGCTAAAAAAGTTGGTTGTTTGCTTGTTGTTTTATTGTTGTGCTTCAAGGGTAAGGGTTTACTCCTTTTAAGCTTTGTTCTAGTTCATTGCTTTGACATCTTTGTATGCTACTTTGAAGTTGGTTTCAGCCTCTAAAAAATTCTGTTTTTAAGGTTTAAAAATGTTGGTTTGAGCCTTGTGTTGTTAGGGGGTGGTTTCCTCCCTTTGTTCTTTGGCTTGTACAGCCTTTGAGCCATCTTTCTAAGCTTTTGAAACACCCTTTGTTTGGCCTTTCCACCACTGAAATAGAGTTTTTTCATTGGTAGAAACTTAGTTTTGAGGACCAAAATAGGAGGGGGGTGGTCCCCCCTCCTCATTTCTTGTTTGCATGTGTTGATAGCTTAGTAATTGAGCATGTTATTCTACCATCTCATGGCTTGATCTCAGCATGTTTTTGGCCTTATTTTAACATGTTTTAAGTATGTTTGCGGCTGGTTGGAGCACCTCTTGTTTGCTTCTTACACTTGTGGTGTAATCTTGCTTACTAGCCTAGTGTACTTGACTATTTAGCCTATCATTCTACCATGTGTTGGCTACACTCCAGCATGTTTTTGGCTCTGATTTAGCATGCTTTAACTCTATTTTGAGTGGTCTTGATCATATGAGGCTTGCTTTGTATAGCTATAGTGTAAATACCCTTGACTAGCTTTGAGTTTCAAGGTCCTTAGCATGCTTTGTTTGAGTTGTTTGCATGATATGGCATCATTTAGTATATAATTTCAGAGCATATACCTCTGTTATACTCTCACATACTTCACATCTTCAATTCTTTTGAGGGTTATGTATTATGCCTTGCTTATGGGCTAACATGTGTGCATGTTCTCTTAGTCTTTTGAACTTCTATCTCAACATGTTTAGACCATTATTTTGGCATGTTTGAGGTCTATCCAGAGTTGGTTTGGCCATTTCAGTTTGATATTGCATGGTTCTACTGTAAAGCACTTCACTAGTTTTAATGCTTAAGTCTCCTAACATGTTGTACATGAGTTGTTTGCATGTTAGAGTCTTGTTTTTCATGCCATATCAGCACTGAAATATCTGCCATCTCCCTCATTTCTCCACTTTTGATTTGTTTTGAGGGTTGGTTAGTCTTAAGTTGTGCTTAAGCTATGGGATTGAGGCTTATGCTTAAATGGCTTTAACCCTCTTTTGAGGGTTCCTCCTAGTCAAAGGCATGGTCTCTCCCATGTCTTTAAGTGATCTTTTGATGGATCTTCCTCTCATTAGAGGACTTTCACAATTGGACAAATTGGTTAATGAATGGGTTGGTAACTTAAAATATTTAAATAAGAATTAAATCAAGTAAAACATGCCAAGATAAGCTTTGTTATTCGCATTGCATTGTGTTCAATCAGACGTTAAATTGAACACAAGGTAGATTGATCCATTTCATACTCAAAGTGATGAAAATGAGCGAATCTCCTTTGTCTCCATTGCCGTTGATCATCCATGATAAGGTAGTGGTCTTAGAGTCTTGTTTGTCTTGCATTTATTGAAATTGTGCAAGATGGGTTCTTGGCCATCATGCATTGTGAATGCTTGATTGGTGGCTTTAGACCCAATGGTGCCACTCCTTTGATGTTTTGAGATGATAAGGAGTGGCACAGTACAAACACGTCCCTAGAAAACCTCCATTTTTCCTCTGTTTTGTGCTCTATTGCAGTGTGGTGTTACAGCACACTAGTGGCAGGCAGTTCTTCATTGTTGGCCGGCACCCTTTCATTGTTGGCCGGCATAGGCACACTCTTGGCCGGCAGATGGCCGACAACCACCATTCATGGCGTGTAGGCCACTGGTGCACTCCCCAGCATTGTTTTTGTAAGGTTCAACAGAAATTTCTTGAAGACACCCTGCAAACAGAGCCTCTAAAGTGCAAATCGGAGAGCTTTTCGGGATGGAAACCGAGGCATGCATGTTCAACTTCTTCAAATAGAGCTGAGGCAGTACAAGTTTAGAGTTTTACTTGTTAGTTAGCATTTGAATTTGTAATTTAATTAATTTGTTAATTAGTTAAAGTGTTGTAATAATTAGTAAGTAGTTTGCTAGTTATTCGATTGGTTTGTAATAATTAGTCTAATTAGTTTAATTAGATTAGTCAGCTTACCTTAGCTTAAATTAGCTTGGTTTATTCATTCGGACCCTCCTGCGAGAGGGCGCAATATTGTAATAAGGGTGCGTGTGTGTGTGCATGTGTTCTAACCCCACTTCTTTCTCCCTTTTACTTAAACCGCTTCCGATCGTTAGTTTTCGGGCATTTTTCAATTAGCATACCTTATGATTGGCATGTTTGCATCATTCATTTGTCTTGCATGCACCGGGCTCGATGCAGCATTCAAACCGCATCGTATTTTAATACCTATTTGAATACGCGAATCAATTGTTGCATTCACATGCCATGTTAGATAGCCTAGCCTATTTAGTTACATTATTGCATGTGTTGCATTAGGCATTTTGTATAGTTAGGATCATGCATTATTTCTAACTAGTTTTCGGTTTTGGCTCGGAGTACACTGTAAGTGTTTACGCTTTAGCATACTTGCATGAGTGTGAGTGTTGCCATGATAGCATGCTTGCCATGATGCTATTTGCTTAAGTGCTTAACTGCATGAATGCCTGTGGGTGAAAGCTTTATTGCCCGAATTAGGACAACTCGATGAGTGTGAGTTTTAAGCCCAGTTTGCGAAGTGGCAAAATCATGTTTTAAAGCGCACTTGAGGGTGGCAAATCCGCGCATTAGCCTACTTACGAGTAGCACTTTCAAACCATTTTCAAAAACAAACATGAGTTGTTTTGTTCCAATTCTCGTGATTTAGTCTCTACTTGTATGTTGCACGCATCACATAGCAAAGCTAGCTAGTAACTGGATAAGAACACATGAGATTTATCAAACAACATATCATGTTAGTAGAGGCCGATCCTTTGATCGGGCAAGTGTGGGTGCTTATTTCAGGACCTTCCCCTCTCGTATCCAAGTTCCCGAGCCGAGGCAACTTTGGTGATGACGGACCCATGGCCTTAGGCACGAGTCAGGGTTTCCTAAATTTCCCAAAAATAAAATATTTAGGTGGCGGCTCTGTAATCTGGCAAAGCAGTCCATGTTTGGCGCTTTTTCATTCAAAATCGATTTTTCAAAACCAATTGTCGGATTTGGACACTTTGGTGTTTATCAGTCTCGCATTGCACTTTGTGAGATTAGATTCAAAACCGTGACAAGAGTCTGAACTGTAGTAAGACCAAATTTGCGCCCTCTCCGAAAGGGGGGCGCGCGAAGAAAGTCGGGTCTACTGTTTCTAGCGACTCTGCTGGGGATTTAGAGAACTTGACTTGAAACTCATGATATGTTGTTTTGTCTACATTTATGTGTTTCTTTGCATTGCATTTCCATTGGTGTGCCTAGGACACAGTGTTTGCCATCTGCTATTCCAGAATGGTTTGCCGGAGGCTTGCTTCAAAAAGCATGCCGTAAGGCTGAGCGGTTGCAGGCTCTACCACGATGGGAACACAAACCTCGGGATGGGATCATCACTGAGGCACCCTTTTTGACTAATTGACCTAGTTGTATATCGGAAGCCATAGAGACTGTTCCAAACTAGGACAGGTTGCTCACCCGAATGCAGGATTGTTTGAAACCGCATGCGTGCGTAGTGAAACCCCTAGCTCCTGACAAAATAGGACAGGGAAACCCTACCCCACGATAGGGGTGTTTTGGCTCTCATTTGCTTGATATGTGCTGTTAGGGTGTGTCTCTACAGGAATGCATGTATCAGTTTGCAAGTCTAGGTATCTGTCCCAGGACATCAGTGTTCGAGGGTATCAGTAATGTGGTAGAAAATTTGGCGGGCAGAAATCGGCGTTTGAGTGCAGTTAGTCTAGCTTATGATTTTCAACTGTGTGTTATCTCTATCTAAGTTGAGATGCTGTCCGTTTTTCTGATTTTTGTTTCTTTTGCTTTATTTTCTATTTTTGCAAGGTAGTATTTTCATCATTGCTTCCGACGAGGCAGTTACCCCCCAAGCACTCTCGACACGAGTAAGAAGACTTTATCGATCTAGGAATCTTATGAGAGGACAACTTGTATTTACTTCGCTTCCCCAAGTTACAAGACGGAGGAGAGTTCGACAAAATTTAGCAGTTCGTCAGTCACATGTGCCCAGTGAGAACAAGTTTTCTGCTTCTACTTCAGAGGGTACACAGAGTCTGATAAATCAGCAGTTTACAATCAATATGGAGGAAATGATGCATCAACTACAACAGACCATGGAGGCCATGCAGCGAGATGCTGCTCGCCAAGGAGAGGTTACCGCTCATTAGATAGAGATTGTAGCTCAGTAGGCAGAACAAATTGCTAGGCTTCAACAGTAGCAGCAACCACAGCAAGCCGGAGCATCTACTTCGCATCCACCCCCACCCCCACCTAAGGTTCCAACACCCGGGGATACAGCTACCGTCCAGGAGAATACGGACGTTCCAACTGGGCCAGTCCCACCACCAGTCCTACCACAGATTTCGAAAGCACCGGCCAATCCAACAAACACGTCGTATGAATTTGAGTCTGATCCTACTGCTTTAAAAGTAAGCAAGCTTGAAAAGATGTTGAAACGAGCTCAGGGAGTTGACTCAATCCCAAACATAGAGGATGGCTACACCAATTCGGTGGTGACATTGCCAGACAGATTCAAAATGCCCCACATACACTGTTTTGACGGCTCGGGCGATCCTATGGTTCATATGAGGCTGTTCTCGGATATTCTACACCCGGTGGGCTTGACTAGACTCCAGAAACTATCTCACTTCGGTCGGACCCAATCGGGTATTACGGCCATTTGGTATGCCAAGCTGGAGGATTCGGTGAAACGGAGTTGGGAGGAGATGGCTGAGGCCTTCGTCGCCCAATATGCTTACAACACCCAAATTGAGGTCACAACACGTGATCTCGAGGTGACTCGGCAGAAGCCGAAAGAAGGCTTTTCTGACTTTGTCACTTGATTGAGGGCCAAGGCCTCCATGATGACAACTCGGCCACTCGAAAAAGATCAGATAAGAATGGTTGTGCACAACCTGAAACCCAAGCTGATGCAGAAAATGATTGTCTTACCCCTCCCCACCTTTGCTGACTTGTATGAGATTGGGCTACAAATAGAAGATGCTATGAGGCAAGGTCTGATTGACCAGGAAAAAGAGCAGCCCAAGAGGGCGTTTACCCACGGTTCGAATGCAGCTACAAGTAGTAGTGTAGCCGCCAGAACTTCTTATGTCGACATCGTCGCCACCACGCCCAAAACAGCCACGCCTTTCACCGGTGCATCCGGAACCAGGTCGCAATTAGCAAAAAATCCACCCCGGGGTCAGAGGACTTTCCCCTCGCTCTATACGTCTTTATTAGCAGCCTTGAAGGTCTTGATCAGGAAGGGGCATCCGAAGCCCCTGGAACCACGCCCACAGCGGAATTACCTCCCTCCAGCACATAACCCGACCAAATATTGCGCCTTTCATCAGCAACACGGTCACGACACCGACCTTTGCTTCAGATTGCGTCACGAGATTCAAGATCTCATTGACAACAAGGTGATTGTGCCCCTTGAGAACCCAAATGTCACCACTAACCCTTTCCCACCACATAACAACCCCCCTCCTCCACCCAGATAGGTGAACTTGATCCAAACAATGGTCGTCCCGTACAACCCTAGCATATACATCACCCCCTCCCACCTGCCTAAGCCGGCGTTGTTCATCCCAGAATGCACAGATTTATGCATGATGAGCACGTTATTAACCCTGACCAAGCCAGTGGTGGTGATTGTCGAAGACAAAGCTGCGGTGACCGTAGAGGAGAATGGGAATGTTGGTTCAGAACCTGAGGGATCTGAGAGCTTAACTGGTGGAGCATACAACCTGTGCGGTTATATTGTGTCAACAGATCAGGCCAAGCCAATGGTGAAATTGCCGAAGGGAACTGAGGTGAATGTGATCTAGGAGGACGGGCCGAGTTAAGGGCTGGATGACCTAACCGAACTTGAGGAGGATATCAGCAACCTACAGTTCTTTGATGAGCAGGACCTGGGGGATGTGCAGGTTGGTTGGTTTGATGCGAACAGAGCAACAGATGCTACAGGGTGGCTCAGTAACGAGCTAGATATTGATGAGGAGTCTCAACTGAGACAGGGGCAGTCAGCAATTGGAAAATCAACAGCAGCCGGAATGGTCGAGAACAAGGAAGAATTACTGGAGAGCACAGGTACGAGGAATTTTGCTCGAGAATTAGGCAGTTTGTTTACAGTCGACACAGAGAAGGAAGTCGCGCTGAGGCAGTTTGAATAAGAGAGAATTAAGAACGATGAGAGGGCTAAAAAAGCCAAGGCCCCTATGGGGATAGAAAGCACCGTGAGCACGGAAACAACTACAGCATAACTGGGCAGTTGTTTGTCAGTTGCTGAGGGTATGTGGTGGAAAGACGACGATTTGTGTCTGGCCCATACTGATGAAGACTGGGGATAGAATCTCCCGGATGACACCTGGTACACCGAGGAGGTGGACCACATGACCCGAAATGGGCGGTATTTCAAACCTCCACACCTGGACCAGCCAGAGACATCCAAGAAAGACAAGGAAGCTGAGAAGTAGAAGGACAAACTGTTAGAGGAGGAAGCTATTCTAAAGCAGCTTAAAAAGATTCAAGTAGACATCTCCATCTGGGGACTGCTCATGGCCCCGCGGGTGCATAGACAGGCTGTCTTATCAGCGATGGACAAAGCTAAGCTTTCTGTTGATACAATGCCTGAATAGTTGGTGGGACTAGTGTTCTCGGGTGGCGCTTCACCGACTCTAACCTTCACAGACAAAGAGCTACCGCCTGAGGGCTCCAAGCACAATAAACCGTTGTATATCTCTGTGGAGTGTAAGGATAAGTGGATACCGGTTGTCCTAGTTGATATGGGATCTGCCATAAATGTGTGTCCGTCACGAACGGCGTATGTTATCGTGTTGAAGCCTGCAGATTTCGCACCAATAGCCCAGGTGATACGGGCTTATGACAACAACAGTCGGGAGGTGATGGGGACAGTGCAGATTAGAACTCGGGTTCACCCAGGCCAACAAGACATCGAATTTCATGTTCTGGATGTGCCAGCCACCTTCAATTTACTCCTTGGACGGCCGTCGTTGCACCAAGTAAAGGCTGTCTCTTCCATACTACACCAGATGTTGAAATATCCCCAGGGGAAGGGGATGACAATTGTTTTTGGGAGCTCTTCAGTACATCCGTCGCCAGAGGTTACTACGCCGATCTTGGAAATTGCACATGGCGAGGAGGATGTCATCCTGTCTGGGTTCACCTTAGCTGAGGCTTGGGTAGTACAAGATCTGTTAGTTGTTGATGAGGGGCTGTATGTCAGTGCGCAATTTGTTTACCTCATGAACAAGCTTCAACATGTGCCCGGGATGGGATTAGGAAGGAGTGTCCGAATAGGAATCGTTGCATTGGCCAAAGTGCCACACAATCCCCATACCTTTGGTCTAGGTTATACACCTACCAAAGAGGACTGGCTGAGAAAAGGAAAGGAGATGACTGGAAGTGCCAGAGCTAAACAAGCTAGGAAGCACTATGAGTTAGTGCATAGACCTATTCAAGGGACCCTGAACGAACACTTTGTTTGGGAGGCGGAAGATTTCCCATTTTGCGGCTTTTCGGAGCCATGGCTGAATTCAGAGAAGCAGAGCTTGCTGGGTTTTGAGATCTATTTTGACTTGTAGTTACCAGGGGATGAAGTTGTCGTAAAGCAGACTGACCCACCGGCTGTGGTTGAGCAATGCAAAGACGATGCGTTCAGTGGTATAGATTTTGAGCTGGGAGCAGCGCTGGCCTGTCTTCTCTCAGATCCGCAGATCATACCAGTGTGCTCGGGAGATGATATCTCAGTTTCCATGATCGGAGATAACTCAGTTGTGGGCCCTTCTTCCGGCATTCTGGATGCATCCATTACACCATCCCTCGTCTGGCAATACGAGGAAGGCTTTTTCTCTAGCAGTTATGGGTCAGGTAATGAACCAGAATCTGATTCCATAGAGTCTGTGGAGTTAGAATCAGATTCCAGTTCTTCTGAGTCAGAGTCTGATATTCCTGGGGGTGATAACCCGGATGCCGTTGTGTTGTCCAGGTCGTCTTTTTCATTTTCTTTTGAGTCAGTTGTAACCGAAGAATTAGACGATCTGGAAATTGCTAATGAGAATGGCACCGTTGTGGCTTTTGAGTACTTTTCTGTGCCTTTAGTATATTGCATTAATCAGGACTTTCAAAATTTTGATGAAAACGATGAGGAAGAAATTCCTCCGGTTTTGAAGCACTTGATTGATTGAGAGTATGAGAGGTTTGTAAAGCCTTTAGTTGATGAAATCATCTCAATTAATGTTGGTACTGAGAAGGATCCGCGTCTGGTTAAGATCGGGTCCTCGTTGTCTTCGGAGGAGCGCGAGCGCTTAGTCGCTTTATTAAAAGATTTCAAAGATGTTTTCGCGTGGTCCTACGAAGACATGCCTGGAATTGATTCTGAGATTGTACAGCACCGGATCCCTCTTGACCCAGAGGTCCGACCTGTTAAGCAGAAGCTCCGAAGGATCCGCCCGGATTGGGCTCTGAAAATCAAAGAAGAGGTCACCAAGCAGATTGATGCAGGGTTCCTGTTAGTAGTTGAGTGTCCTACTTGGTTGGCCAACATAGTTCCAATGCCAAAGAAGGACAACAGAATTCGGGTATGTGTAGACTTCAGAGATTTAAACAAAGCCAGTCTGAAGGACGAATTTCCTCTACCGCATATCGACGAATTGGTGGATTTCACAATGGGGCATGCGCTGCTCTCATTTATGGATGGGTTTTCGGGCTACAACCAGATTTTAATGGCACCCGATGATAGGGAAAAGACTGCCTTCACTACCCCATTGGGAACCTACTGTTATAGGGTGATGCCGTTCGGTTTTAAGAATGCTGGGGCTACTTATCAATGGGCTGCAACCACGATCTTGCATGATATGATCCACAAAGAGGTCAAGGTGTACGTGGACGACATGATTGTTAAGTCCAAGGAAAGAGAGGGCCACTACACCGCCTTGAAGAAATTTTTCCAACATATCAAAGAGTATCGTTTGGGACTGAATCCTCAGAAATGTACTTTTGGTGTTACAGCAGGGAAAATGATGGGGTTTTTGATCACACAAAGGGGTATCGAGGTCGATCCTTCCAAGATCAAGACCATCTTAGAAATGCCACCACCAAGGACTGAAAAGGAGGTGTGAGGCTTTCTAGGTAAAATGCAATTCAGAAGATGGTTTATTGCAAAATTAACCTTGACTTGTGAACCACTATTTGGTCTCCTGAAGAAAGGAAAGAAATTCCAATGGGACGACCGATGCCAAGTTGCTTTTGAGCAGATCAAGCAGTATCTACAGAACCCACTCGTGTTGTCACCACCAGAGCCAGGGAAACCGTTGATATTGTATATGTCAGTAACCGACACGACAATGGGTTGTATGCTTGCACAGGAGTCTGAGGACAAAGTGGAGAAGGCTATTTATTACCTGAGTAAGAAGATGCTGGAATATGAGACCTACTACACTCCGCTGGAAAAGGCTTGGCTGGCCTTGGTATGGGCTACCAGGAAGTTGAGGCACTACCTGTTAGCTCACTCTGTAATACTAGTTTCGAGATTAGATCCTATCAAATATCTTTTTAAGAAACCAGCACTTACGGACAGGCTAGCCCATTGGTTGCTTCTTCTCTCCGAATTTGATTTGAAGTACATGACGCACAAGTCTGTCAAAGGGAGAGCGGTAGCGGAGTTCCTAGCCGATCACCTAGAGGAGGGAGATGAAGCAGTAGAGTATCTGTTCCCAGATGAGGCCATTCTGCAAGTTGAAGAAGAGGTTTGGACTATGTACTTTGATGAAACGTCAAACCAGTACGGGTATGGGATAGGGGTGTTGCTGATAGTGCCCGACAATTCCAACATACCCTTAGCTTTCAAACTCTGGTTCAAGGTATCGAACAACGAAGCAGAGTATGAGACATGTATCACTGGCTTAGAAGTCGCCCTAGAACTAGGGGCAAAACGATTGGACGTCATTGGGGACTCAAACCTGGTTGTGTCTCAAGCAAAAGGAGACTGGAAGGTTAAGGAAGAAAAGATGAAAATCTACCACCAAACCCTAGACGTTCTAATTCTCAGGTTTGAGAAGTTAACCTTCACCCATCTATTAAGAGAGAGCAATAGGTTCGCAAACGCTTTATCAACTCTATCTTCTATGATAGACATCCCTTTGGGAGTTCGGATGCGTCCAATCATCATTGAACAGAGGTATGTGTCGGCCTACGAGCTGATTGCCGCCATAGATGAAGTAGAAGATTAGAACCCCTAGTACTTTGACATCTGGAACTTCTTGGAAAGGGAGGCTTATCCACCAGGGGCAAATGCCAAAGACAAGAGGGCAATACGAAGAATGGCAGCTCAATTTATCATCTGCGGGGGTAAATTGTATAAACGGGACCATCTTGGGATGCATAAACTGTGTGTCGATGCCGAAGAGTCTAAGCACCTAATGGAGGCCATCCACAGAGGAGAGTGCAGAGCGCACATGAGCGGGGTGGTGCTAGCTCGGAAAATTCTCAGACAAGGTTACTACTGGTCAACCATGGAGGAGGATTGTATTGGCTTTGTTCGACGATGCCACAAATGCCAGATCCATGCCAGTTGCATGAACATTCCGCCGTCGAAGCTATACAACATGACTTCGCCATGGTCATTTTCATTCTGGGGGATTGATGTGATTGGGGCAGTTACTCCGAAGGGGCCGAACGGGCATGAGTACATCCTGGTGGCTATAGACTACTTTACAAAGTGGGTTGAGGCCTAATCTTACGCTGTGTTGAAGGCGTCACATGTAGCAAAGTACATCAGGAATAATATTATCTGCTGGCATGGGGTCCCGAATGAGATCATCTCGGACAATGGTTCCCACTTCAAGAAGGAAGTGATCGACTTGTTGGAGAAATACAACGTGGCTTTTCATAAGTCATCCACATATCGGCCGTAAACCAACGGAGCTGTTGAGGTTGCCAACAAGAACATCAAGCACATTCTACAGAAGATGGTGGAAACCTACAGGGACTGGCCAGATAAGTTGCCATTTGATCTTTGGGGCTACCAGACATCAATTCGAACTTCTACTGGGGCAACTCTGTATTCCTTGGTTTATGGAATGGAGGCTGTTCTACCTATCGAAGTTGAGGTTTCGTCGTTGCGAGTAATGGCTGAGTGCCAGATAGCTGAGGCAGATTGGCAGTTGAGCAGGTTCGAAGAACTCATGTTGTTCGACGAGAGAAGGCTGAAAGCACTGTACCACGTTCAAGGTTATCAACGTAGGATTGCCGGGGCTTTCAACAAGAAAGTTAAGTCCAGGAATCTGAAAGAAGGGGATTTGGTGCTCAAAGACAACCGAGCTCCTATCTACGACCCTAGGGGCAAGTTCAGACCCAATTGGATTGGCCCTTACATCATCAACTCTATCTGGTTGGGTGGAGCTATCATTCTGAAGGATTTAGATGGCCTTGAATTCTCCTAACCGATCAACATGGACAAGTTGAAGAAATACTATCCCTAAGTGGCTCGCTAGGCTGAAAACCCGAAAGAGCGACCTAAGCAAAAGTTAGAGCACAAAAAAATTAAAATACGAAAAACTGAGCTGGCAAGGTTGAAAACTCGGAAGGGCGGCCTTGACAAAAGTTAGAGCAAAAAAAAATTGAAATAAGAAAAACTGAGCTCGCAAGGTTGAAAACCCGGAAGGGCGGCCTTGGCAAAAGTTAGTGCGCAAAAGGAGAGTGTTAATACACGAGTGAACCTGAACCGAACTACGAAGGCTTGATTCCCATCTTCGGGATACGTAGGCAACTTCATTCTGAAGTGCAGCCATAAACACTTCCAAATCAACTGTGTCCATGTGATTGTTTTGGCCATCGTTGTCTTTTCTACATCTAAGAGTGCAGTTGTGAGCTACAGTGCAGTGTTGTTCAGACAATAGGCAACTTTCCAGTTGTTGGGTTTGGGGTTGTGCATCTCAGTGATAGATCTCGGCCGTGTCCAGTTGTGATCCATATCGAAAACTGTTTCTGAAAAGTTTTAATAAAAGTTGATTTTGTTCAAATTAATCTTTTTTCCAACTTAGACCATTTTTGGACCAAACGGAAAATTTTTAGTACCCATAACCTTCAATTTCATTGATTTCACTACAGAGCTCTCCGACTCTCGATACATATTGAAGTTGCTTTTCATTACATTCAAAAAGAAAACTTGAAAGTACAGATTAAAGAAATAAACTAAGGGCTTGGTTAAGTCAGGTGTTCCTGCGCCCCCTCCCAGAGCTTGTGGAAGCCTCAGATGCCAAAGTAGGCCCAGGTTGTGCCTCATCTTCAAGCCAAGTAATGCATTCGCCAGAAAGGGCGCAACTAAAAGTGGGAGCGGTGGCTAGAAATTCTCTTGTTCTCCATGCGGTGGCATACCGAGCTAGCTGTGGGCCTTGGATCGAAAATGAAGCCGGGTATTCTATCCCGTCTTCTGGGCATGTCTGGTCGTGGCTGAAATGACGCCTGAACCGAAATGGAAAGTAAAAGACGCAGTGTGTCAGGCCAATCAGCTGAATGCTAGGCTGCCGGGACATGCTGTAGCCCATCTCTGGCAGATCAAGCCAGGGACAACGCCAAGCGATGTCAACAGCAGATCGAGTGCACATCCATTCGCACCACCATCCCTCATCTAGGGCATCAACTAGCCGTTGGCGAAAGAAATAGCCGTGTGCTGAATATGCTGGGCAAGAGTCCACTACTTTCAATTTATCCATGAGCCATATCTGGGAAGGGATGAAAAATAAGAGAGATTAAAGAATAGAGAGGTGTACGTAGAGAGAAAAGGTGAGAAAAGGGTTTTGAGAGAAAAATAGAGCTTGAGGGCCGAGTGATGTAAGAAACACATGTGAGAAGGGTGGGAAACATTACCTGTAAGAGTAGTGGACTTCCTGCGAACCTGGTTCTCTCCCAGCTATGGAAAGCATCCAAGCCCATCAAGTTTTCAGCTAATGTCATGCCAATGCAGCTCTTGCCCTCTTTCAAGCCTTGGGCAACCTCAATGACATGAATGCTAGACCCTCTAAAGCCAGGGGCAAGTAGAAAATGATATAACATGCACAAACAGAGGGCATGTCACCGAAAACTTTGCCAAAGATATCGCCGCGGTTACCGGTGTCAGAAAAGCAATGAATCAAGCTCGGAATGTCCAACTCCCCATTGCGAATCAAAGACCGAGCGTCGTGCAAAGTAAGCCCACACATCCATCCGAAAGCTTGGATGTGGCCGAAACGGAACTTGTAGACGTCCCCGAACGCATCCCGGGGAGGGTGCGACCCCCCTCCCGTTCTGGTTCGATATTGGGTCACTACAGTTCAAAGGACTCAAATGTCACGGTTCTTAATCTTGAACCAAAGAGTCCAACTCTGGCAAATCGTTTTGAAGAAAAACTGATTTTTGAAAAGAAGTGCCAAACATGGACTGCTTTGCCAGATTACAGAGTCGCCACCTAAATATTTTAAAATGGGGAAATTTAGGAAACCCTGACTCGGTGCCGAAGGCCACGTGTCCATCATAACCAAAGTATCTTGGCTCGGGAGCTCGGGTACGATCGGGGAAGGTCAGCTATGAGCACCCCCTTTCGCCCGGTCCGAAGACCGGCCTCTACTAACCATGATATCTGATTTTGAAAACGTTATGTGTTCTTATTCCAATTATTAACCTAGAATTACTATGTTATGTGCACAACAGACAAGTATAGACTAGATTGCCTAATTTGGAAATAAGCATTGCATATCCGTTTGTTTCGAAAACACTTTGGAATTTGCTACTCGCAAGTAGGCTAAAATACGGATTTTAATGAGTTTTTCCAACTCAAGCAATCCAACCTCCACCGACAGGCATTCAAACAGTTTATCTCATGTAAGCACTTAGCCGCATGGTAAGCATACTGTCATATCGACATTCACACGCATGCGAGATGCTAAAGCATAAAGACTTACATCGTACTCCGTGCCAAAACAGAAACCAGTTAGTAATCATATGCATGATCCTAGTTCATGTTAAGTGGCTAATGCAGCACATGCAAAGATGCAATCTAGACAGGCTAGGTTATCCTAAACATGGCACGTGGAATGCTACAAATAACACGTATTCAATTTGGAATTGAAATACAATACAGTTTGTATGATGTGCCGAGCCCGATGCATGTGTAACAAATGTATGGATGCACGCATGCATTGCATAAGGTATGCTAAAATAAACATGCCCAAATACTAACCATCAAAGCAAGTAAATAAAAGGGAAGAAAGAAATGGGGGTTGGAAGACATACACACACTCACCCACACTTATTACAAATATGCCCTCACACAGAGGGACCCGAAAGAATAATACAGCCCAAAATAATACAGTCCAAATACAGAATAAATTAATTATTACAGAAATTTCTAATTACCAAATTGAATTTAGCATAAAAAAAGAAGAGGGGCCTCAGCCCTGCCTCGGGATGCGCGAATGATGCATGCTCGAATCCGACTCTCCCAGAAACCCGTATCATAACACTGCTGCCTCTGTGTTTACTGCCCCGTCTCTCCAAAAATCGCCAAAGTCTCAGAATACCTTTCTTGCATGCTACTGATCATCATCGGCTGGATGAAATGTCCACCGGCCATGGGAAAAGTCCATCGGCTGTCAATGGGGTTACCGGCCATCCACACAGTGCCGGTCGGCACTACACAATGCCGGTCGGCAGAAAGTTCCTGCAGAGGACAGTTTGACAGCAACAGCAGGCAGACAGTGCATGATATGGATTTTAGAGCAAATGTAAGCGTGGTCAATGCTTCCTATCATGTATGGGACTCAAGGAAGCATGACCCTTGGTTCTTGGGCCATCAATTATGCACCTAGGTGCATGATAGCCTAAAGAACCAAGATTGCAATTCAATGTCAAAATGCATGCGACACACAAATGAAATCCAAGACCTTATCATGTGTTGGTCAAGGGCCTTGGTGACCAAGAGTTGAAACAAGTTGCACCACTTGTAGTGTGAACTTCCCTCAACCCTTATGCTTGGCTTGACAACCCCAAACCAAGCCATGAAATGCATGTATGCAACATAGCTCAAATGATGCAACATGGGAATTAGGATGCAAGCACACCAAATGTCATGCAACTACTATGTCGAGCATGCAAAATGCTAGAGCATACAAGATGCGAACGTCATGCAAATAGGGACCAATCAAGCAATAAGACCAACATACTACAACACTTAATGAATCAATTAAGCAATAGACATGAGGCAAGCATGTGATGGTGGACTAGACCACAATGGGGCAGCCCTCAAACCAACCCAAAACAGTGGCAAAACATGCCCAAAATGGTGACCAATACTCATGCAAACATGCAAGTCAAAGGGCCTAAGGTTGAGGCACAAAGGGAGCACTCCTTACTACCATTAACATGGCCACTCATGGCATATATTGGACAAACAAAAACAGATACTTAGCATGCAAAAATACACCCAAAACTCACACACATGGCATCCCAAAAGCTCTAAACATGCAAGCATGCACAACACCCTTTTTAAAGCATAAGAGACCAACATTCCAAGACATGGAAGAGGTGATACATGGAGGCATATAAGCATGGCATAAGGACTGAGATAGCACATTAGATGATTCCAAATCACTAAAATGGCCTAACCAATGCATGTTCATGAATCATATGCTCAAGGCTAACAAGCCATCATGCAAAACAAACATGTCAAGCATGCCAAAGATGACAAAAACAGTGGCTCACAGCCCCTAGACATGGCAAAATGATGCTAGTATCTTCATGGAGTGAGGCTCATACATGCAAGAAACATGGCCTAAACTCATGGCTCATTTCTAGGCAAACTAGAGCATTACAAAGCAAGTATAAGAAGCATGCTAAGGACCACAAAACCAACCAAAAACAGAGATGACATATGATCCAAAACACCCAAATAAGCTCTGAAATGAAGGCATATAAGACTAAAAATGCATGCTACCATGTGAGCCAAGTAAAGACCAAAGAGGGACAAAAGGGAGAGGGGTGTCCCTCCCCTATATACGACTCCAAAATACCTCCCTCACCACTGGGGTTTTCAGTGGTGAGAAGACCAAAAACACCGAGTAAGTAAAGCTTCATGAAAAGACACCAAAATGGCCAAAACAAGGCCTAAGAGGATGAGACTCTACCCAAACCACAAAACAATCTTAATGAATGTTCTTAAGCAAGGAAAAACAAGCCTTTTTTATGTTAAGCACAAAGCCAAAAACACAAAGCAAGATGGGTAGAAAGCTAGTGTAAGAATGGGGAATCTAAAGTGAAGTGCTCACCCTTGAAGATCCTTTGAAGAACAGATGGTGCAGCCCTCTTCTAGTGATCAAAATCAGTCCAAAATCTCAACAAACAACCCTCCAAGTCACTCAATCTCGAAATAAGGTGTAATGGTGTGTGTATTGGTGCAAAAGTAAGGTAAAACCACACTTTTAGGCCTAAAAACACATACACAAGAGGAGAGAGAGGGAAAATGTAGAGAGAGAGGGATATATGGCAGATATATAGATATAGAAGCTCTGGTTTTGTGTTGAAAATGGCTAACCTCTCTCAAAGGGAGAGGAATGGTGCTTATATAGGCCAAGAAGCTTAGTGGCTAAGCAAAGGAAAAGAGTCAAGAGGTGCAAAGGGGTCTTGGCTTCCTGGAGAAGCCAAGACAGCTGGCCAAGCTTCTCCAAGAAGCTTTGGCCAAAGGGTCAAGCTTCTAGAAGCTTAGGGGGTTCAAGGGTGCAAAGGGTGCAAAATGGTCACACCTGTGCATGGGGAGTGTGATGGTGCATTCCAGCTGGCACAGCTGGCATGCACCATGTCCCAGGGGTTCAAAGGGTGCATGCCGACCGGCCAAAACAGTCACTGGCAAAAAAAAGTGCCGGTCGGCAACATACAGTGCCGACCGGCCAAAGTGTTTGAGAAAAAGTGCCGATGGCGAAAAGGGAGTGCCGGTGTGGTGTGGAGGCAGCCGGTGGGCTTCAGGGGTGGCTAACAAGCCTCTCCCTACCATCAAATGCAAAAACACACAAGTTTTGGTGTAGAACCAAGCACAGAACAAGTCGGTTGAGAGGTCCTGAGGCGCGACGCGCAGCCGGGACCTCCGGGAACTCAAAACGAACACAAATATGGATAATCATCGAGCGTTCCAACGGTGACGTCCAAGCCTTGAGGACGGTCAAAAATGGGGTGTCTACAGAACGGAGGCAAGATTTCCTCGTCGCGTCGCGATTCCATCAAAGCTTGGAATTCTTCAAAAGTAGGGTACATATCTTGAACCCCAAAGCTAAAAACACGAGTTATCGAATTCCAGCACCTAGTCGTGGCATAGAGGAACGGAAAACGTAGCGGGGTACGACTCAGCATTAATAGTGCATTCACCATGAAACCTCAAAAATTCAACTTTTCCGAGCCATCCACAGTTGCAATCCAATTAGAGAGTTTTTTGGCGAAGAATGGTTCCATTTGGGGCAAAAATGGAGTTAAAATAAAGAAACCACGAAGCTCAAACCTTTTATAGAAGATAAGGTAGTGAGTGGAGGATAGATGTCGACGTTTTGAAGGTTCTGCCATTGATGGCTGGCAGTGGCTCATCAATGGCCGGCAGGCCATCTCCCATAGCCGGTAGCCTCTCCGTCAGGCTCATTGACCTCCTTTGTGTAGATTCAGTTGTTTGCTTCAGTGGAGTCTTGTTATTTGTACCTTGTAAGGTCTTGTTTTGGTCCTGTCGGACTTGAGTGTGTTTTGTTTATCCAGTTGTAATCATCTTCGTTTTGATTATCGAGTTGTTGTTATTTGCTTATTGAGTTGTAAGCCTGCCATGGCTTTGTGTTGTTTATTGAATTGTTTTGTCTTTTTAGTTGTTAGTTGCTTCACTACCTGATTATGACAATGCAATTTGACTGTGCATTTTTCAAAAGATCGATCTCATTTTCACGATGTGCGATGTTATGCGATGCTTAAAATACAAAATGCAACACTTTTTAAACCAAAGCTGAGTTTTCATTTCCATCATGGTTTCTTTTTGCAAAAGAGTACAAGTTTTAAGAAATAAAACTGCCTAAGGCTATACAATGAGCAAACACTACCAACAAAAAGAAAACAAAGCAAAAGTATCTGAACGGTGCTGGCTAGCTTAAGCTCAAGAGGCCCTCTTCGCCCTCTTCTTCGGCGGAGTGGACTCTAGAGCACTGTCGCCATCGGCACCGCTGTCTAAAGCTGTATCCGAGCCTGAGCCGGAACCTTCTTCAGCCTCTCCAGCCTCTCTACTGGCAAAATCTGAGCTAGCGTCTTCATCTCCACCCGCTGATGACCCGGACTGCAGACTCACTGCCTCAGCCTCTTCGCTCGTCTCGTCATCGTCATCGCCCAGAATGGGCTCTTGTAATAACCCTCACCACTGTTTACCGAATAGCCACTGATTACTGCTAAACCGAGACTGATTATGATTGATAACTGAAGTAATCGAAATACTGAACTAACTGACTGAAATCTGAAACTGATTGATTGAGTATATGTTAGTTAAATTGCATTCTATCTGTTTGCTTGCCAAATTATCTGTTCATGTCTTTGTGTTTAAATTGCTAATTGAAGGCCTTATCGGTGGCCGAACCGAAAATCGATTAGTGTTTTATGATCGTCATAATTTATGTGATTTTATGGTGTAATTATTTGAAAATTGATTTGGTATGATTAAATTAGGTTATATATTGATAAATTGCAAGTATTGGACTTATTTACCAAACTAACCCTTAGTGGGCCACTACTCTAGACATATTGAGACTTGTATACACTCAAACAAACATTGTGCTCAGCCGTTTTTCTTGTTCTTGCCGTCCAAGAGAGTGCGAAGGACAGAATTGACTTGTTCTTGAGGAAATTGCTTGAAGACTTGGAGAATTTAGAAGATAATTATCTAATTGAACCTTTAGGCTTGTCATTGAGGAACCTAGGTATGAATTTCATCCTCTTAATTGTGTGTTTAAGTTCCTTCTAGCATGGATCATGGTAGTTTAAAGAGTTAAGTCATGAATTGGTCCAAAAGTGTTGAATTGAAGCTTAATTGTCACATGCATGTGTGTATTTGGAAGTTTTGAGAATGTAGATTCATAATTCCTCACATGCATGTCCATCTTTTGATCATACTCCATGATTTCATCTTGTTCTTGAAGATTTGAGCTCATTTGAGCAAGCATTGAAGCTTTAAAATGGTTTAAATTCATGCATGTTGCATTGAAGTTATGTTCATGGATTTTGGTTTGAAAATCATGTTGAATTGATCTTCCCTTGGGCCTTGATTTTACAAATTGAGCTTTAAATCATGTTATACCATGTAGTTGCTAATGTTTTCCAGGGATTGAGCCCAAGAGGTCGAGTTTTGAGCTAAGGAATGCTTGGTTTGAGCTTGGGAGGCAAATCTGGAAATTCCAGAATTTGGCTTCTTCGCCCGAGCGAAGGATTCCACGCTCGAGCGACCATCATTTTTTCTGAGCTCCGCTCGAGCGAAGGAATGGTGGCTCGAGCGTAAATTGCAAGCTCTCAGATTCTTGGTGCATGCAGACGCACGCTCGAGCGAGAGAACCTACGCTCGAGCGAGGATTGTGTCTTACACTCAAGCGAGCGTCGAGCGAGCATCGAGCGGAGATTTCCAGCATCCAGCACTTTTTGCATTTCGACAGACCGCTCGAGCGAGGAAGTCCACGCTCGAGCGACCCCACTGTTTTGACAAGCTCACTCAAGCGAAGAAAATCACACTCGAGCGAGACCCCTGTTTTCTGAAAATTCTGAATAATGCTTTTAAAGTGCATCTTTGCATCCTCATCCCATCCTAGGCATTCTTAGGCCTTGTTTTAGACATCTTAATGAGGATATAGAAGTAGAACCACACCAAGGCAAATTAGGGATTAAGTTATCATCTTTCCCGACTGTGTAGCTTAGTGTGTGTTCAATCTGTAAACTGTGTAGGGTTGGCTTTCCGAGGAGACGCTCTAAATTACCGTAGCCCAGAACTCTGTGAGTAACATCTGTGTAAAGATATGTTCAAAAATGATTATCTTCTGAACAACTGAACTGTACTGTTTCTGAACTGATACTGTTAACTGAATGAATGTATATCCTATATTCTGAACTGTATTGTGGCATCCTTAGCAACTACTGTTACTGACTGTTACTGTTATAGAGATCTCTGTCGGTTCCCTTGTTGGAACCACTACTGTTTATTGAGTGATGGCCATCATTTACTGTTTGGTCTTTTAAGACCTACTGTTTACTGCACTGCTATGCTAATGGATGTACCACATATGACTGTTATATCTGAATGACTAAAATACTGACTTAATGAACTGTTTTCATTATTGTAAGGACATTCATTCTTAACCTCTTTACTCAATGTGTTATTCACTGGGTTTTAGCTCACTGCTCATATATATATGTAGGTGTACAGGCACCAGACCGCGGCTAGAAGTGTCGGGGTAAACTCCAGTTTTGTCAAGCCAACCACTGTGCCTCACTGTGAGGTTCTGAGCCTGTCAAGCTACGGCTTAGGGGTGTTTTAATTTCCCCCATCTATCTCTGTACCTGTTTTGTATTATTGTATAGCACTGTACTGTACTGTCTAATAGGGACTTGGTCCCTGTTCTGATCGACTGTGAATGTTGTATATACTATTTTGTACTGTTCCTATATATATGTATGAAAGGTCTTTTGCATACAGACTCACAACTCATTGGACATTGTTTATTTACTGCATTGGCTTCCGCCAGCCCCTGTACTCTGTATTACTGTATTACTGTTAAGCAGGCCTTCGGTAATCTCGGATTACTGGCCGGTTACGGTGCTAAACCCATAGGGGCGGGTTTGGGTCGTGACAGAGTGGTATCAGAGCGACACTTACCACGAGTTATACCGCACACACATGTCCAAGTGAGCTATATGGTGTCCTAGAAAAGTGATTAGGGCATTGCATGAGCATGATAAGTGTGTGGCTATGACATGACTGAATATGTGCTAATGTGATAAACTGTTTAAGTATGCAACTGCTTATGTTGATAATTGCTACCACTACTTATAGTGAAATGGATAATGCAAGAACTGCACATGAATCTGAATCCTCATCCTCTGAGGCAAGAATGGCAAGACTGGAAAGAATGATGGAATTAATAACTGAAAGGTTAGATCAACAACAGAATCAACAGCCCCCACCTTCTCCTTCGGTACAGCCGGAACAGAATGTCAATGTTGATGATGGGGACATAATTGCTCTCACCCATAAGTTCAGCAAAATGAAACCGCCATCCTTTCAGGGAGGCCTTGAACCGTTAAAAGCTGAAGCATGGGTTCTTGAAACAGAAAAATTGTTTGAGGTTTTTCTGTGCTCTGAAGGACATAAAGTACTGTTGGCCACCTTTACTCTGCAAGAAGAAGCTAGAAGGTGGTGGATGCTTATCTGTGATGACAACACTATAATGACTTGGGCTCAATTCAAAAGAGCCTTCTTTGGGAAATATTTCCCACAGTGTGTCAGAGACAGAAAAGTGACTGAGTTTGAACAACTGAAACAGGGCACCATGTCGGTGGCAGAATATGAGACAAAATTTACTGAACTTGCCCGTTATGCACCGGACATGGTTGACACTGATTACAAGAAGGCCAGAAAGTTTGAAGGCGGCCTGAATGTTGCAATACTGGACAGAATTAATGTTTTGAAGCTACCGAACTATGTAAATGTTCTTGACTGAGCTTTGATGGCTGAATCAAACATCGAGGCACTGAAAACTGAAACACCAGCATCTGAATGGCGTGGTAAAAGGTAGTGTTTCAAGTTCAAAAAAGGCAAGCATAACCCATTGAACAAGAAACAGAATACAGGGTCAACGACTACTTCTAGTCAACGGAACATGTTTATATCGCCCTGTTCTGAATGTGGTAAGAACCATAAGGGAGTTTGTTATTAAATTTCTGGTGCTTGTTACAGGTGTGTCAAGGTGGGCCACATGGTCAAAGATTGTCCTTCCACTGCTCAAGGCAATAGTAAAGTTGCACCAAGCGTAGCAGCATCAACCGTAGCACCAAAACCTAACCCCAAAGCTACCGGGAAAGAGCCTATGAGGCAGGGCCGAGTGTTCACCCAAGTACCGGGAGACGTCCAAAATACTGAGACCGTAGTGTCAGGTACTCTCTCTATTTGTACTCAAAATGCATATGTACTGATTGATTCGGGGTCTACACATTCTTATATATCGCATGCTTTTTCGCGAAAATTGAATAGACCCTTAGAACCCATGAATTATCTATTAGCTGTATCTTCACCCGTTGGGGGATCCATGACTTGTGCATATATGTACCCTGCTTGTGAAATTATTGTTGGAGATGCACATCTGTACATTGATTTACTGCCACTGAACATTGATCATTTTGACGTGATACTGGGAATGGACTGGTTAACGAAATACCATGCCACTATAGACTGTGTAACAAAACAAGTAGTTTTCCGTCCACCTGGTTTGCCTGAATTTGTGTTTAATGGGATTGGGGTAGTACCTCCTCCGTATTTGATTTCATCTGTGAAAGCTGTTAAATTGATTAGAAAATGGTGTAAGGGGTATCTGTGTTCTGTATTGACTGCACCTACTGATGACAATGCTAATGTGAACAGTATTCCTATAGTTAGAGAGTTCCCAGATGTTTTTCCAGATAATCTGCCAGGGGATTTGATTGACAGGGAGATTGAATTCACCGTTGATGTGATTCTGGGAACACAGCCAGTATCTAAAACTCCTTATCGAATGGCTCTGACCGAATTGAAAGAATTGAAAGTGCAATTGCAGGAACTGTTAGATAAAAAGTTCATCAGGCCTAGTACTTCACCGTGGGGCGCACCTGTTTTATTTGTGAAAAAGAAAGACGGCTCGCTGAGACTGTGTATTGACTACCGTGAACTGAACAAGGTAACTGTGAAAAATAAGTACCCATTGCCTCGTATTGATGACTTGTTTGATCAGCTACAGGGTGCTCAAGTATTTTCTAAGATTGATCTCAGATCCGGATATCACCAACTGAAAGTTAAACCAGAAGACATTGATAAAACTGCTTTTCGAACGAGGTATGGACATTATGAATTTTTAGTTATGCCTTTCGGAGTTACCAATGCACCTGCTGCATTTATGGACCTCATGAACAGAATCTTTAAACCATTCCTCGATGACTTTATTATTGTATTCATAGATGACATTCTGATTTATTCCAAGAGTAGAGAAGAACATGAACACCATCTGAGACTTGCCCTACACACCCTAAGAGAACAGAAACTTTTTGCTAAACAGTCTAAATGTGAATTTTGGCTTGATCATGTTATATTTTTGGGGCATGTTGTTAGCAAAGATGGAATTTCTGTTGATCCGCAGAAAATCGAAGCTGTAGTAAACTGGCCTAGACCAACAAATGTGACAGAAGTCCGAAGCTTTTTGGGACTAGCTGGATATTACAGAAGATTTGTCAAAGATTTCTCCAAAATTGCCTTACCGTTGACACAGTTGACTCAGAAGGGGATATCATTTGACTGGACTGACCAAAGGGAATCAGCATTCCAAGAGTTAAAAACTCGACCTGTGACTGCACCAGTTCTTACCCTACCTTCAGGTACGGATGGTTATACTGTATTTAGTGATGCTTCTCATAAGGGTTTGGGGTGTGTTTTAATGCAGAATGGGAGAGTTATTGCCTATGCTTCCTGACAACTGAGACTGCATGAAAAGAACTACCCGACCCATGACTTGGAACTTGCTACAGTGGTATTTGCATTGAAAATCTGGCGTCACTACCTTTATGGAGCGACATGTGAAGTATATACCGATCACAAGAGTTTGAAATACTTGTTCACACAAAAAGAACTGAACATGAGACAGCGGAGATGGCTAGAATTGATTAAAGACTATGACCTACAGATACTGTACCATCCGGGGAAAGCCAACACCGTTGCCGATGCACTGAGCTGAAAATCGATTTGAAACTTAGCCTGTTTGCTTACTGGACAGAAAGAGTTGCTTTGTGACCTTGAGAAATCTGAAATTGAGATTGTTTTGCGAGAACGAGGTGGAACAATAGCTGCTATTTCTGCTCAACCGGCATTGATTGAAGAGATTAAAGAGAAACAGCAACAGGATGACTTCTTGAAGAAGATCATCGAAGAACGAGAATCTAAACCGAGGCCAGACTTCAAATTTGAGAATAATGTACTGAAATTTCAAGGAAGACTGTGTATACCGAATGATTCTGAATTGAAAAGAAGAGTTCTGCAGGAAGGCCACAATTCGAAACTGTCTATCTATCCAGGAAATACAAAAATGTACCAAGACCTGAAACTGAATTTCTGGTGGCCGGGAATGAAGAAAGAAATTGCTGATTTTGTATCAAAATGTCTTCATTGCCAACAAGTCAAAGCCGAACATCAACGACCCGCAGGCTTATTGCAGCCTATACCGATACCAGAGTGGAAATGGGAACATATTATTATTGATTTTATCATCGGATTGCCTCACTCCAGTAAAGGTATGGACTCAATTTGGGTTATCGTTGATAGACTGACTAAATCTGCTCACTTCTTACCTGTTAAACAATTTATAATGTGGACAAATTGGCTATACTCTATATTGATGAAATTGTTAGACTGCATGGAGTGCCTGTGTCCATTGTTTCTGATAGGGATTCGAAGTTTACATCAAGATTTTGGCAAAGCCTACAGACTGCATTGGGTACTGAACTGAGACTGAGTAGTGCCTATCATCCTCAGACAGATGGCCAATCAGAAAGGACCATCCAAACTCTGGAGGATTTGCTGAGAATGTGTGTCCTTGATTTTCAGGGAAATTGGGAAAGCCATTTGCCATTGGCTGAATTCGCCTACAACAACAGTTATCATTCAAGCATTGGTATGGCGCCTTTCGAGGCATTGTATGGCAGGAAATGTACATCTCTGATTTGCTGGGCAGAAGTTGGAGATGGGCCTTTGCTCGGGCCCGAGATTGTATACGAAACGACTGAGAAGGTAAAACTGACACAACAGAGACTAAAAACTGCACAGAGCAGACAGAAAAGTTATGCTGATATTAGAAGGCGGGATAGAGAATATGAAGTGGGTGATCACGTATTTGTCAAAAGTGACACCGATGAAAGGCCAGACTCGTTTTGGAGTCAAAGGCAAGTTAGCGCCGAGGTATGTCAGACCGTATGAAATTATTGAGAAAATCAATCCGGTGGCGTATCAAGTTGCGCTTCCTCCTGAAATGGAGCATATGCACAACGTCTTCCACGTTTCTATGTTAAGGGATTACCTCCGGGATCCTTTCCATGTGATTAAGCCGACCCGTGTAGTGCTAAGTGATGACTACACTTACGAGGAACGGCCTATTCAGGTTGTAAACAGACGGATCAAGAAGTTGAGAAACAAAGAGATCCCGTTAGTGAAGGTTGATTGGTAAACCATGGTGGCGTGTATGCCACTTGGGAAAGGGAAGACGACATGGCAAAGAGATATCCTGAACTGTTTCCACTGAATGTTGTTTTCTTCCAGAATGAAGGTAACTCGAGTTTAGAGGACTAAACTCTTTTTAAGGAGGGGAGACTATAATAACCCTCACCACTGTTTACCGAATAACCACTGATTACTGTTTACTGAGACTGATTATGATTGATAACTGAAGTAATCGAAATACTGAACTGACTAACTAAAATCTGAAACTGATTGATTGAGTATATGTTAGTTAAATTGCATTCTATCTGTTTGCTTGCCAAATTATCTGTTCATGTCTTTGTGTTTAAATTGCTAAGTGAAGGCCTTATCGGCGGCCGAACCGGAAATCGATTAGTGTTTTATGATCGTCATAATTTATGTGATTTTATGGTGTAATTATCTGAAAAATTGATTTGGTATGATTAAATTAGGTTATATATTGATAAATTGCAAGTATTGGACTTATTTACCAAACTAACCCTTAGTGGGCCACTACTCTAGACATATTGAGACTTGTATACACTCAAACAAACATTGTGCTCAGCTGTTTTTCTTGTTCTTGCCGTCCAAGAGAGTGAGAAGGACAGAATTGACTTGTTCTTGAGGAAATTGCTTGAAGACTTGGAGAATTTAGAAGATAATTATCTAATTGAACCTCTTGGCTTGTCATTGAGGAACCTAGGTATGAATTTCATCCTCTTAATTGTGTGTTTAAGTTCCTTCTAGCATGGATCATGGTAGTTTAAAGAGTTAAGTCATGAATTGGTCCAAAAGTGTTGAATTGAAGCTTAATTGTCACATGCATGTGTGTATTTGGAAGTTTTGAGAATGTAGATTCATAATTCCTCACATGCATGTCCATCTTTTGATCATTCTCCATGATTTCATCTTGTTCTTGAAGATTTGAGCTCATTTGAGCAAGCATTGAAGCTTTAAAATGGTTTAAATTCATGCATGTTGCATTAAAGTCATGTTCATGGATTTTGGTTTGAAAATCATGTTGAATTGATCTTCCCTTGGGCCTTGATTTTACAAATTGAGCTTTAAATCATGTTATACCATGTAGTTGCAAATGTTTTCCAAGAATTGGGCCCAAGAGGTCGAGTTTTGAGCTAAGGAATGCTTAGTTTGAGCTTGGGAGGCAAATTTGGAAATTCTAGAGTTTGGCTTATTCGCTCGAGCGAAGGATTCCACGCTCGAGCAACCATCGTTTATTTTGAGCTCTGCTCGAGCGAAGGAATGGTGGCTCGAGTGTAAATTGCAAGCTCTCAGAGTCTTGGTGCACGCAGACGCACGCTCGAGCGAGAGAACCTACACTCGAGCGAGGACTGTGTCTTACGCTCGAGCGAGCGTCAAGCGAGCATCGAGCGGAGATTTCCAGCATCCAACACTTTTTGCATTTTGAAAGACCGCTCGAGCGAGGAAGTCCAGGCTCGAGGGACCCCACTATTTTGACAAGCTCACTCGAGCGAAGAAAGTCACGCTCGAGCGAGACCCCTGTTTTCTAAAAATTCTGAATAATGCTTTTA
This sequence comes from Camellia granthamiana, assembly GCA_036172215.1. Taxonomy (NCBI): domain Eukaryota; kingdom Viridiplantae; phylum Streptophyta; class Magnoliopsida; order Ericales; family Theaceae; genus Camellia; species Camellia granthamiana. The sequence continues at coordinate 107,472,520 of CM069909.1, read as the reverse complement.
AAGTGCATCTTTGCATCCTCATCCCATCCTAGGCATTCTTAGGCCTAGTTTTAGATATCTTAATGAGGATATAGAAGTAGAACCATATCGAGGCAAATTAGGGATTAAGTCATCATCTTTCCCAATTGTGTAGCTTAGTGTGTGTTCAATCTGTAAACTGTGTAGGGTTGGCTTTCCGAGGAGACGCTCTAGCTTACCGTAGCCCAGAACTCTGTGAGTAACATTTGTGTAAAGATATGTTCAAAAATGATTATCTTCTGAACAATTGAACTGTACTGTTTCAGAACTGATACTGTTAACTGAATGAATGTATGTCCTATATTCTGAACTGTATTGTGGCATCCTTAGCAACTACTGTTACTGACTGTTACTGTTACAGAGATCTCTGTCGGTTCCCTTGTTGGAACCACTACTGTTTATTGAGTGATGGCCATCATTTACTGTTCGGTCTTTTAAGACCTACTGTTTACTGCACTGCTATGCTAATGGATGTACCACATATGACTGTTATATCTGAATGACTGAAATACTGACTTAATGAACTTTTTCATTATTGTAAGGACATTCATTCTTAACCTCTTTACTTAATGTGTTATTCACTGGGCTTTAGCTCACTGCTCATATATACATGTAGGTGTACAGGCACCAGACCGCGGCTAGAAGCGTCGGGGTAAACTCCAGTTTTGTCACGCCAACCACTGTGCCTCACTGTGAGGTTCCGAGCCTGTCCAGCTACGGCTTAGGGGTGTTTTAATTTCCCCCGTCTATCTCTGTACCTGTTCTGTATTATTGTATAGCACTGTACTGTACTGTCTAATAGGGACTTGGTCCCTGTTCTGATCGACTGTGAATGTTGTATATACTGTTTTGTACTGTTCCTATATATATGTATGAAAGGTCTTTTGCATACAGACTCGCAGCTCATTGGACATTGTTTATTTACTGCATTGGCTTCCGCCAGCCCCTGTACTCAGTATTACTGTATTACTGTTAAGCAGGCCTTCGGTAATCTTGGATTACTGGCCGGTTACGGTGCTAAACCCATAGGGGCGGGTTTGGGTCATGACTGCTTTGAAGGGCCACTCTCCCTGCGGGTGCCTCTAGCTCTGCCTCGGCTATGCGCCTGAGCCTGTCTCACTTTCCTCTCTGCTACTGGGGAAGGAACTGAATGTCCTGCTATGGCTTTTGCTGGGGCATCCGGTGGACTCGGAGTCTGGAAAGGGATCTGAAAAGGGCAGTTTGTCAGAATATGTTAGTTGTGATGTATATCAGATGATGTGTCAATGTAGTGTATGTATGCCACGCGTAGTGTGTGGGAACAGTGTATCTATGCAGTGTTTCGTGCAATTAATCAGATCAGTAAAGTATGGAACAGTTGAAATGCTAATACGTTGGTAGAGACTTTTATGGCATGAAGTGCAAACTGAAGAAACTTACCGGTATCTTGTAAAGGCTGAGCAGGTTCATGCTCATCTGAACCATCCCCATCAGAGAAGCTGCTAGCTCGAGAGCCTGCCCGGTGTACTCAATGGATTCCTGTAAATGTGTTGAGATGATCAGTGATCTATAAAGCATAATTGAAATGAATCGAATGTGCAAATTGTAGAGTATGGAACATACCGTGGTCGAGCCTCGAACTCCGACAAGCTCATGACCAATAGGTGTGGGATCAATGGAAATCTAATAGGTCTCCCCAGGGCGTCCCCAGCAAGTCAGTGTAGTAGGCAGCTCTGGCCATCCCACTCTTTGCCTCTCCCCAGGATATCTCCTGCCACGAGACCTGGTCGCTCTGGCCCCTCTGCCTCTCTCTCTCTCTCGCAGCTGGAGCTCTCGCTCCCTCACCTCCGTGAATGCCGGTCAGAGGCAGCATCAGAAGAGTCTGGACGAAGGTCGCGTAGTCACCCTCTGCACGGAACTAATCCGTCTCCAGCCCTACCATGAACTAGATCACCTGGTCAACAGAGAGTCTGTGCCTCTCCCTCATCGATACTGGAGGTGCTGTCAGTACAAACGGGGCAGGCAGTTCTAAGGTCTAGCGTGTGAAACGCTCGCTCAAGAACCAAGCACGGCAGATCGGGCCCTCGAGAAAAATGTGATAGCGAGCGACGACTCTGGCTGTCTCGTACGGGAATCTGAGCCCCGAGAGGGTATCACATCCCACGGCTACCATGTGATATGAAATGAGAGAATGAACAGATGATCAGTCATTGTCAATTGGTTAATGTGTGCATTAAATTGCTTGAAAAGTAAAATGACTATGTTTTGGGTTACCTCGTGCGCCGCGACCGTGTCGAAGTACTGGCAGAAAAACATGAAGTTCTCCCGGGTCCTACGGCAGAGTTGGCCGTCGTATATCCGAGAAAACGGGACTATCGCTGGGGTCTCCTCTATGGGCTTTGGAGCAAGAGCTGGGAAGTATGCGTACACCCACAGCTGCAAGGAAAATGTGATTGATACAGTTTATGAGCATATACAGAAAGTGCAAAGCAGAAAGCATACAGTACATGAGCAGATACAGAGAATGCAGAGCAAACAACATGTGTTGAACAAATGTAAAGCAAGAAATGCTAAGTAGAAAATATGAAGTGAAAAGAGGGAACTAAGCTGTGTACCTCCCAGGCCTGCCAGTAGCTGCCAATCAAGGTCCCACACATGCGAGAGGTTGAGCTCATGTATCCATACAGAGTAGTGAGGCCAGCTCCACCCCAGTCGTAGAACTGAACTCTCTAAAGTATTACCAATGCACTCAGAAAATATAGGCCCACGGTATTCCACCTGTTCGAGAACAAGGTGGTACCGAAAAGGAACATGAGAAAGCCCCTGGCATACTACTCTGCCTCCTCAAATGTCTCGGGCTCCTCTCCTCTAAACCGCTCCTCGAACCAACTATATTTGACCACGCTTGCCAGAAGTGTCGGAGGGCGTGCCCTAAGCAATGTGATCCATGCAGCCTCCCACTCTCCCATGTCAGGGTCGAGAGGGATCGATTCACCTCCTACGCCTAAGCCAGTGATCATGGCGAAGTCGTAAGGGGTCATCGTCATCTCCCCCATGGTGGAGAAATGGAAGGAGTTGGTGGTGTCCCACCACCTCTCCACCAAAGCTCCTAAGAGAGGGCGGCTCACTACAACCTGCATCAGCCTAGAGCAGAATAGACCAAAGCCTGTCTCGTCGATAAAATCGCGAACCCTATCTGGGAGCTCACCGTACCAGTCCCGGGCTGTCGTCATGCCATAGCCTCTGAAAAAGCGGGATCCGTCCTGTGGTAATGCATGTGATGCAATTAGATGCAGTGAAAACTACAGTTGAATATGAAGCAGTAATATATGAGATACAGTCCGATCAATACAGTCTATGTAGTTAGACGAAAACAGTGCAAGAAATGTAAATAGTTAAGGGAAGAGTGTAGAAAGCAATGTTTGTACCTCCACGGCAACAACCGACAAGTGAGATGCATGCTCTCTCAGTAACAGCTCATCTGACACGCCCTCAGTAAAATCAGTGAAGGCCTTGATGCCTCCCGCAACAGGTACTATGTGTGTCTCAGGGTGATACCCCGTCAGATCAAAGAGACGTATGCTCGGTGGCAAAGGCTCTGGCTTAGCCTTAGGCTCAGCCACAAAGTCTTCCTCAAACTCCACCGAAGGAAGCACGGGGAAGGCCCCGTCGTGTGGAACGTCATTAGCCATCTGAGATAGATGCAAGAGAAGCGAACATGAGGAAAAATAAAGAAAATGGTGAAACTTTGCAAAAGTGAAACCCTAGGAGAGAGAAAATGTCAAAGAAAGTTCAAAACTCGAGAAAAGTGTACTAACCTTGGGAGAAACTCTAGGGGAATCAACCTAGAATGGTGGAAATGACGGAATCAATCTGATCGGTTCAAATTGAAGAGAACTAGAGGGTTTTTGTGAAGAAAATGTTTTTGGGGTGTTGAGAAACGCGTAGAATGCGCGGATCTAGAGAAAAGGCACACCTAGAGCGCAAGGGAAATGATTTTCGTGCAAGGGTTTGTAAGGAAATGAAGTGATTTTGCTTGTACTTAAAGAGCCACGGCTGAAAAGACCAAATTGTCCAAATCTGCCATCGATGGCCAGCAGTGGCACATCGATGGCCAACACCTCTTTATTGTTGGTCGACAGATGCCACTAATGGTCGGTAGGTGGCCGACAGCCTCCCCTGGTGGCCGGCATGGTCCCAACAGCTTCCTATGTCTCTTACTCTCAAATATGTGTCCTTGAGTTCCAAGAAATGCAAGTTCTGCTCAAAGTTTGGTTCAAAATGCCTTCATGGAAGCTCAGAATTGTGTTCATAGTACACGAGGGTCATCACCCATCAACACAAACAAAGTGTATCCTTTTAATATATTGTAACTCTCCAATCGGAAGTTACCTTTGAGTTGTCTCTATCATATGTGTCTTTGTCGCTGCATAGAATGTATATTTCTTTGTAATCTCGTTGAATGCGCATGTTGAATTGTTGCATGGAAACATGCATCGCCATCATTGCATAGAATATCCGTGCACGTTGAATTGGATCATGCACTGTTATCATTCTGCATAGAATGCATATGTTGTGTCACATTGTGCTACACTTGTTCATGTTGTCGCATAGAATATTGTTGCATAGAGCATGCATTTTGAATTGTTGCATTGAACATGCGTTACCATGTATGCGTAAACTACGCATCTTGCATCGAATGTACATCGTTGACCATTTTGTATAGAATATGCTTCGGTTTCGTTTCTTGCATGTTGTGCATTGAGCATGTCTGAACATCATGTTATAATCATCTGTCTCGCTTGAGACATGCATTGTATTGCATTGTACCTATCGAGTTTCTTTCTTTGCATGCACGATATTGTATGTACGATTCATTCAGAGGAATTCCGGGTAAAACCATTCCTATCCCTCATCCCGTTGGTTAGAGACATTCGGGTACACCTGATGACTACACTGGCATTCTGTTGGTTAGAAACACCCAAGTACGCCAGGTGTTTACACTGACACCCTGTTGAAAGCGTTTGGGTCGTGTGCTCGATGTTTCTCTTCCCTCTCTCGCGTGTGATACGCTGAGAGGTGCTCCCTTTCCCTTTCTCGTGTGTGATACGCTGAGAGGTGTTTTCCTTCCCTCTCTTGCGTGTGATACACTGAGAGGTGCTTCATTTCCCTCTCTCGCGTGTGATACGCTGAGAGGTGCTTTTCTTCCCTCTCTCGCATGCGATACGCTGAGTGCTGTTTCCCTTCCCCCTCTCACGTGTGATATGCTGAGAGATGTTTCTCTTCTCTCTCTCGCGTGTGATATGCTGAGAGGTGCTTTCTTTCCCTCTCCCGCATGTGATACGCTGAGAGCTGCTTCCTTTCCCTCTCTCACGTGTGATACGCTGAGAGGTGCTTTCTTTTCCTCTCTCACGTGTGATACGCTGAGAGGTGTTTCCTTTCCCTCTCTCGCGTGTGATATGCTGAGAGGTGCTTCCTTTCCCTCCCTCGTGTGTGATACGCTGAGAGGTGTTTCCTTTCCCTCTCTCGCGTGTGATACACTGTGAGGTGCTTTCTTTCCCTCTCTCGCATGTGATACGTTGAGAGGTGTTTCCTTTCCCTCTCTTGCGTGTGATACACTGAGAGGTGCTTCATTTCCCTCTCTCGCGTGTGATACACTAAGAGGTGTTTTGTTTGAGATTTCGGGTATTCCCGATAGTCGCTTTTAGCCTTTCCTGCGTGAGGCGTAGTGAAGGTTTCATAATTTTCTTATATTCTTTCCGTGTGAAATGCGGTTCAACTTATGATTCTCATGCGTTGCATATTTACTTGCTTACCTCTTCTCATGAGTGAGACTGTTGTAACTTGTCGGTTTGCTTAAAATGTTGTATTTATTTTGCTTAAATGCTTCATTACAGCCCTCTTTGCATAATCAAAAGTTATGCTCTTGCATCATGCATATCATTTGCATTTTGTCCTAGCCTGTGGGCGCATCTATGTTGTTATCTTGTTTGTTTGTCCGAGTCTTCAGCCTTGTCAAAAATGGGTCGTCTCTGGGCTTTGGCATTCACTCCCGTCATTTTATGGCTTCCGAGTTCTGTCAAAGAGGGGCAACTGTAGACACCCCATTTTTGACCGTCCTTAGGACTTGGATTTCTTGCAGGTACATCCAGTGACAAGTTTGATTGCTCGTTGAGTACTCAACTTTCGCGACGGAGTGCTCCAGGTTTGATCTTCCAAACCCCATTTCCATTCTGTCTCATACTTGGACCAAGTGTTGGCCCTTTTGGCATGTTCCTTTTGGAGCACTGTCGGCCATGCACGTTGGCGTGCTGGCCACTGATGAGGCCTGCCAGCCACCACCGTTTCAGTAGATATTTTTGCAGATATTTTGACAGCTGTTTGCATAGATGAGCTCATCTGCACCTACGTGGATGGCTGGATCTCTTCAAGGCTCTTTTGTATCTTCTACATATAGAGCTCATCCATATGCATGCAAAGGGTTACAAAAATTGAGCTGAGCTAGAATTCTCTCTCTCTCTCTCTCTCTCTCTAGAGTCCTCTCTCTCTATATTTTGTGCTTCAAAGTGTGCTTTCTCTACACATTTGCACTAGCACCCTTAGCCAAACGCCTTCACCTTAGAGTTGAGGTTCCTGGAAGCCTTGTTTGAGCTCCTTTGAGTGTTTTTGGCTCAGAAAGTTGGTTGTTTGCTTGCTGCTTTATTGCTATGCTTCACGGGTAAGGGTTTACTCCTTTTAAGCTTTGTTCTAATTCATTGCTTTGCCATCTTTGTATGCTACATTGAACCTGGTTTTAGCCTCTAAAAAATTCCATTTTTAAGGTTTAAAAATGTTGGTTTGAGCCTTGTGTGGTTAGGGGGTGGTTCCCTCCCTTTGCTCTTTGGCTTGTAAAGCCTTTGAGCCATCTTTCTAAGCTTTTGAAACACCCTTTGTTTGGCCTTTCCACCACTGAAGCTCAGAGTTTTTTCAGTGGTAGAAACTTTGTTTTGAGGACCAAAATAAGAGGGGGTGGTCCCCCCTCCTCATATCTTGTTTGCATGTGTTGATGGCTTAGTAGTTGAGCATGTTTTTCTACCATCTCATGACTTAATCTCAGCATGCTTTTGGCCTTATTTTAGCATGTTTTAAGTCTGTTTGTGGCTGGTTGGAGAACCTCTTGTTTGCTTCTTACACTTGTGGTGTAATCTTGCTTACTAGCCTAGTGTACTTGATGATTTAGCCTATCATTCTAGCATGTGTTGGCTCCACTCCAGCATGTTTTTGGCTCTGATTTAGCATACTTTAACTCTGTTTTGAGTGGTCTTGATCATATGAGGCTTGCTTTGTATAGCTATAGTGTAAATTCCCTTGACTAGCTTTGAGTTTCAAGGTCCTTAGCATGCTTTGTTTGAGTTGTTTGCATGATATGGCATCATTTAGTATATAATTTCAGAGCATATACCTCTGTTATACTCTCACATACTTCACATCTTCAATTCTTTTGAGGGTTATGTATTATGCCTTGCTTATGGGCTAACATGTGTGCATGTTCTTTTAGTCTTTTGAACTTCTATCTCAACATGTTTAGACCTTTATTTTGGCATGTTTGAGGTCTGTCCAGAGTTGGTTTGGCCATTTGAGTTTGATATTGCATGGTTCTAGTGTAAAGCTCTTTACTAGTTTTAATGCCTAAGTCTCCTAACGTGTTGTACATGAGTTGTTTGCATGTTAGAGTCTTCTTTTTCATGCCATATCAGCACTAAAATATTTGCCATCTCCCTCATTTCTCCACTTTTGATTTGTTTTGAAGGTTCGTTAGTCTTAAGTTGTGCTTAAGCTATGGGATTGAGGCTTATGCTTAAATGGCTTTAACCCTTTTTTGAGGGTTCCTCCTAGTTAAAGGCATGGTCCCTCCCATGTCTTAAGTCATCTTTTGATGGATCTTCCTCTCATTAAAGGACTTTCACAATTGGACAAATTGGTTAATGAATGGCTCGGTAACTTAAAATGTTTAAATAAGAATTGAATGAAATAAAACATGCCAAGATAAGCATTGTTATTCGCATTGCATTGTGTTCAATCAAACGTCTGATTGAACACAAGGTAGATTGGTCCATTTCATACTCAAAGTGATGAAAATGAGCCAATCTCCTTCGTCTCAATTGCCTTTCATCATCCATGATAAGGTAGTGGTCTTAGAGTCTTGTTTGTCCTGCATTTATTGAATTTGTGCAAGTTGGGTCCTTGGCCATCATGCATTGTGAATGCTTGATTGGTGGCTTTAGACCCAATGGTGCCACTCCTTTGATGTTTTGAGATGATAAGGAGTGGCATAGTACAAACATGTCCCTGGAAAATCCTCATTTTTCCTCTGTTTTGTGCTCTGTTGCAGTTTGGTGTTACAGCTCACCAGTGGCCGACAGTTCTTCATTGTTGGCCGGCATAGGCACACTCTTGGCTGGTAGATGGTCGGCAACCACCATTCATGGCCGGCAGGCCACTGGTGCACTCCCCAGCATTGTTTTTGTAAGGTTCAGCAGAAATTTCTTGAAGACACCTTGCAAACAGAGCCTCTAAAGAGCAAACCGGAGAGCTTTTCGAGACGAAAACCGAGGCATGCATGTTCAACTTCTTCAAATAGAACTGAGGCAGTACAAGTATAGAGTTTTACTTGTTAGTTAGCATTTGAATTTGTAATTTAATTAATTTGTTAATTAGTTAAAGTGATGTAATAATTAGTAAGTAGTTTGCTAGTTATTTGATTGGTTTGTAATAATTAGTCTAATTAGTTTAATTAGATTAGTTAGCTTAGCTTAGCTTAGATTAGCTTAGCTTATTCAGTCGGACCCTCCTGCGAGAGCATGCAATGTTGTAATAAGGGTGCGTGTGTGTGTGTGCATGTCTTCCAATCCCACTTTTTTCTCCCTTTTACTTAAACCTCTTTCGATGGTTAGTTTTAGGGCATTTTTCAATTAGCTACCTTATGCTTTGCATGTTTGCATCATTCATTTGTCTTGAATGCACCGGGCTCGGCGCAGCATTCAAATCGCATCGTATTTCAATACCTATTTGAATACATGTATCAATTGTTGCATTCATATGCCATCTTAGATAGCCGAGCCTATTTAGTTGCATTATTGCATGTGTTGCATTAGGCATTTATTATAATTAGGATCATGCATTGTTTCTAACTAGCTTTCTGTTTTGGCTCGGAGTATACTGTAAGTGTTTACGCTTTAGCATACTTGCATGAGTGTGAGTGTTGACCTGTCACGCCCCAAACCCGCCCCTAAAAGTTTTGGGCATGACCTACTCAGAAACAGACGCTTAACCTGACGTATATATTATATGGGGCCTGAACGGAAGCATTTAAGACAGTAAAGTAACATGCATCACATCCATTGAGCTATGTCTACTATGCCAGGATCACACACAATGCGTTACATGAACAACATACAAGGATCGTATATTCGAGAATTTGCTACATACATACGCATATACAGATCTAGCCTCAAGGGCATATAACAAAAGAATTACATACGAGTCAACCATAGGTTGACATTGACATACAAGTCAAAAGTCTAGTGGACTTCGCAAAATGCCCCAACTTACTAAAATGCTTGGGCACCTTGGGATTGACAAAAGAAGGGTGGACATCGGATTGGAGCTGACCTCCAAACTGGTTACCTACAGACACAAACATAATACAGAGTGAGTGAAACTCAGTGAATAATAGTACTTAAATAATATAAGGTTTAGTTTAAATAATAAAACAGAAACCGCAGAGACATAAGATTGATTATATCCCGGAATTATTTCCAAACAGTCATAGGTCCAATTTTCTTAACAGAGTGACTCTAAGTCCAATGTGTAGAATGGCCATAGGCCTAGAAATAATAGAAATATACAGAAATGTGTATGGACTCAAGAGGTGGCTCCCACGAAGGTGTAGCACTTTGTTCCATACCATAAATCATCAGATTAGATTAACTTCAGAACCATACAAAGATACATACATTCTTTTCCATTATTCACATGTACTAACGTAGTTGATAATAGCTTAACAAATGTTACTGATAAGTGTTAACAAAAGGTACATACATATTGCCGATTAAATGATTCCAGAGACACGTAATTACCATAGGTCCATAATACACATTCGTTCCGTTAGTCGTTGTAAATCAACATAGCTATCTTGTAGACAACAGAATGTTAGTATTCCTCATCAATCATAAACAAAATATACTGTTCAGTAATGTTCCTAAATTTCCCATGGTCTGTCATATCATTAATGATAATTATTTACAGAAAGCATATGTATTATTTCAGTACTATTTATGGAGATGGAACAATTCACATTCATTCTAACATGAATCATACATTGATATTAGACTGTAATATCCACTTCATACGTTCTGAACGATCCCGTTGATTCACAACTTCACAATTTGGCCCTTGGCCTGATGGGTTCACATATTCACAAGTTAGCCTTTGGCTTCATGAATGCACAACTTAAATTCTTAGTTTCACAAGTTGGCCCTCGGCCTCATAACTTTATATTCACAAGTTGGCTTTCAGCCTCATAATTTCATATTTCACAATTTCACAAGTAGGCCCTTGGCCTTATGGTTTCATATTTCACAAATGGCCCTCGGCCACAGAGGTTCACACTTCATACTTCACAGATGGCCTTCGGCCGTATCATTTAATAATGTCACAACTTGGGAATTCATACTTCACAAATTGCCTTCGGCCACATCATTTCACAAATTCACAATTCGCACTAGTAGGCCCTTGGCCTCATAATTTCTTAATTCACAAATGGCCCTTGGCCACACAAGTTCACAACTTCACAATTTCTTTAATACGTTCCATAGTTCACAAGGTTTCACACAAAGCGTACATAATTGCACAACCTCTTCAATGTTTCCATAGTTTCATAGTGTTCCTCATATCAGATATATAACTTCATACCAACATGAATTTTATCACAAGAATCATAACGTCAATACATAACTTCATATCAATGTAACATTTACAACAAAGATCCGAACGATAATAATGATAATTATTAACAGTTAGAGGTATATTGTTACTCACAGTGTTTGGCTGCTTGGTCTGCCCCTGTAGTTGTCCCTACACAATTTGTAATACACAAAGAAATTGAATCACATAAACTTATTTCGTTCTTAATTAATTCTCTTTATTCCAATTACACATCACTTTGCACTTCATCATAATTCAAACTAAATCTTTGAATCCCATTTCAACACCCCACAATTGAGTTCATGTCTTCCAGATCCTTACTAAATTATTTCCCTAATTTTTCCTTTACTTTATTACATGAATTCCACATTTATAACAAATTTCATTCGCTAAATTTAAACATAATTTCGAAACATCTCAGAAATCCAATTAAACTTGTACACGTATAATTCAACCCACCAATTCCATGATTCTATGTTTAATTTGGGCAACCTCAGTATTTAACATCACCAATTAATCTAGGGTTTCAAAAATAATGAGGATCTTTAGCAAAAATTCAAACTTCTTAAATTACCACTTTTAATTCCAATTTTCCCAATGATTCTACACCTAGGATTCACAATCCATCATTTAAACTCATCAATTTAACTCCCAACATCACAAACCATAAAACCCCAAATCTCAAGTTTGACACCAAATGTTCAAAATCATAAATTTTGCATTTATATACTCAAAATACCACAATCCATCCATGAATTCAAGTATTGTAAAAGAATAAGGGTCCCTACCTCAAGAATCAAGCAAGGGGCAAAGCTTTGAGACGAATCCCCCAAATCTCGAAATTCCAATCGGTTGAAGTTGTTCGTCTTCTTGTCTTCTTCACTTCTTGGTGGAAGGTCTTGCTCAAACCTAAGGGAAATGGAAGTATTTGGGGATCAAAACCCTAGGGTTTTCGGACCTAGGGACAGAAGAGAAGAAGGGAAAAGGAAAATGGAAGAAATGATCCAAAAATTCGTGTTTAAAGCTGCTGTCCCGTAATTCCCGCTCGAGCGGAGAAATTCCCGCTCGAGCGGACCTGTTTTCAGCACAGATCCCGAAACTTCAAACATGCGTAACTCTCCCATCCGAACTCCGTTTTAGGTCGTTCTTGTGCCCAAATTGAAGCCCCGGAAATAAGCTTTCCAACGATTCAAACCTCACATCCAAACTCAAAGTGTGGAAAAAGAAAAAGGGCAAATGAGTGACGGTTGGTCGCAAACAAATTATTCAAACTAAAGTTTTGGATCAAATCTCACTCTACCATCATATTACCACCACAATCAGTACCCCAGAATAAAATAAGGAGGTTCCAAATACCTTATAAAAAAAAAAATGCCTCAGACGAACCCACGTGCCACAAAATTCAAGCTGAACTAGGCGACCCGCTCGAGCGCCCCACCTTGCGCTCGAGCGCTCAGACAAACAAAGCCATCCGCTCGAGCGTCCATTTCTACGCTCGAGCGGGAATCTACAACCCTCAGAATCTCGAGCAGCCTGCAAAAATACTGGGAGTTTCACAAGTCCGCTCGAGCGGCCACTCCTCCGCTCGAGCGGAGGGAGAAATTTCTGGGTCGTCACATCCTTCCCTCCTTAAAAAAAATTTCGTCCTCGAAATTTGAGAAAACCAAATAGAAAATAGGTCAAACATAAACAGAAACACACCCTATAATGTCCAAAACTCGATCTATACTTGGGATAGGAAAGGATCACAAATATTTTCGATCGATATACCCGCATCAAAGTTTCAACGGGAAAGGAGCAACACTATCCATTTATAATCCCAAAGCCCATAACAACTTCTCAATTAACAACTAAGTACACCACATCTAGTGCATGCTCAAAACTCAATCCCAAAGACAATGCACATTGTATGGCCCAACACCAAAATTTTCACTTGCACTTCCATTAACGGCATCACCAACTCTTTATTTCCTTGACATTGAAACAAAAACAAAATATATATATAGATATAGAATAGTGAAGACCATCATACAATTATTCCTTAAAGACACTCACATAGAGGAGTTCCTACTCAACTTCAAGAGAAGTCAATCAAACAATCAAACATACCTTAAGCTTTAAAAGCTCTACCACCCTTCACTTCTTCCTTTACTTCCTTGAGTGTATAGCCACTAGCTTCATAAGTTGTTCTTATTTGCAATAGGATTCAAAGACATACCATTATATTGGTTCAACATTATATGTAATAGGTCTCAATAAGTTTAGTACGACAGAAAGAAGGGTCACAATACACATCATGATTTTCTCATAGCTTCGCTTCTAAGTACAGCAACACAGAAAGAATCATATTCCGAATCGACAGTTACGATAAATCATATTAACATATATATATATTATTATTTTTTTTTTTTATTATACTTGAACCATAAGTACTAAATAAGCAATATAAAACCTACTTGTTAGTTCCATAAAGGAACCTTTAGTATCAGAAACTTGTAACATACTTGAAATTGCACACATTGAACTTGTAACATACTTGTGACGTACTTGAACTTGTAACATACGTGAACTTGTAACACATACTTGAACCACGGTATTATTACCCCCGGGTAAGGGCCATGTACTAAGGATGTCATGAATACTCTACATATATGGACAACCATTCATTAATTCAAAACGTAACACATCAGATAATAGAATATTTCTTGTCATATCATGTCGTCATAGTACGCTTAACAAAGAACAGTTCACATTCTAACGTGGGTTACCATTCGTTATTGACAGAACAAAATGATTCCAAAGTCATACAGAATATATCACGGAGTTAATTTCTTGATTCCAAATCACGAACATACATAAATAGGACTTTAGTTCTTGCAGTAAATTAGCAGATAGCTTCGGTCTCAAAGTAGTCAATAACTACTCATCTTTTTTTTTTTTTTTTTTTTTTTTTTTTTTTTTTTTACATGTATCATGTGAGCAGATTCATAATGTATGTGAGATTCCTCATGTCGTTCAATCATTTTGTATAAGAAACCCTAATTACAGATTACAGATTACACATAACAAAACGGATTACAGATTGTAGATTTCAGGTTTCCATAAACAAATCCCTCGGTTCCCTATCAGAAATTGGCAATAATTTTCTCGGCTCACGAAATTGTATTAATTATAACTTGTTTCGACATCGTAGTGCATAGTGCTTAACCAAATCGGTTCCAGGTTCAAACTCAAATTCCTAAACATAACTAACATGCACTTCATTTCCTCATCTCATATACATTATAGAAGAACCTTTCAAACCCATTGCTATAGTAAGGGAGACGTGGCTATGTTACAGAAAATACACATGTGTCTTAGGAATATTGAATATTTAAGGTATAAGCAATCCATTTAAACAGATGCCAAAAAAAAAACGCAATGATATTGTTATCATTTTCCGCAGGTATCTATCAGTTCAAAAATAACAACCAAGAACACACATTCCACTGAACTACGTGCATGTAAATTACCTTACCATTTAGTTCGAATTCTTACCACACTTCCACTATGCAGCTCCGTTGATCTAATCCTATCTGCATGCCTTACATTGTCCACCAACAATTTTCCTTCCTTTCTTTTCTTTTTATCCAACCCGACGGATCCACCATCCTTATTCTCACCATGATCTACACAACAATCATTTATATACCATAGACATAATTCAAAAGTGTTAGCATTAACAGAGTACACTTGACGTTGCCATCGATCTTTCAGATACGTTTAGGATGCCATGCATGATGCCTAAATCCTTACTAGACTTCCTAAGGCTCAATGGATTCGTGTGTGAGATAGCAACTCGTGCTCTGATACCACTTGTCACGCCCCAAACCCGCCCCTAAAAGTTTTGGGCATGACCTACTCAGAAACAGACGCTTAACCTGACGTATATATTATATGGGGCCTGAATGGAAGCATTTAAGACAGTAAAGTAACATGCATCACATCCATTGAGCTATGTCTACTATGCCAGGATCACACACAATGCGTTACATGAACAACATACAAGGATCGTATATTCGAGAATTTGCTACATACATACGCATATACAAATCTAGCCTCAAGGGCATATAACAAAAGAATTACATACGAGTCAACCATAGGTTGACATTGACATACAAGTCAAAAGTCTAGTGGACTTCGCAAAATGCCCCAACTTACTAAAATGCTTGGGCACCTTGGGATTGACAAAAGAAGGGTGGACATCGGATTGGAGCTGACCTCCAAACTGGTTACCTACAGACACAAACATAATACAGAGTGAGTGAAACTCAGTGAATAATAGTACTTAAATAATAAAACAGAAACCGCAGAGACATAAGATTGATTATATCCCGGAATTATTTCCAAACAGTCATAGGTCCAATTTTCTTAACAGAGTGACTCTAAGTCCAATGTGTAGAATGGCCATAGGCCTAGAAATAATAGAAATATACAGAAATGTGTATGGACTCAAGAGGTGGCTCCCACGAAGGTGTAGCACTTTGTTCTATACCATAAATCATCAGATTAGATTAACTTCAGAACCATACAAAGATACATACATTCTTTTCCATTATTCACATGTACTAACATAGTTGATAATAGCTTAACAAATGTTACTGATAAGTGTTAACAAAAGGTACATACATATTGCCGATTAAATGATTCCAGAGACACGTAATTACCATAGGTCCATAATACACATTTGTTCCGTTAGTCGTTGTAAATCAACATAGCTATCTTGTAGACAACAGAATGTTAGTATTCCTCATCAATCATAAACAAAATATACTGTTCAGTAATGTTCCTAAATTTCCCATGGTTTGTCATATCATTAATGATAATTATTTACAGAAAGCATATGTATTATTTCAGTACTATTTATGGAGACGGAACAATTCACATTCATTCTAACATGAATCATACATTGATATTAGACTGTAATATCCACTTCATACGTTCTGAACGATCCCGTTGATTCACAACTTCACAATTTGGCCCTTGGCCTGATGGGTTCACATATTCACAAGTTAGCCTTTGGCTTCATGAATGCACAACTTAAATTCTTAGTTTCACAAGTTGGCCCTCGGCCTCATAACTTTATATTCACAAGTTGGCTTTCAGCCTCATAATTTCATATTTCACAATTTCACAAGTAGGCCCTTGGCCTTATGGTTTCATATTTCACAAATGGCCCTCGGCCACAGAGGTTCACACTTCATACTAGCACAGATGGCCTTCGGCCGTATCATTTAATAATGTCACAACTTGGGAATTCGTACTTCACAAATTGCCTTCGGCCACATCATTTCACAAATTCACAATTCTCACTAGTAGGCCCTTGGCCTCATAATTTCTTAATTCACAAATGGCCCTTGGCCACACAAGTTCACAACTTCACAATTTCTTTAATACGTTCCATAGTTCACAAGGTTTCACACAAAGCGTACATAATTGCACAACCTCTTCAATGTTGCCATAGTTTCATAGTGTTCCTCATATCAGATATATAACTTCATACCAACATGAATTTTATCACAAGAATCATAACGTCAATACATAACTTCATATCAATGCAACATTTACAACAAAGATCCGAACGATAATAATGATAATTATTAACGGTTAGAGGTATATTGTTACTCACAGTGTTTGGCTGCTTGGTCTGCCCCTGTAGTTGTCCCTACACAATTTGTAATACACAAAGAAATTGAATCACATAAACTTATTTCGTTCTTAATTAATTCTCTTTATTCCAATTACACATCACTTTGCACTTCATCATAATTCAAACTAAATCTTTGAATCCCATTTCAACACCCCACAATTGAGTTCATGTCTTCCAGATCCTTACTAAATTATTTCCCTAATTTTTCCTTTACTTTATTACATGAATTCCACATTTATAACAAAGTTCATTCGCTAAATTTAAACATAATTTCGAAACATCTCAGAAATCCAATTAAACTTGTACACGTATAATTCAACCCACCAATTCCATGATTCTATGTTTAATTTGGGCAACCTCAGTATTTAACATCACCAATTAATCTAGGGTTTCAAAAATAATGAGGATCTTTAGCAAAAATTCAAACTTCTTAAATTACCACTTTTAATTCCAATTTTCCCAATGATTCTACACCTAGGATTCACAATCCATCATTTAAACTCATCAATTTAACTCCCAACATCACAAACCATAAAACCCCAAATCTCAAGTTTGACACCAAATGTTCAAAATCATAAATTTTGCATTTATATACTCAAAATACCACAATCCATCCATGAATTCAAGTATTGTAAAAGAATAAGGGTCCCTACCTCAAGAATCAAGCAAGGGGCAAAGCTTTGAGACGAATCCCCCAAATCTCGAAATTCCAATCGGTTGAAGTTGTTCGTCTTCTTGTCTTCTTCACTTCTTGGTGGAAG
This sequence comes from Camellia granthamiana, assembly GCA_036172215.1. Taxonomy (NCBI): domain Eukaryota; kingdom Viridiplantae; phylum Streptophyta; class Magnoliopsida; order Ericales; family Theaceae; genus Camellia; species Camellia granthamiana. Next base: position 107,455,108 of record CM069909.1, on the reverse strand, counting down.
GTCTTGCTCAAACCTAAGGGAAATGGAAGTATTTGGGGATCAAAACCCTAGGGTTTTCGGACCTAGGGAGAGAAGAGAAGAAGGGAAAAGGAAAATGGAAGAAATGATCCAAAAATTCGTGTTTAAAGCTGCTGTCCCGTAATTCCCGCTCGAGCGGAGAAATTCCCGCTCGAGCGGACCTGTTTTCAGCACAGATCCCGAAACTTCAAACATGCGTAACTCTCCCATCCGGACTCCGTTTTAGGTCGTTCTTGTGCCCAAATTGAAGCCCCGAAAATAAGCTTTCCAACGATTCGAACCTCACATCCAAACTCAAAGTGCGGAAAAAGAAAAAGGGCAAATGAGTGACGGTTGGTCGCAAACAAATTATTCAAACTAAAGTTTTGGATCAAATCTCACTCTACCATCATATTACCACCACAATCAGTACCCCAGAATAAAATAAGGAGGTTCCAAATACCTTATAAAAAAAAAAATGCCTCAGACGAACCCACGTGCCTCAAAATTCAAGCTGAACTAGGCGACCCGCTCGAGCGCCCCACCTTGCGCTCGAGTGCTCAGACAAACAAAGCCATCCGCTCGAGCGTCCATTTCTACGCTCGAGCGGGAATCTACAACCCTCAGAATCTCGAGCAGCCTGCAAAAATACTGGGAGTTTCACAAGTCCGCTCGAGCGGCCACTCCTCCGCTCGAGCGGAGGGAGAAATTTCTGGGTCGTCACATGACCTGATAGCATGCTTGCCATGAGGCTATTTGCTTAAGTGCTTAACTGCATGAATGCTTGTGGGTGAAGGCTTTATTGCTTGAATTAGGACAACTCGATGAGGGTGAGTTTTAAGCCCACTTTGCGAAGTGGCAAAATCATGTTTTAAAGCCCACTTGAGGGTAGCAAATCCACGCTTTAGCCTACTTCCGAGTAGCACTTTCAAACCATTTTCAAAAACAAACATGAGTTGTTTTGTTCTAATTCTCGTGATTTAGTCTAAACCTGTATGCTGTGCGCATCACATAGTAAAGCTAGCTAATAACCGAATAAGAACACGTGAGGTTTATCAAACAACATATCATGTTAGTAGAGGCCGATCCTTTGATCGGGCAAGCGGGGATGCTCATTTCAGGACCTTCCCCTCTCGTACCCAAGTTCCCGAGCCGAGGCAACTTTGGTGATGACGGACACGTGGCCTTAGGCACGAGTCACGGTTTCCTAAATTTCCCAAAAAGAAAATATTTAGGTATCGACTCTGTAATCTAGAAAGGCAGTCCATGTTTGGCGCTTTTTCATTCAAAATTGATTTTCCAAAACCAATTGGCAGATTTTGACTCTTTAGTGTTTATCAGTCTCGCATTGCACTTTGTGAGATTAGATTCAGAACCATGACTGGAGTCCGAATTGTACTAAGACCAAATTCACGACCTCTCCGAAAGGGGGGCGCGCGAAGAAAGTCGGGTCTATAGTGACTACAGAAAAATTGTTGGGATTTATGATTACACAAAGGGGAATTGAAGTAGATCCCTCCAAAATCAAGGCCATCGTAGAAATGCCTCCACCAAGGACTGAAAAGGAGGTGTGCAGCTTTCTGGGCAAGATGCAATTTATAAGACGGTTCATCTCAAAATTAACCTTGATTTGTGAACCATTGTTTGGTCTGCTGAAGAAAGAAAAGAAGTTCCAATGGGATGATCGATATCAGTTCGCCTTTGAACAGGTGAAGCAGTACCTTCAGAATCCACCTGTATTGTCACCACCAGAACCAAGGAAACCACTGATCATGTATTTGTCAGTGACAGATTCAACCATGGGGTGCATGCTATTCAAGAATCAGAAGCTAAGGTGGAGAAGGCTATCTACTATCTAAGCAAGAAGATGCTAGAGTACGAAACTCGGTACACTCCCCTTGAGAAAACTTCCTTAGCTTTAGTTTGGGCAACGAGGAAGTTAAGACACTACCTGTTAGCGCATTCCATAATTTTGGTTTCAAGATTAGATCCCATCAAATATCTCTTTGAGAAACCAGCATTTACGGGTAAGCTAGCTTGTTGGTTGCTTCTTCTCTCCGAATTTGACCTCAAGTATGTCACGCGCGCATCCATCAAAGGGAGGGTCATAGCGGAATTCCTAGCAAAACACCCAATAGAAGGAGATAATGAAGCAGTGGAATATTTATTTCCAGATGGAAACATCCTACAAATAGAAGAGGAAACATGGACGATGTACTTTGAAAATGGTTTGAAAGTGCTACTCGCAAACACAATGCAACAAACATGGCATGCACAGTGCGACTCAATCATACAACTTAATGCAACACAACTTGGACATGCAAGCATGCGAGGGATGATCATGCAAACATGCAAACTAGCATATACGATGCTATGAACTATATGGCATACACAACGCTCATGACACTAGCATACACAATGCACGTGGTAACCAACATACATAATGCGATGAAAATGGCATGCACAAGTGCGATGACCAATCATGTAAAAACATGGCATGCTCAATGCTATGAACTACATGACATACTCAATGCATAATGGACTTAAACCGAAATGAATAGGCCTCAGCCATGTCCAAATCAGTGGCCATCGATGATGAAATCAAGGCACCAAAACACACACAAACATGTATAATGCAATGGCCCAAGCCTAAGGCACAAAATACAACTCTCCAAGAGCATTGAAAAGATGAAACATGGAGTACAATGGCATGTGTTCCAGCACTAAAATGGCATACGAAATCACTTTAAATCGTCCAAACAACTCATGCAATGCATGTTGAAAGGCTCAAGTATCGAAAGCTAGTGAAGCATATTACACTAGAGGCATGCAAGGCGATGCTCAAATGACCAAACCAACCCCAAATAGACCCTATGCAGGCCAAAACAATAGCAAAATGGGTTGGGATGATGGCTTTGAAAGGCACAAAAATGGAGCTCATGCAATGGCTCACAAATAGGGCATAACAGCATAACTCTAAAGAGCACTTAAAGAGTGGAAAATATGGAAGTATAGCAGCCCTACATGCTCTGAAATAACAATTCCAATGATGCCAAAACATGCAAATATCTCAAGTTAAGCATGCAAGAGACCTCAAAACTCAAAGCTAGTCAAGGCTATTACACAACAAGCATGCATGGCGAGCATCATTCGACCAAGAGGCCTCAAAACAGAGCTAAGGCAGCCCAAAATATGAACAAAACCATGTTGGAGCAAAGCAAAAATGTGATAGAATAAAGAGCCAAAACATCATGCGAACCAAGCTAGTAAACAAGATTTGCACTGCAAGCGTATGAAGCATGTGAGAGGTTACCAAACCAGCCAAAAACAGAGCCATGACATGTCAAATGATGACCAAAAACCCATTGAAATGGAGCTAAAACATGCTAAATTGACATGCTACCTTGATGAGCCATAAATAGAAATACACGACACATATGAGAAGCATGCCAAGGGTGAGCAAACCAACCATGGACAGAGTCTAGGCGGGCCCCAAAAGTCACCAAAAGGTGCCTGAACCAAGCCTTGAAAGTATGAAAATGTATGCTTCTTTGATAGGCCAAAAAAATGCAAGTAAACAAGACAAAAAAGAGAGGGTCACCCCTCTCTGATTTAGGACCTTAAAAGCACATGCTAACCCCTGAAAATCCACTGGATTTCAGTGGCTAAAAGGCCAAGCAAGGATTAGCTCAAAGGCCCTAAGGCATGGCACAAAACAAGGCCAAACAAGGCATGCAAGAGGGTAGGAGACCCTCAGCACCCAAGAGGCCTTAAACAATCATCTTATGTGCCCAAAAATGAAGCTTTTTCTAGTTGAAAACAAAGCTCAAATAAGCATGCAAGTATGGCTAAGAGAGTGACCAAAGCAAAGCTTAAAAGGGAGAAAAGAGGTTACCGTTGAAGCTCAGCAAAACCAGCAGATTTTCTGAACCAAAAACCAACTCTTGAGCCCTCTCAAGTTCCTCCAGCAACTCAGTGACAAGGTAAGAGTGTTTGGCTATGAGGTTGTGTGCACAAGTACGAAGCAAAACACCAATATAGAGTGAGAAAGAGAGGGATATATGCCTATGCCTGAAACAAAATTTTCAGAACCTCTGCCAAGGAGAGGGAGAGCCTCTCTTATAGAGGAACAAAGTTAAAGTTTCCTCAAGAAGCTAAAACTTGGATGCAATCCCTCCATACACGTGTATGGAGGATACAGTCTGTGCCCCCCAGCTGGCACAGCTGGCATCCATTCAATCTGACAAAACAGAAGGAAAGCTGCCGACCTGAAAAGGTGGTCCGCCTGCTACTTTTAGTGGTCAGTCGACCACCCAAAGTGGTCTCCCAGGTAAAAAAGTGGTCGGCAAGGGGAATTGGTGGTCTCCACACTGAAAGCAAGCCAATGGTGGGGTGGGAAATCAGAAAATGTGGCCTACAGACCAAGAAAACCAGTTTCCTGACCAGAAATCCGGCTGGCGGGGAGAAAAGTGGTCTCCAAGGATAAAAGCTGGTCTCCCACCCTTGTACCACCTCCCAAACAAGGACAGTAAGGTTTGTACCCACGAAAAACCAAAAACGGATGCAAGACGAGGGTTCGGGAGGCAAAACGCGCGGCCGGGAGCCCCAAAAACTAGCTGCCGAGCATTAAAAGTGGCGTACGACCACAAAAGTGGTCTCCTGGACCACAGTGTCCCTTTACACAGAGGAAACAAGGTGTGTCCCAAAAAACCATGCCAAACGGAGAATGTTATGCGATCCCGAGCCGAGGCGCACGGCCGACGGCTCCGAAAATCGGAAACTAGTCTCCAAATGGGAACAGTGGTCTATGACCAGGAAAAGTAGCCTACGACCACTGAGAGATGGTCTACAAGACCTCTCCCTCCCTCCAGGAAGAGAAAACAAGGCTTGGTGTGTGGACCGAGTCAAAGTACAAAGGGTCTCGAGGTCCGAAAGCGAGGCTCTCAGCCAAGAACTCCAAAACCTCGAAACGAGCACAACATGCGCAATCACTGAGCGCTCAATCGATGACGTCTGAGTCTTAAGGTCGGTCAAAAATGGGGTGTCTACAGTTGCCCCTCTTTGACAGAACTCGAAAGTCATAAGTGACGGGAGTGAATGTCAAAGCCCAGAGACGACCCATTTTTGACAAGGCCGAAGACTTGGACAAACAGGCGAGATAAACAAAAAGATGTGCCTGCAGACAGGGGCAAAATGCAAAAGACATGCACGAGGCCGAACATAACTTATGATCATGCAAAGAAAACTGTAATGAAGCACATATACACAATAAATGCAACAATTTAAGTAAGCGAATACAGACCAAACTACATCACATGCAGAAAGGATGTAAGAGAATTATACAATTCTCGCTATGTCTCACGCGGAGAATACAATACCTTCCGGTTCGTCTAGTCACACCAGCTTCAAATGAACTGGGCATACAATATCGTGCCTGCAAAAGAAGGAAACTTAACAGGTACAATATAGTTAGCAACACATGCTCAACGCCATATCAAACGTGGACACATATGGTGCCGATGGAAAAGTGCATAGCAATGCATGTGAAACGTGCGTGATGACGCATGCAAGTATGGGTGCATGGCAATGCCAGTAAAACGTGCACAACAATGCAAGTAGTGTGCATAACAATGCAGGACAAGTGCAACTTCAAAAGCATGTTTGAAACAAAATGCTGAGTAAAGAAGTACAAGCCTTAAAGAGAACAACTCAAACGCGACCTCCGATTTACCTCTCGGAGGGGTTGCAACGTACTCAAAAAGGATACACCTTGCTCTTGGCGAGTAACGACGAGCCACGCATTGAAGACTTCAATTGAAGTTCCCGCGGAGACATTTCGCGCCGAAAAGTGCCCTTTTCTTGTACTTTCTCGAGAGCCGAGGACTCCAATCATCACCAAAATACACAGGGAGAACAAAGCGACCTTGGAGACCATCCGGCAGTATGACCGACCACCTAGGCTAGTGGCCAACCAGTTTTTGCTCACCAAGGTGGTCGACTGACCAGAAAAACTGGTTGGCCGACCAGTTTACAGAAATTCGTGGCAATTTGGTCTTTTAAGGCCGGATCTTTAAGTTCACTTCTCCAAATCACTTTTGCTCACACCTCCAAGGCCGAAATCAGCTCCTCTTGCTCCCTAGACCCTTTTCTCTCTCAGATCTGCACTTTATACGCGTTTTCCAATGCCCCACGTGACGTTGTTTCACGAAAACTTTCGATTCTCTTTGTTTTGGACCGATTAAAATTTGTTTTCGGGGCTTCTTTCTCCATTTTCAACACTTGAGGCATGTTTGTCTCGAACTTTGGCACATTTTCTCGGGGGTTGACTTTGTTGACTTTTTCCTTTCCCGAGAGTTGACTTTTGTTCACTTTTTGCAATTTTGGCTCATTTCGCTCATTTTCGCTCATTTTTGCAGATTTCTTCGGATGGCAGATGTACACGTCCCCGAACGTCCCGGGAGGGATTCCCGTTTTGTTCATCTTGGGCTCACTACAGTTTGGACTCAAATTGTCACGGTCCTGTATCTAATCTCGCAGAGTGCAATGCAAGACCGATGAATCATCAAAGAGGCCAAATCCGGCAAATCGTTTTGAAAAATAGATTTTTAGAAAGAAGGGCCAAACATGGACTGATTTGCCAGATACGGAGTCGCCACCTAAATATTTTATTTTGGAGGAATTTAGGAAACCCTAACTCACCTCGGGAACTTGGGTACGATTGGGGAAGGTTAGCTATGAGCACCCCCGCTAGCCCGATCAAAGATCGGCCTCTACTAACCATGATATCTTGTTTTTTTGAAAACACATGTGTTCTTATTCCGGTTAATTAGCTAGAATTACTATGTGATGCGTACAGCAAAACAAGTATAGACTAGATCGCCTCATTTAGAATAAAGCATTACATATCCGTTTGTTCGGAAAAATGGTTTGAGTTTTGCTACTCGCAAGTAGGCTAAAATACGGATTTCAATGAATTGTCCCAATTCAAGCAATCTAACCTTCACCTACAGGCATTCAGGCAGTTATATCACATACGCAAATAGCCTCATGGTAAGCATGCTGTCATGGCAACACTCACACACATGCAAGGATGCTAAAGCGTAAATGCTTACCTAGTACTCCAAGCCAAAACAGAAACTAGTTAGTAATCAAATGCATGATCCTAGTTCATGTTAAGATGGCTAATGCAACACATGCAAAATGCAACTAGAAATAGGCTCGGCTATTCTAAGATATCATGTGAAATGCAACTTGATACATGTATTCAAATTGGAATTGAAATACTATACAATTAGTATGATGCGCCGAGCCCGGTGCATGTAATACAATGAATGAATGCAAACATGCATAGCATAAGGTATGCTAAATCAAATATGCCCTAAAACTAACCATCATAAGCAAGTAAGTAAAAGGGAGAAAGAAGTGGGGGTTGGAAGACATGCACATACGCACGCACGCTTATTACAAAACTCGCCCTCTCGCGGAGGGACCGAAAGAATAATACAAACTAATTAACTAACAAGCTAATTAAATATTACAAACTTTTAATTAATTAAACAAATTAATTAAACTACTGCGAGCAGCAAAACACCCTCGGGAAGAGGGACGAATGCATGCATGCTCAGCTTTGCTCGGAAGTCCATCGCCATGCTCATGCTGCCTCTGTTTACACTGCTCTGCATCTCTGAAGACTGCACAAGTCCCAAGGTTGCTTCTGAACTGCTCCCTGAACACTGTGTGAGGTCACCAACCAAGAGGAAACCCCACTGGCCATGGGAAACTGGTCATCGACCAAAAATGATGCCCTCGCCACCAATTCATGGCCGGCCGGCACTGAATGTGGTCGGTCGACCATCTCTTCCTATAGAACCCTGTTTTGCTGCAGCAGAGGACAAACAAGGCATGGCAATGCATTTTCAAAGCAATGTTTGCACGACCACCCTCCTTATCATGTTTAAGACTCAAAGGAGTATGGTTCTCGACCCTCGGACCATCAATCATGCATTTCAATGCATGATGGTCCAAAAGGTCAACTGTGCGATTTGATATCAAATGCGAACATGCATGCACAAAGGCCTACCAACCAAGGCATAAAAGAAGCAACTTTTAAACACATTTAAAAGAGACTATTATGGACAAATGGCAAGCATACTAAACATCTGAAATCACATGAAAGATGATGCCAAATCAACTAATCAAGACAAACATAGCATGTTAATGGACTTAAAGCTCAAAGCTAGCCGAAGGACTTAGACCATGGCCATGTCAACCATGCCCCAAAGAGCCAAAATGACCAAAACAGTCCCAAAGGACACCAAAACAAGGCTAGAACATGCATTGGACGGGAGGCAAAACATGCTACAAAGGCAAGTACAAAACAAGATGCATGCAAGGCCTAGAAAGGCAAATGCACTACGCCTCTTACAACCAAACATGGCATGTTTTAGGCAAATAAAATCAGAGTTGTAACACACCAAAACAAACCCCAAAACCCAATGAGAAGGTCTTCCAAAGACCACATCAGGGAGGCACATGCAATGGTTTATTCTTAAGGTATGAAACACAAACTACCCCAAGCATGGAATGGATGGTAAATGCAAGTGTATGGCCATGGAACATGGGCTGAAATGGCATGAGAAGTGATTCCAAATCGTTGAAATAAACCAAGGGAAGCGTGCTAATGACTCACACACCCGAAGCTAACAAGCTAGAATGCAAAGAGGCTATATAAAGCATGGATAGCATGACCAAATCGACACCCAACAGAGCTTAAACATGTTAAAACAAGCTTAAAAGCTTCAAGGAGTTGAGCCAAAAATCATGCTAAAAACACATGTTACAACATGATGCATGTTAAGGCTAAAACATGGGATTACAAGACAAGTGTATGAAGCATACATGGCATGTCTAAACCAACTTGAAACAGAGGTATAACATGGAAAAACAAGGCCTAATACCTACTGAAATGAAACTAAAACAAGCTAGGCATACAAGCCACAACACAAGCCATTCATGCAAGCATTAAAGACAACATGGAGAGGGGATGACCCTCTCCCATTTAGGACCTCAAAACCACCTCTCCACCACTGAAAATCCTCTAGATTTCAGTGGTAGAGAGGTCATGCAAAGACTAAAACAATGGCCAAAAGGTATGGCCTAAGACAAGGCCTAACAAGGCCTTGGAGGGGGGAGACAACCCCAAACCTCAAAGCAACCTTAAACAAAGTTCTAAAGCACAAAAAATTAGAACTTTTATCAGTTATAGTCAAAACTTAAAAACTGATGCAAGGTAGGCAAAAAGCTTGTGCAAAAATGGGGAAACTAAAGCTAGAACACTCACCCTTGTAGACCTTCTTCAAGAACAATGGTCCAGCAGGTTTTTTGAGTTCAAAGCAACCCAAGAACACCAAAATCAACCTCCAAGGACCTCAGCTCCGAGAGGATGGTGTAATGCTAGGTGTTTATGTGCAAAAGTGTGAACAAAACAACCTTATACACACAAAATGGGATCAAATAGGGGAATATAGATACAAAGTTGTATCTCACTCTCTCACCCTAATTCTCTCAACCTCTGGAACCCCTGAGGAGGGAGGAGAAGCTCCCTCTTTATGGAATTCCAAAATTGCAAAGCTTCTAAGAGAAGCTAAACAAGAGGCAAATCCCTCCATATAGAGGGGGTGTATTGTGGATGCCAGCTGTTACAACTGGCATAAAATATCTGCCAAAAGCAGATGGAAAGGGGTCGACCAGCAGAAATGGCCGATTAACCAACAAAGGTGGCCGACCGACCACAAAAGGTGCCGATCGGCCAAAAGTCTTGGCCGGTAGCAAGAAAACAGGGCCGGCTGCGTCATGGCTTGGCCGGTGGGTTGAGGGGATGGCCAACAAGCCATTCCCTGCCCTCAGAAGCAAAAACACAAGTGTTTGGTGCATAACCAAACACAAAGCAGACAAGTCAAGAGGTCTTGAGGCAAGGCACGTGACTGAAACCTCCGAGATCTCAAGACGAACACAAACATGGATGATCACCGAGTGTTCAAACGGTGACGTCCAAGTCTTGAGGACGGTCAAAAATGGGGTGTCTACAGTAGCCCCTCTTTGACAGAACTCGAAAGTCATAACAATGACGGGAGTGAATGTCAAAGCCCGGAGACGACCCATTTTTGACAAGGCCGAAGACTTAGACAAAGCATACAAATTACAAACAAAGATATGCGCCCGAAGGCAGGGGCAAAATGCAAGACAATGCACCAAGCCGAGCATAACTTATGATCATGCAAAGAAAGCTGTAACGAAGTATAACATGCAATAGTTTTAAGCTAGCATAAACCAAACTACATTACAATGCAGAGAGGATGTAAGAGAATTATTCAATTCTCGCTACGTCTCACACGGAGAATACAATACTTGTCCGGCTCGTTTGGTCGTGCCAGGTTCAAATGAACCGTACATACAATATTGTACCTATAAAAGAAAGAAACTTAACAGGTACAATATCGTTAGAAATATGCATAACAATGCAATTTAAAACAGCGTGACAACGCGAGTGGAGGGATGCAAAACAATGCAACCTAAGTGTGACGCATAACAATGCGGATATGATGCAAAACGATATACAATGTTTACAAAACAATGTAATAAACAATGCAAGTGATATGCAGTGTATTTGAGATGATCAAACCAAAGCAGTACAAAAACCTCACAAATATCATAAAGGGATGGAGATGCAAAATCCGTCTACCATAGAAAAGGTGCCGACACCCTCAAACCACAATCCCATCAGTGGAATAGGCGCGTAAACATGCAGAACTATGTGTGTATAGACGGAACACAAAATACAAGTAATTGGGTGGCAAGATATAAGTGAGGAATGACCCGTTGAGGGAAGATCATGATCCTAAATGCTGGATGCAACACACTGCACTACAATGCAATGAATGTAATGGATAGGGCGCGCGGCCAAACCGTATCTAGCCTAGGAAAGGCATGGACGCAAACAAACCACATCTAACACGGAAATGGTGCCATCACCCTCAACATTAGGTACGTACACATAATATCATAACCATGCGTCAATGTGAAAAGTATAGGCACATACCAGACGAAGCTCAACATGGAAAGGCGCAGGCCATAGATGGATAATGTAGTAAATGCATGCAAACTACAATGCAATATATATTCTATATGCAATGGATGGAGCAGATAAGGCACGCGGCCAAAGCGTATTTTGCTTAGAACAGGTATGGACACAAACAAACCACGCCTGACACGGAAACGGTGCTGTCACCCTCAACACTACGTGCATACACATAATATCATAACCATGCTCTGGTGCGAAAACTATGGGCACATACCAAACTAAGCTTAACATGGAAAGGATGCAAGCAGTAAATGGACAATGTAGTACATGCGCGCAATATATGCTATATGCAATGCAATAGACATATTAAATGATATAGTAGTTAGGAAGTGAAGATACCTTACAGGGGCAATTGGCAATGACCTACCTCATGCTGCTGGGGATCTTTCGCTTCTTCTTGGTTGAACCACAGGTACTACTTTTCTCCCTGGCTATGGTCGCAGCTTTCCCTATTCTCCAACAGGGTCACAAACTAAGTTGATTCGGTATCCAGAATTGAGGCGCATACACATGCTATCTCAATCTATAGGGCTGCCATACAGATTTCAAGCCGAGGATGAACCCCAGGGTATTTAAACCAGACATTAGTCTCGGAAATCCCGAACCTTTGCGTTCTAGGCATAAGCCATTCGAACTCTAGTTTCCACCGTCTTAGTTGGTCTCCTAGGAACTCACCGCAAACACAGGCGGGTGGCTATACCAGACCACTGGGAGTCATTCGGGCATGACAAACACTAAAGGAATTGCACCTTTAGAGGATTTAAGGCCTCCTAGACCAGAGAGAGTGCACAACAGTGCGGGTGGAAGTGAAACATGAGTGTCGACGCAAGTGAAGAGTGCACGACAATGCGGGTGGAAGCGAAACATGCGTGTCGACGCAAGTGAAGGGTGCATGACAATGCAGGTGGAAGCGAAACATGCGTGTCGACGCAAGTGAAGGGTGCATGACAATGCATATGGAAGGGGTGCATAACAACGCAACCCAAGTGTGTGCATAACAATGCAATTTGAAACATAAACACATATAAGTAAAGCATAACGTGACAACGCATGCAATGCGTATAGGAACTTGAACACATATAAGTAAAGCATAAGGCGACAACGCATGCAATGTGTATAGGAACTTAAACACATATAAGTAAAGCATAATACGACAACGCATGCAATGTGTATAGGAACTTGAACACATATAAGTAAAGCATAACGCGACAACGCATCCAATGTGTATAGGAACTTGAATGGAAGGGTGCAATGCAACCTAAGAATGTGAAACAACACGGGTGGAAGGATGCAAGACAATGCAACCTCATAATGAAACAATGTGGGCGGGAGGATGCAAGACAATGCAACCTAAGAATGCGAAACAACGCGGATGGGGGAGATGCATGACAATGCAACCTAAGAATGCAATAATGTGGGCGGGAGGATGGAAGACAATGCAACCTAAGAATGCGAAACAACGTGGATGGGGAGATGCATGACAATGCAACCTAAGAATGCAATAATGTGGGCGGGAGGATGCAAGACAATGCAACCTAAGAATGTGAAACAACGCGGATGGGGGAGATGCATGACAATGCAACCTAAGAATGCAATAATGTGGGCGGAAGGATACAAGACAATGCAACCTAAGAATACGAAACAACGCGGATGGGGGAGACGCATGACAATGCATCCTAAGAATGCAATAATGTGAGCGGGAGGATGCAAGACAATGCAACCTAAGAATGCGAGACAACACGGATAGGGGAGATGCATGACAATGCAACCTAAAAATGCAATAATGTGAGCAGGAGGACGCAAGACAATGCAACCTAAGAATGCGAGACAGCGCGGATGGGGGAGATGCTTGACAATGCAACCTCAGAATGCAATAATGTGGGTGGGAGGATGCAGGACAATGCAACTTAAGAATGCGAAACAACGCGGATGGGGAGATGCATGATAATGCAACCTAAGAATGCAATAATGTGGGCGGGAGGATGCAAGACAATGCAACCTAAGAATGCGAAATAACGCGGATGGGGGAGATGCATGACAATGCAACCTAAGAATGCAATAATGTGGGCGGGAGGATGCAAGACAATGCAACCTAAGAATGCGAGACAACGCGGATGGGGGAGATGCATGACAATGCAACCTAAGAATGTAATAATGTGAGCGAGAGGATGTAAGACAATGCAACCTAAGAATGCGAAACAACGCGGATAGGGGAGATGCATGACAATACATCCTAAGAATGCAATAATGCGAGCGGGAGGATGCAAGACAATGCAACCTAAGAATGTGAAACAACGCGGATGGGTGAGATGCATGACAATGCAACCTAAGAATGCAATAATGTGGACATGGGAGGATGCAGTAGAGAGATGCATGACAATGCAGATGTGACATGCATGACAATGCAAGTGTGGTGTGCGTGACAACGCATAACATACGTGCATAATAACGCGAGTAGGAGTGCATGACAATGCATGTGAGGTACGCATGACAATGTTACCTAAAGAAGATGCATAACAATGCAAGCATGGCGTGTGTGACAACGCACAAAAGGTGTGCATAAGAATGCGAGTGAAATGACGTATAAACCACACTCGTTCACGGCAAAACGTTGTAACGTAACGCGTGTGGAGCAACTTTCGAATCTCGCAAGAGACAAAAGGATACCAAAAGGATATACTGCATACGTATCAAGTACCACGCACAGAAGATGCGGCTCGAGGTCAACGCGAAGGCCGGTCAAGCTTCAGAAATGCACTCTCTTGCACTATGCTGAGCAAAGAAGGTCCCAAACCACATCAATGACCCAAACAAGGGTGTAGGAGGTTCACCGGCCATCGAGAGAGTCCACCGGCCACGAAATAAGCCCATCGGCCAACTTTTTGGCCGACCGGCTAACAATTTGGCCGACCGGCCAAAAATGCCTGTGTCGGGGCAGTTTTGTCAATTTGGCCGTGAGTCTTTAAATATGAGGTTCTAAACCTCATATTATCACTTTTACCTAGCTCGAAAGCTTCTCCCCCTTCTCTCTAGGTGATTTTCCTCCTCTCGATCCCCATTTTTCTCGTGTTTTCGACACTTTTTTGTCGTTCGATTCGTGAAATCTTCACCATTTCACACATTTTGAACGGAACGAATCTTGGTTTCGGTGCATTTCTCTCGATTTCCACCACTTAGGGTTTGTTTCCCCTAAGTTTTCCTTGGTCCTTGTGTCCTTTTCGCACTCCGACCCTTCCGCTCATTTTTCACCCTCTCGGGGTTAACTTTTCATTTGACTTTTCGCATTCCTGCTCGTTTTTCGCGTTTTCAGCCATTCCCACACTATTCTTGAGATGGCAGACGACATTCCAGTCGGTGGGAGTCCTCCAACGATGGACATGGATCCTGAGGCCGAGCTCCTGCCTCTTCACATTCGGCCGTTTGATCCAGCGACCTACAGGCCGGCAATACACGTATTGCCTCCTGACGGCATCCGCCATTTCAGCATCTTTGCGAGGGGCGTGGCACCGGAGCTTCTATTGTGCGAGCCAGAATCACACCTGTCTTATGGCACTTCCGAGGTACACTCTTCCTCTGTTTCATTTTCTGCAATGTAGAACATAACTGCAATAGTCGAACTTGTTCTTTAACTGCTTGAACCAGATACACTAACACATCATACGTTGTAATTCACTGCGAGCACACCCACACCCGATATTTGTTTGAATCTAAATTCATGCACACACTGTATTTTTACTGAACCACTCAAACACACTGATACATCATATGCTGTAGTTCACTGCGAGCACACCTGCACCTGATATCTGTTTGAATCTAAACACATTCGCACACACTGTATTTTCACTGATTCTGAACGCCTTCAACACTGTTTTTATAACAGTACTTCACAATTACTTGTTCTGAAAACAGGGAGATTCCCATGCCTTTCCGAGGGTATGGGAATACCGTCGCTCGCGGATGGTACATGGAGCTGTCTGACGTGGTTCGTCGGATCGTTGACAAGGCTGGCTTTGGGCGTTTCGGCATGGGGCTCTCGCACCTCACTGCAAGCAGGCCTCTGCTTGTTGCCTTGGTGGATAGGTGGTGGGACACCACCGATTCCTTCCACTTTTCTGCCACTGGGGAGATGACGATGACTCCCTTTGACTTCTCCATGTTCAAAGGCATCGGAGTGGGGGGTGATCCGATCCCCTTTGATACAGACATAGATGAGTGGGACGCCGCTCAGATGTACCTGCTTGGCACTCGTCCACCTCTCGCTCGAGCAGGGTTTGTGCAATACTCATGGTTCGAGGATCACTTCCGGTTCCAAGCGCCTACTACCCGGGAGGAGAAGGAGCAGTACGCCCGTGGCTTCATTATGTTCTTGCTGGGGACTACGCTCTTCGTCGATAGGGCGAACACCGTCACCCTCTACCTGCTGAGTGCACTGGTTGACGTGACCAGGATCCACGGCTACGACTGGGGTGGCGTTGGCCTGGCCACACTTTATGGATATATGAGCTCATCCTCCCGCCTCAGCGGGCAGCTGCTTGGAGGCTACTGGCGAGCCTGGGAGATACATATTCCCTTTTCTGCTTTATAATTCTGCATTTCATTATCTATACACCATACACACTGCGCACACGCAATCTGTTTTACACTAACTGTACATTGCACACACTGCATAACACACTGCACAACACACTGCACACATTACACAATACACTGCAAACTGTTCTCTAATTTATGCCTTTATCTGTATATTGCTTTATCTGATAAGCCTGTTCATATCTGTTCTATTACACTGTACAGTTGTGGGTGTATGCCTACTTCCCGAGGCTTGCCCCCGTGCCAGATGAGGAGATGCCCCCCATGATCCCATTCTCTCATCGGTTTGACGTGAGGTGTGAGCGGAGGCCGCGGGAGCCCTTCATGTTCTTCCGCCGCTATTTTGACACCATTACCGCAGCTAAGGTATGTCAAACATTTCAGTTTATTGGCTTTGCTTTGCAATGTACTTTAAATAGCAGATAACAAACTGTATTTCCTGCTATTTGCAGATCACCTGGCAGCCGTGGGCTTCGTTGCCCATTGCAGTTCGGGAGCGGTATGCTGGTGCTTAGGAGATGGCCCGATTCAGAGTTCTACTAGAGGGCCCTGTCTGCCACGCCTGGTACTTGGGGGAGCGCTTCTTATGGCAGACCTTAGGCGTGCCAGAGTAGACAGTTCCGTAGCCACCTCCTACTCATATGAGGCATACCAAGAGGTACACTCCCGAGGGGATGATAGACTACACGATCGGCTAGGACTCTGAGCCTTTCAAGGAGGAGGGTGACTACGCCGAGTACATTCGGGCTTATCTGATGCCACCTTTAACCGGTCCTCGCCGAGCTGAGAGGGAGAGGCCTGCAGCGCCAACAGTCAGAGTAGGAGCACGGAGGGCGGCTCGGGCCCGTGGCAAAAGCGGATCTCAGAGAGAGGAGAGAGGCGAGTGGCCAGCGTTACCTGCGATGATGACATGCTGAGGGCAAGGTGGGGAGACTTATCAGATCCCCATTGCTCCCCCTCCGGCTGATCACGAGCTAGTCAGATTCCACGGTTTGCCTCCGGTATGTATTACTGCACTTTGCATCCTGTATAGTTATTTCATATCATTTCTTTTGATATTCCGCAGAATACTGATGCTTCTAACACTTTTGTAGGCTTCTGCTGAGTACACTCGCTAGTCTCTGGAGTTAACCGCCTCTGTGATGGGGATTTTATAGTGAAGCCTCGACCTGCTGGCTATTTACGGTATCTCGGTAAGCCCTTTCGACCACAATCTCAAACTGTGCATAATCTGACGTATCGTATTATCAACACAGCACTTAATACACGGCCCTCATGGCATTTGATACATTATAACTCGCATATTGTTCACAGCATTGCTCATGGCATTCATACACTGCACTGTATTCTGTACTGACACACTGCTCACAATATTCATTCACTGTACTCATACACTACATTCTGCACTGATATACTGCTCACGACTTTCATACACTGTACTCATACACTGCATTCTGCACTGATATACTGCTCACGACTTTCATACACTGTACTCATACACTGCATTCCGTATTCATACTCTGCTCATAGCATTCATACACTGTACTCATACACTGCATTCCGTATCCATATTCTGCCTTGCGTAGCATAACTGATGCATTTTCCATTTGTCCTTTTCAGGCCCCATTCCAGATGTCGGCTGCAGGAGGTGCTCCAGCAGGACCATCTGCACCTGCCCGAGGAGGAGGGAGAGTAAGCCGAGGGACCGCAGTACGCCCCCGCACCAAAGCGGGGCGTACTCATGTTGGGAGTAGCTCGCGGGCACCGATTCCGGATGATGATGAGTCCGAGACAGAGGCAGAGGCGGAGTCGTCTGAGGAGGAGATCGGAGATGACTCGGGCTCATATTCAGATGGTGGAGCCGACGACGATGCTCCTGGACCTTTGTCCAAGAAGAGGACGAGGACAGACTCTCATGCCTGAGATGATTGATGCTGATTCAGACTTTCGTCTCCTTTTTTCTTTCTTTTTCTTGCTTTGTTTTTCTTCTTTTCTTTGGGCACACTGTACTGCTTCAGGCAGATTTTGATTTCTTCAAAACTATGTACTTGAAAAGATGATGGAATGAAACAAACTTTTTGTTGAAAAAGTGTTGCATTTACCATTTCACGCATCGCATTGCATTGCATCGCATCATATTACATAACAATGTAATCGAATGGAAATTGAACATGCATGTGTTACCAGGTCAGGTAGTGAACCAACGTAACAAATAAATCAACTCAATAAGCAGCAATAGGACCTTGACGAGTTTACAACTCGATAAGTAAAGAGCAACAACTCGATAAACGAAATTGCGACAACTTGGTCATCAACTGAGCAACAACTCGATAAACAAATGAGCAACAACTGGATAAGCAAATGAGCAACAACTGGATAAGCAAATGAGCAACAACTCGATAAGCGAATGAGCAACAACTCGATAAGCAAATGAGCAACAACTCGATAAGCAAATGGAAGTAACACCAAGTGTGACTTTGCAGAATCAATCACTGGAAGGCACTGGAAGTGGAACCAATCACAAGTTCCCAACATGTTCAACACATAGACTGCCCATTCTGAACACAGCCCGTAACACAACGCTTGGTTCCTTCGGCACACAGCTCATACAACACACTACTCATTCTGAACATTCAGCCCATAACACAGCGCTTGGTTTATCCTATATACGGCTAATCCTGGACAAAAAGTCCAATCTGAAAAGATGGGATGCAAAGGTGGAATCGGCAGAAGCTGAACCATACTCAGATGCTCCAAATTTTCCCCTTTTCTTTTGCTTTGCAATCCAGAACATAAATATTCACTGTTCTCATATAACCTGGGTTGGACCCTACAGTTTTATGAAAGAATAAAGTCTTGTTTTGCATAAATGTAGCGAATGGCACAGCACTCTGAGCACAAAACAGCTTTGTTTTGAAATTGAGTTTTTTAACCGGGTATTGAGCCTACGACTGACCACAGCACACTATGACTCAACAAAGAAAAACAGAAAACAAACAACCTAAACGCATCGAGAAACACTCGAAACGACCCAAAACAAGAGATGAACAAAACAATAGAAGACACGACACACAGACGTATTACAGAGGGAAGAGACCTCCTAGTCACGAGGAGCCAATTTCTTCAGGTATTGTTTCCCACCCTTCCTCATTTGTGATTCTCACATCACTCTGGCACTCAATCTCTATTTTTCTGAAAAAGCCCTTTTCTCACTTTTTCTCTCATCGCACATCTCTCTATTCTTCAATCTCTCATTTTTCAATCCCTCCCCTGGGTGGTTGACGGATAAACGAGAAGTTGTGGATTCATGCCCCAACACTATCAGCTCGCAGCTATTTCTTCTGGTGGCGTTTAGTCGATGCTCTGGATGAAGGAGTGAAATGTCTCAACCCATCCCAATTCGTGCTTCGCACTTGGCTTGATACCTCACTGCTTGGAGGATGTTGAGAGCTTTCAGCCCTTTTGCATGTTAGCTTCAGTTGTGCCCTTTGTGGTGAGTAGGGTACCCTTTCCGGCAAGTATGGTGCCCTTTCTGGCAAATGCATTGACAACGGGGGAAAGACAGGAAGCCTGAGTCAACTGTGCCCCTAGTTCATCATTTTGACCATTTTTGTTTTGGTTTTCTACTAAAACAATTTTAACCAAAATGAGAGTTAGATTAACATGCTTGTTCAATTTTTGATTCAAAATCATGCAAGTTAGGCTATGAGCACTGAAATTTTTTCCTTTTTAGGTCTAAGAAAAGATCCAATTTTGGAAAAGTGGAATAATTTTCGAGAGAATTAGTCAACCTCAGTAAAAATTCTCAAAACTGTTTTCACAAACGGCCACTGCTCAACGAGCACAGAACTTACTCTTGAGATGCACAACCTCAGATCCGAAGAAAAAATTGCCTCTTTTCTACGTGGCACTGCACGGCAAACGAAAGTTGCCTCTTGTCTAAAGGGTAACTCGTGGCAACGGAAAGTTGGCCCTTGTCTGAATAGCGCCGTAGCATACTGTAAACAGTTCTCATAGTGATGATCACAACTGAACTCTCGGATACAGAGAAAACGAAGATGGTCAAAACCTATATATGGACACAATCACTATGGAAGTGTTTATGGCTGGACTTTAGAATGAAGTTGCCTACATATCACAAACATGGGAATCAAGCCTTACGTAGTTCCGGTTAAGGTACACTTGGGTATTAACCTCTCCTTTTGCGCTCTAACTTTTGCCAAGGCTGCCCTTTCTGGGTTTTCAACCTTGCGAGCTTTATTCTTCTTTTTCTTTTCAATTCTTTTCTTCTTTTTTCTTTTTCATCTTTTCATTTCATTTTCTTCATTTTTCTTCTTTTCTTTTTTTCATTCTTTGCATTTTTCTTTTCTTTTTTTGTTTTTTTTCTTTTCTTTTCATTTGCTCTAACTTTTGCCTGGGCCGTCCTTCCTGATTTTCGGCCCAGCGAGCCTCTCAAGGGTAAAAGTGTAGCTTTGTCCACGTCAAATGGTTTTGAGATCCTAAAGTCATCTGAATCTAGGAGAATAGCTGCTGTTTGCTGATGATGTACGAGCCCATCCAATGAGGGCTGAATTTGCCCCTAGTGTTGTGGATAGGAACTTAGCTGTCCTTCAACAAAAATTTCTTCTTTCTTCCTTCTGGGATTTGGCATTCTTGCCAGTCTTCCTTGGTTTGCAGAAAAGACTCATCTTTGACTCTTCGAGTGCATCTGACATTTTTGCCCCTAGTTCAAGGACTGCTTCAAATCTGGCCGCACAGGCCTTACATCATGATTGGCCTTGGAACATTCTGAATCCAAGTTTAGGGTTTGAAATCAAGAGGGGTCGAGTCTCAAGGCTAAGAGCGATCCTAAGCTACACAATCTCAAGAGCGATTCTACACAGGTCTTCGCAGAACAGCGCAAAACATTTTTTGATTTTTTTTTTTTAAGAAAGCGACAAATCGCTCACGCTGAAGACAGGGTGAAACTAATCTGGATCAAGCCAGGATCCTTCTCAGTACTCACGTTAACAAGCATGATCTCATTCATTAAGGGCTTAGCACGCCTCTCTTTTTCTCAATTGATCAAATTTTTTGCAAATCCCGAGGAATTCCTTCCTCTTTGTTTTCACTGCAGTGTTCAAAAAGTTTTGAAAAACTAGGTCAATACAATGACTTATAGGCACAAACAGCAGGTGAAATGCGCTGCCGTTTCATTCTAAACTTGCTGGCACAACAGGCTCAAAGTAGCAATAGGCACAAAAACATGACAGCCACAGCTGTTTCATTCAGATTTCTGGGTTGCAACTGGCTCCATAGCAGAAACAGACTCAAGAGAAAGCCAAAAGATAAACACAAAATAAAATAGTGATATCCGAGGTAACACCTCTGAAATCACCGAACTTCTGTACAACAGGACTGACTCGGCGCAACAAGACAGACCCGACCGACATAGTACATGTGGGAGCCGAATAAATAGAAGAGTCGAAAGGGACGTATCCCAGAAGTCAGAGACTGTTCGGCTCCGTACTAATCAACTAATATATCGAATACATTGAGATCGCCGAATAGACGGGGAGATGTATGATGGAATAAACAAAAGGATAATAAGTAAAAAGTGGGCTCTGGACCCGAGGTCCAGAGAATGAGTATAAATAAAATAGCTTCAGATTTAGAAAGGTATGTAAGAATCACTTCACTAAACTTAGTAAACAAGCTTTCTTGAGTATAGGAACTGACTTGCCCGTCGGAGTGCTAACCCCGGCACCCCCGACCGGAGTGTTTGTCTTTGCAGGTGGCTAGCTGAGGATCAAGAGCGTCTCCCAGGATCTGAAGAGTATTTCCAGAACCACTTCCCTACAATTGGCGCCGTCTGTGGGAATACTCAAGTACATCCATGGAAGGCGTGACTCAAGATTCTCCGATAGCCACCAACGCGATCACACAGAGAGTCGACCTCACTCTGACAAATATGCTCGAGAAGGAAATCATCGCTGCAAGACGTGCCTTGAATGTCGATTCACAAACGACTTCAGCGCAGGGGACGATGCTAGCCATCATGGAACGAGCCAAAAAGACCAAACTCAGTTTAGACAACACCATCGCTGAGAACGAGCCCCTTCGCCGCGATCTGGCCTTGGAAATAGCAAAGTCCAAACAAACAGTGCGCCAGGTTTCTGAGTGACCCCCAAGGGCAGGCGATCTACGGTCTCGGGCCCGACAGCAAAACACCGACGCTCGTTGTGCTTCAGCCGATTACTTTGAGGAGTTGACAAAAGACGAACGTCTCCAGTGAAGGGTTCCGCATGATAACATCCATATGATATACAGCCTGCCGAAAGCCCCGGCCGTACATGCAATCCAGTCCCTCCCAGGCCCTCAGCAGCAACTCACGCCAGCAAAGCGACCCCGAGAATCGCCAAGCATCACCTTCGACGACTCTGACTTGATCGGCGTAACACTCCCTCACATCGATCCATTGGTTGTCGCGCTACGCGTAAACCGGTTCACCGTCGAACGCATTCTTATAGACCAGGGCAGCACTTCCAAGGTCATGTATTATAAAACCTTCATCAAACTTAGGTTCATCGAATCAGACCTGACTCCGGCCCCTCATCCACTATTCGGCTTCAATGCCAACCCCGAATACCCACTGGGAAAGATCAACCTACCCGTTCGAGCGGGTTCCAGAACGGTGGGAGTAGAATTCCTGGTCGTCCGACTGCCATCGCTGTACAATCTCATCATGGGGCGATCGTGGTTGCATACCTTACAGGCCGTCCCGAGCACCTACCATCAATTGTTACGTTTCCCAACAGAACACGGCATTGAGCAGATCCGCGGCTCCCAAAAATCGGCACAAGCATGTTACCTCCTGGCTGCCAAAATGCCAAAGGAATTGCAGGTAAACTCCATTGAGGTACTCAATCGGGAAATACTGGATGACGTCGGGCGGCAGCCAAGCGAAAAGGCCACAAAAGGTTTAGACCGAGTTGACATCGATGGAAGCCCGGAAAAGTTCTTCATAATCGGCACCTCTTTAAACCAAGCCGATAGACAGCAGCTGATCTCCTTTCTACTCGCCAACCTCGACGTCTTTGCGTGGACTCCGTACGAGATGCCGGGTATGGACCCATCAGTTTCACAGCACCACCTGAACGTCGATCCCACATGTAAGCCCATCATTCAGAAAGGCTGTCGGTCTGCCGCAGAGCACACTGCTGCCGTCATAAAAGAAGTCGACAGACTGCTTGATGCCGGGGCAATTAGAGAAGTCACCTACCCCACGTGGCTCTCCAACACAGTGGTGGTGAAGAAGAAAAATGGAACTTGGCGAGCGTGCGTCGACTTCACAGATCTGAACAAAGCTTGCCCGAAGGACTGCTTTCCCTTACCTAGAATCGACCAACTCGTCGATGCAACGGCGCGCCACCAATGCATGAGTTTCCTCGATGCTTACAGAGGCTACCATTAGATCGCCATGCATCCGGATGACCAGGACAAAACTGCATTCCACACCCCAAGAGGAACCTACTGCTATAAAGTTATGCCTTTTGGGCTGAAGAATGCAGGGGCAACTTACCAAAGACTGGTCACCGCTATGTTCAAAGAACAACTCGGCCACACTATGGAAGTCTACATCGACGATATGGTGGTCAAATCCAAAGAAGAACAGGATCACATAGCCGATCTAGAGAAGACATTCGGCATCTTGCGCAAATACGGAATGAAACTAAACGCCTCCAAGTGCGCGTTTGGAATCGGCTCCGGCAAATTCCTGGGTTATATCGTCAACCACCGTGGAATCGAAGCCAACCCGAGGCAAGTCACAGCAATCTTGGAACTCAGTTCCCCCCGATCAGTGAAAGAAGTCCAAAAGTTGATAGGGATGGCTGCTGCCCTCAATAGATTCATCAGTCGGTCACCAGACCGTGGCAGACAATTCTTCCAGACGCTACGTCAAGGCAAAGCTTTTGAATGGTCCGCCGAGTACGAAGCAGCTTTCACCGAGCTCAAGACTTACCTCTGGTCAGTACCTCTCTTGACAACACCAGCTGCCGGTGACCCCCTCATTCTGTATCTGGCAGTCTCCGATAGGGCCGTCAGCGCCGTACTATTAAAAGATGAGGAAGGGCAGCAACGGCCAGTGTATTATGTGAGCAGGGCAATGGTCGATGCCGAGACACGTTATCTTCCGCTGGAAAAACTCATCCTAGCCTTGGTCATGGCAGCAAGAAAACCGATGCATTACTTCCAGGGGCATAGCATTGGGGTGATAACAGATTATCCCCTCCGATCAGTACTACGAAGTGCAAAAGCATCAGGATGTGTTTCAAAATGGGCTCTTGAACTCGGCCAATATGACATTCAGTTTTTACCCAAAACCGCAATCAAGGGACAGGTGCTGGCCGACTTTGTTGCCGAATTCACAGGCGGGCTTTCCGACCTTAAACATGTCGACGTCCTTCCAAAGGCTGAAGATCGATCAAAGCCGAACTGGAGAATTTATGTTGGGGATATTTGGCAGCTATACTGTGATGGATCGTCTACCAACGGGGCTGCGGCGCTGGCGTAGTAATCATGTCTCCCGATGGCGCAGTAATAGAGCAGGCCGTCAAGCTTGGCTTCGAAGCATCAAATAACGAGGACGAGTACGAAGCCCTCTTAGCCGGTCTACGAAATGCACATATTCTCGGCGCTCGGCGTTTGCTAGTGTTTTGTGACTCAAAATTGGTCATCAACCAGCTAAAGGGGGAGTACGCTGCAAAAAACGACCGTATGGCGGCCTATATGAAAACGGCCAACTCTTTGCTAACGAAGTTTGACCATCACGAGCTGAACGAAATAACACGTGATCAGAACACACACGCAGATGCCCTGGCATGCCTAGCCTCCGCTATCAATTCTGAGCTCAAACGGACCACTGAAGTAGGTTTCATCCCGGAGCCGAGTATTGGCCCTTCGAAGGAAACCCACGTCAACGTTATAGAATCCGCATCAAGCTGGATGGACCCCATTGCCAGATTCCTCTCTTCTGAACAACTCCCAGAGGACAAAAAAGAAGCACACAAGCTACCCAATAAGGCCCTGCGATACTATCTGGATCCACAAGGAGGGCTTTATAAAAAGTCCCTCTCCGGTCCCTATTTGGAATGCGTACACCCGGATAAAGTGGAGGAGCTTCTATCTGAGATACATGAGGGCAGTTATGGTGCCCACTCTGGCGGGCACTCCCTGGCCCATCGAGCTATAACACAGGGGTATTATTGGCCGACAATGAGAGCCGACGCAGAAAATTATGTCAAAAGATGCGAACAATGCCAAAAGTTCTCCCCACTAACCCATTTGCCCGCCGAAGGGTTGAACTCTATCACCAGTCCCTGGCCGTTTGCTCAATGGGGGCTTGATATCGTAGGACCGTTGCCAAGGGCCCCAGGAAACAAGCGATTCTTAATCGTAGCAACAGATTACTTTACAACATGGGTCGAAGCGGAGGCTCTAACACATATACGAGATGCCGACATAAAGCGATTTGTATGGAGAAACATCATTACGCGATTCGGCATTCCAAGAGCTCTCATCTCAGACAATGGCACCCAGTTCGATTGCGGCGTATACCGAGAATTGGGTAGCAAATACGGTATCGTGCCTTGCTTCTCTACGCCCGCGTATCCCCAGAGTAACGGTCAAGCCGAAGCCTCTAACAAAACCCTCTTGGACGGCATCAAAAAGAGGCTGGAAAGAGCTAAAGGCAAATGGGTGGAAGAATTGCCGAGTGTATTGTGGGCGCATCGCACAACACCGAGGAGGTCCACCGGAGAAACGCCGTTCGCTCTATGCTTCGGAACCCAAGCAATCTTACCCCTGGAAATCAGCCTCCTGACTTTGAAATCCCAAGCCTTTGATATGGGCCGAAATGACATGATGCTCGCCCTGGACCTGGATCTAATCGAGGAACAAAGAGACCACACCCTGGCCTCCATGGCACGGTATTAGCAGCAGCACGCTAAGTCGTACAATCAACGAGTTCAGTTGCGCCGTTACACCCCAGGAGAGCTGGTCCTGAAGAAAGTACTTCCAGCCGACCGGAGACCGGCCGACGGAAAGCTGGGTCCGAACTGGGACGGCCCCTATCAAGTAGACTCCATTGCAGGAACAAGGGCATATCGGCTCTCGGACATGTCAGGAAGAAGCCTGCCACGGCCTTCGAATTCAACGCATCTACGAAAATTTTACCAATGACCCGATTTGTGGGCTTGGTACTTGTACATACTCTGCTGTAATGCAAAAGTTTCTCGTTTTTTAGCCTCAACTCATACGCTTCTTGAGGGCCGAATAAGTCTCCGGATTTGGAGCGCCCTTCGTGGATACCACGATTGGCCGAATAAGTCTCCGGATTCGCAGCGCCCTTCGTGGATACCATGATTGGCCGAATAAGTCTCCGGATTCGGAGTGCCCTTCGTGGATACCACGATTGGCCCAACAAGTCTCCGGATTCGGAGCCCCTTTGAGTGCATGACATCTAAGGGCCGAATATGGCTCCGGATTCGGAGCGCCCTTCATGGATACCACGATTGGCCCAACAAGTCTCCGGATTCAGAGCCCCTTTGAGTGCATGACATCTAAGGGCCGAATAAGTCTCCGGATTCGGAGCGCCCTTCGTGGATACCACGATTGGCCCAACAAGTCTCCGGATTCGGAGCCCCTTTGAGTGCATGACATCTAAGGGCCGAATAAGTCTCCGGATTCGGAGCGCCCTTCGTGGATACCACGATTGGCCAAACAAGTCTCCGGATTCGGAGCCCCTTTGAGTGCAGGACATCTAAGGGCCGAATAAGTCGCCGGATTCGGAGCGCCCTTCGTGGATACCACGATTGGCCAAACAAGTCTCCGGATTCGGAGCCCCTTTGAGTGCATGACATCTAAGGGCCGAATAGGTCTCTGGATTTGGAGTGCCCTTCGTGGATACCACGATTGGCCAAACAAGTCTCCGGATTCGGAGCCCCTTTGAGTGCATGACATCTAAGGGCCGAATAAGTCTCCGGATTCGGAGCGCCCTTCGTGGATACCACGATTGGCCAAACAAGTCTCCGGATTCAGAGCCCCTTTGAGTGCATGACATCTAAGGGCCGAATAAGTCTCCAGATTCGGAGCACCGTTCGTGGATTCCACGATTGGCCAAACAAGTCTCCGGATTCGGAGCCCCTTTGAGTGCACGACATCTAAGGGCCGAATAAGTCTCCGGATTCGCAGCGCCCTTCGTGGATACCACGATTGGCCAAACAGGTCTCCGGATTTGGAGCCCCTTTGAGTGCATGACATCTAAGGGCCGAATAGGTCTTTGGATTCGGAGCGCCCTTCGTGGATACCACAATTGGCCAAACAAGTCTCCGGATTCGGAGCCCCTTTGAGTGCATGACATCTAAGGGCCGAATAAGTCTCCAGATTCAGAGCGCCCTTCGTGGATACCACGATTGGCCAAACAAGTCTCCGGATTCGGAGCCCCTTTGCGTGCATGACATATAAGGGCCAAATAAGTCTCCAGATTCAGAGCGCCCTTCGTGGATACCACAATTGGCCAAACAAGTCTCCGGATTCGGAGCCCCTTTGAGTGCATGACATCTAAGGGCCGAATAAGTCTTCGGATTCAGAGCGCCCTTCGTGGATACCACGATTGGCCAAACAAGTCTCCGGATTCGGAGCCCCTTTGCGTGCATGACATATAAGGGCCAAATAAGTCTCCAGATTCAGAGCGCCCTTCGTGGATACCACAATTGGCCAAACAAGTCTCTGGATTCGGAGCCCCTTTGAGTGCATGACATCTAAGGGCCGAATAAGTCTTCGGATTCGGAGCGCCCTTCGTGGATACCACGATTGGCCGAATAAGTCTCCGGATTCGGAGCGCCCTTCGTGGATTCCACGATTGGCCGAATAAGTCTCCGGATTCGGAGCACCCGTCATGGGGATCACGATTTAACTGACCAACTACATGGTTCCTAATTGGAGCCGATCGATGCATGTTCGAACGTTTACATCACGCAATACAAAAGTTGACAATAAATTGAGATAGGGCGTTTAATTACGCGTAAAACATTTCAAAAGCTGCTAATAAAGAAATTCTATTTATTCAAAAGCCGCCAAACATTTCAAGCATTTGATAAAGTAATTCTATTTATTCAACATTATGGCCCACTAAGTCGGCGTCTTCGTCGTCGCTTTTCTCAATTTCAAACTCGGGATACGGAAGGTAATGCCGATGATATAGGGGCGAAGCCGAATTTATGCCCGCGGAGCCAAAAGCTTCCGCGGTTTGAAGGGCCCTGATCTAGCCATGCTTGAAACCACGATTTTTGCCTCAGCAGACTTCCTCAGCTAGGTCTGTTTGGTCTTCTTGATCCCGGCCTTCAAGCCGTCCCGATATCCTCTCTCATAACCCGAGGCCTCTCGGTTCGCCCTCTCCCCCATGCTTTTTGCTTGACTGTCCACCACCGACTCAGCCGCTCGAACACTCTTCAGCTCCCGAAGCTCACTCTCAGCCTTTTTCGCGCGAGCCTCCAAACTACGATTCCTTTCGTTGTTTTTCTCACTCTCGCGTTGGGCTTCGTGCAGACGCATCCTGACTTCATAAGCGCTATACAGTCCCTTGACAGCCCCATGTATGCCATCCCGAAATACTTCGAAATCTCGACGTCCGACCATCGACTGTTGGACCTCTAGCGGAAAAATCTGTCGAGCGAACTCGACTGCTACATCCGGGTCTTTAATTATAAAATCCACCTCCGTCATTGGTCTATTCTTCACGAGAACCGCAAAACTCAACGGTCGTGGCGCTGTGTCAGGCTCAACTTGCGGTCGTGGGCGCAGGGAATCTCCCCGTTGTCTGTCCTTTCGGGGTGATCGACTTCGACGACTAGGGGGCCGCTCTTTTTCCCGATCCACGGATGCCCTTCTTCCCGTGTGAATAGGCTCGCTTCTGCAATTCATTTTGACCGCTAAACCCAGCCAGTGTTGGCCCCTGCCAAGTTTGGATCAAGCCTGAATAGAAATGAGTTAAGTTGGCATGAACTCGCCCATTTATTCTGGGGTACATGCAGCTCCCCCGAGAAAACGTCAGAAAGACTGAGCGCCAAACGTCGTATGCCCCTCAGCCAGCCCACAATTCAGAGCCATCGGCTCATTCGGGTCCTCAGGCTCGCGCCCTGGCTATGGCAAGGGTAGATTCATTAATCTAGTCAGCTATATTTCAAGCGCTATCACCGGTTAACCTAAGATCGCTGGGGCAAGGGCAGATTCATTGATCTAGCCGGCTATATTTTCAAATGATAACGCCGAGTAATTTGCGCCTCAGCCAGCCCACGATTCAGAGCCATCGGCTCATTCGGTTCCTCGCTTGCGCCCTGGCTAAGGCAATGGGAGATTCATTAATCTAGTCGGCTATATTTCAAGCGCTATCGCCAGTTAAATTAAGATCGCTGGGGCAAGGGCGGATTCATTGATCTAGCCGGCTATATTTTCAAACGATAACGCTGAGCAATTTACGCCTCAGCCAGCCCACGATTCAGAGCCATCGGCTCATTCGGTTCCTCGCTCGCGCCCTGGCTAATGCAAGGGTAGATTCATTAATCTAGCTGGCTATCTTTTCAAGAGATCACCGAGTAACTTATGCCTGAGCCAGCCCACGATTCAAAGCCATCGACTCATTCGGCTTCGCGAGCCCGCGCCCTGGCTAAGGCAAGGGTAGATTCCTTAGTCCGATCGTCCGAGCTCAAAATTAAGTAATATCATTCTTCATCAGCAAAATCGAGCACAACTCATGACATTTTATATATGCAAAATAAATAAGCTATAAGCCCGCACAAAAATGTCTGACAAAACAATTGTAACAATACATCTGTGAAATCCTAATACATTTGTGAAATCCTAAGTGAAATTGCCCAGCTCAGCCTTCGGAATCAGTCTCCAATGGCTCGACATCCACTTGCTCATACGGCACTGGCATAGTCAGTAAAACTCCAGCTGCAGCAAGGGCTTTGTGCCAGCCATGTTTGAACCCCCTGTTTTCGAACCGCGGGACCTGGCCCACATATTCGGCGAGCCTAGCATCTCTCCCGGCTTCGAATACTTTGGAAGCAGCCGCCTTCATGTCAGCCAACTCAGCCTCCAGGCTGGCAACCGCCTTCAGGGACAATCTCAGCACCGCTTCGCTCGCGTCCGCCTTCTTCTCGGCGTCCGCTCGGGACTGATCTGCAATGCGAGCCTTTTCTACTTCGGCCTCGGCCCGAGAAGCTTCCTTGTTCGCCTCAAAACTGCATCCTCGGCCCTCTTGCTCTGGCCCTCTACTTGCTTTCGTAAGCGGTCAATCTGTTTGACGGCGTCGAGATGCCGACGTCCCATGTCGGCTATCCTTCCGACGGTCTGCAAAGGAAGAACCCAAAAACATAACCTCAACAGTACTTCGATAAAATGAAGAAAAGTCAGAATACGTACCAGAAGTGCCGATTGCACGGTTAGTGTTGTCGCATTCAGATCTGGTTCCACCCGGAAAGCCTCCATATCAGACGGCAACGACACGGACGTAGCCACACCGAATGCGACTTCTGGATCTTTAAGCGCCGAAGTGTTAGAGGGAACCGGCATGTCCTTTACCATTGGACGAATGACAAAAGGAACAACCTGATTAGATCCCTCCAATCGAGGACGCTTACCACCTTGTTCATCTGAACCGGCCTTGAGGTCAGCAGAGCGTTTCTCTGCCTTTTCCTCAACTTTTTGGCCGACTTCCCTGACCAACGCAGATTCGGCATTCTGACCTTTTTCCGTCTCCTCTACAACCCCCAAGGACTCTGATTCGGCAACCGGGAGGGGGAGTCGAGATTCGGTGGCGGGCGGTATTTCAGACGAAAGGCCCTCCGCTCTTTGCCGTGCGGCTAACCTCTCCGCATTCACCTTTTTGGCAAGCTTTGTCAGACTCAATCCGGCCATATCCGCGAAGTCTATGACGGGAAGATCCTCTAAGCGTTGAAAAATGTTGGCAGAAGGAAGATCCCCTGGTCCCCGATGTAAATGGAGGTCGGCGGGACCCAATACCTCAGACTCAGTCTCGGATTGATCTGATTTGGCTATATCAGCTACCTCATTTCGCTCCGAATCGGACCCTTCAAAGCCTACCTGCCTCAAGTTTTTGAAGTCAGATAGAATAAGAGCAGTAAGGGAATCTTCAACCTTCGGAATCGGTATGTTTTCCGCCGCCGAGAAGGTTGTGTATGTCGGCTCGTAACAAAGCAGAATGTGAGCCGCCCTCCCCTGTTTCTGAAGACTTCGACGGCTGAAATACCTGAGAGCAACCCTAATATCTAAAAGAACGGCGTTGTGGGTTGAAGATAGTACCTTTTTCAAACCCCTCCCTACACGAGACGAAGCCGTAAGATTTCAATTGAATAGGTTTTACAATAAAAATGAACACATGACAAAAACAAGGAGATACTTGGCGACCTGGCTCGCCCCTCCGTCTAGGAATAGGGTCAACACGATCCTCCCTTTCGCCAAATTCCCAGTTACCCTGGACAACGACCATAACATCATCAACTCGTTTCCCAGAGCTGGAAAGCATAGTGATTAGTTGATGGTCGGTGTCCTTAGCTCTAAGGAAATAACGCCCTTGCCGACCGGAGGACTTAGCCAAGGCATAGCAGTATCGGATAGCCGGAATGCCAAGGTTAATTCCAAGGCGACGATTCAATGCTACAATCCCCATTATAATTCTAAAGAAATTCATGTTAGGTTGAGAAGGGATTAAATCCCAATGGCAAAGCACAGCCCTTAGAAATGGGTGTAGAGGGAAGCGGACTCCGCCCTCTGCGATTGACAAGAGAGGAAAGACGATTGTGGTTTCGTCCTCCCTCTCCATGTCAAGGGTGCCGTCTGCCAAAAGTGACAGACGGACGTCATCAGGAATAGAGAATTGGCGTCTAAAATCAGCAATTTGATCTGATGAGAGGAGGTCTTTCAAATGTTTCGCCATACTCTACAGTTGACGCAAATATGCCAAAGAATAAAATGGGAATAGTTCTCGAAGCAAAGAAGTGGAAAACTTACAGAGGGTGAAGAAGATATTGGAGGAGACAAAATTGCAAGAACGATCCAAAAGGCAACCCAGCGACCAGTATCATGGAATGCGAATCCGAAGGGACGCCAATCTTTAAAAACGAAATGAATAGGTATGTACGAAGAGGCGGAAAGTCGGTACGACAACCAAAAGGAAAAATTTTGGTTGGGTATTCAAAATTCCGAACCAAGCACTCCAGCCAACAGACGTTGGGAGAATGCTTGGAGGGCAATTGTGGGAGCCGAATAAATAGAAGAGTCGGAAGGGACGTATCCCAGAAGTCAGAGACTATTCGGCTCCGTACTAATCAACTAAGATATCGAATACATTGAGATCGCCGAATAGACGGGGAGATGTATGTTGGAATAAACAAAAGGATAATAAGTAAAAAGTGGGCTCTGGACCCGAGGTCCAGAGAATAAGTATAAATACAATAGCTTCAGATTTAGAAAGGTATGTAAGAATCACTTCACTAAACTTAGTAAACAAGCTTTCTTGAGTATAGGAACTGACTTGCCCGTCGGAGTGCTAACCCCGGCACCCCCGACCGGAGTGTTTGTCTTTGCAAGTGGCTAGCTGAGGATCAAGAGCGTCTCCCAGGATCTGAAGAGTATTT
Organism: Camellia granthamiana; assembly: GCA_036172215.1. NCBI lineage: Eukaryota > Viridiplantae > Streptophyta > Magnoliopsida > Ericales > Theaceae > Camellia > Camellia granthamiana. The sequence goes on along the minus strand of CM069909.1, from coordinate 107,422,681 downwards.
CCAGAACCACTTCCCCATAGTACAAAAAGACTGCTTATACACAAGATAACAAAACTGACTGAATACCCAAGTCAGAAAGTGCAAAACTAGCATTCGCAAATGCTCCAAAGTGCGTGCCATACGCCACATCCGAAGTAAACTGAGCGCCGCCCGCAAGTGGACCAACTTCTGATCACATACTTGTAGTATCCTCGAAATCTAACAACTCAGCAGTGACAGACTTCGCTGAGGTAGGTGGGAGGATGACCTCATTGTCGATCAAATCCTGTACTTCATGACGAAAACGGAAACAGTTGTTGGTGCTATGACCGGTTTGCTGGTGGTACGTGCAGTACAAGGTAGCATCATGCGAGGGAGGGAGATTCTTCGGGAGAGGCCGAGGCTCAAGGGGTCTAAGATGGCCCTTTTCGGCAAGGATCTGGAGCGCCTTAGACAAAGGCATATAAAGGGTGTGGAATACCCTGCGACCTCGGGGTAGATACTTCGAGGTTTGCTGACTTTTGCCGGACGCACTAGCCAAAGGATCGGCTGGTGCTGCCTTGGCTTTCTGATCCTTTCCAGGTGCAGAGGTAGGGTTGGAGGAAACGGTTCTGGTATGACGGTTCCTATCCTGATTTTCTGTCCGGCTCGAACTGCCCTCGGTCGGAGCGGGGAAAGCGTCATCCACAATTTTAGCCACAACTGCGAATATTCGCTGTTTACTCAATCCTCCGGCTTTCAAAGCCTCGACTGCCCATAGCAGTTGTTCAACGGGATCAGCATCTATTCCCACTTTGTTCTTACCTCTAGCCTCAGCTTGATCGAGGGTTTGGGTTGCTACATCAGAGTGGAACCCAGTTGTTGTTGACATGTCTTGGCTATAGCTTGAGACAGCTTCAGGTTGGCTGAGCTCGATTACAATTCGCCCCAATAGCGGGGGCTCCTGCGGTATGAAATTCCCGGCGTAGGATGTGGTTGGTGGCGAAGCCCACATTCCGTAGGCGAGATCAGCCACAGATCGCTGATGCTCGCCAATCATTCCCATCAATTCAAACGTGGTGGGCTCACGAGTTTGACACAACTGGGGCGTCCAGACCGGATGCGCGGCAAGTGACCTGGGTGGGTGCGGTACTTCAACACTGGTCTCATCGTGCAAAATGATTCCTTGATCCAATGCGACTGCCATAACCACAATTTCCTCTGAATCTTGTGTCATCATAAGTCCGCTGAACTGAACGGAGATGATATAACTGGTGACTGATGGAGCAGGTGAACTAGTAAGCCTTGACTGGTCTTGCCTTAACAAAGGAGAATGTTGTATGCTCCAGACTGAATCTCTGAGGAGAAAGTAGGCAACATCTCAGTTCAATTTTACCAAGACAGATACCCGCAGATACAACTGAATTATTGTTCTCCAAATTACTGCCTGAAAACTGAATCTGATACCCACAGATATAACTGATTCTCAAACATACTGATACCCGCAGATATGACTGATTCTCAAAAATACTGGTACTGATACCCGCAGGTCTAACACTCGGACTTGCAAACTGATACGCACAACCCTGTAGAAATACATTCTAATAGCATGTAGCAAGCAAACGAGAGCCAAAACACCCCTATGTTGGGATAGGGTTTCCCTGTCCTATTTTGTCAGGAGCTAGGGTTTCACTGCGCACGCAGCGGTTTCACACAACCTACAATCTGGTAAGCAACCTGTCCTAGTTTGGAATGGTCACTATGGATTCCGAATATGCACTAGGTCGATTGGTCAAGAAGGGTGCCCCGGTAAAAACTGGAGTTTGTGTTCCCATCGTGGTAGAGCCCATAACCGGTCAGCCTTATGGCACGCTTCTCAAAGCGAGCCTCCGGCAAACCGTTCAGGAATAGCAGATGGCAAACACGGTGTCCTAGGCTCACCAATGCACATGCAATACAAAGAAACACCTAAGTGTAGTCGAAACAAGATATCACGAGTTCGAGTCAAGTTCTCTAACTCCCCAGCAAAGTCGCCAGAAACTGTGGACGTCCCCGAACGTCCCGGGAGGGATTCTCGTTTTGTTGATCTTGGGCTCACTACAATTCGGAGTCAAATTGTCACAGTCATGTATCTAATCTCGTAGAGTGCAATGCAAGACCGATGAATCATCAAAGAGTCCAAATCCGGCAAATCGTTTTGAAAAACAGATTTTTAGAAAGAAGTGCCAAACATGGACTGCTTTGCCAGATACAGAGTCGCCACCTAAATATTTTATTTTGGGGGAATTTAGGAAACCCTGACTCGTGCCTAAGGCTACGTGTCCATCATCACCAAAGTTGCCTCGGCTCGGGAACGTGGGTACGATTGGGGAAGGTCAGCTATGAGCAGCCCCGCTCGCCCGATCAAAAATCGGTCTCTACTAACCATGATATCTTGTTTTTTTGAAAACACGTGTTCTTATTCTGGTTAATTAGCTAGAATTACTATGTGATCCGCACAGCAAAACAAGTATAGACTAGATCGCCTAATTTGGAACAAAGCATTACATATCCGTTTGTTCGGAAAAATGGTTTGAGTTTTGCTACTCGCAAGTAGGCTAAAATACGGATTTCAATGAATTGTCCAAATTCAAGCAATCCAACCTTCACCCACAGGCATTCAGGCAATTATATCACGTACGCAAATAGCCTCATGGTAAGCATGCTGTCATGGCAACACTCACACACATGCAAGGATGCTAAAGCGTAAAAGCTTACCTAGTACTCCACGCCCAAACAGAAACTAGTTAGTAATCAAATGCATGATCCTAGTTCATGTTAAGATGGCCAATGCAACACATGCAAAATGCAACTAGAAATAGGCTCGGCTATTCTAAGATGTCATGTGAAATGCAACTTGATACATGTATTCAAATTGGAATTGAAATACTATGCAATTAGTATGATGCGCCGAGCCCTGTGCATGTAATACAATGAATGAATGCAAACATGCATAGCATAAGGTATGCTAAATCAAATATGCCCTAAAACTAACCACCATAAGCAGGTAAGTAAAAGGGAGAAAGAAGTGGGGGTTGGAAGACATGCACATACGCACGCACGCTTATTACAAAACTCGCCCTCTCGCGGAGGGACCGAAAGAATAATACAAACCAATTAACTAACAAGCTAATTAAATATTACAAACTTTTAATTAATTAAACAAATTAATTAAACTACTGAGAGCAGCAAAACACCCTCGGGATGAGGGACGAATGCATGCATGCTCAGCTTTGCTCGGAAGTCCATCGCCATGCTCATGTTGCCTCTGTTTACACTGCTCTGCATCTCTGAAGACTGCACAAGTCCCAAGGTTGCTTCTGAACTGCTCCCTGAACACTGTGTGAGGTCACCAACCAAGAGGAAACCCCACCGGCCATGGGAAACTGGTCATCGACCAAAAATGATGCCCTCGCCACCAATTCATGGCCGGCCGGCACTGAATGTGGTCGGTCGACCATCTCTTCCTGCAGAACCCTGTTTTGCTGCAGCAGAGGACAGACAAGGCATGTCAATGCATTTTCAAAGCAATGTTTGCACGACCACCCTCCTTATCACGTTTAAGACTCAAAGGAGTATGGTTCTCGACCCTCGGACCATCAATCACGCATTTCAATGCATGATGGTCCAAAAGGTCAAGTGTGCGATTTGATATCAAATGAATTGCACACAAAACGAATGAGGGACCCCCAACCTCTATCATGGTTTATCAAGGGGCGACGGATGCATGCTCGATACTATGCAACCTAAACACGCAAGCATACTAATGCAATGTGAGCATGTGAACAAGCATGCAAACATGCAAACATGTAACAACATGTCAAACACATGACAAAATGCAAGCTAACAAGCATGCAAAATGCAACTTAAGCATACAACAATATGCAATGGGCCAAGTATGCAACAACATGCAAGGCAAGCATGCTACAACATGCAAAGGATGGGCTTACACCAAGATGGACAGCTCTCTAATAGGTCCAAAACAGTGGCCATTATGGTGCAACAAAAGCATGGAATTGATATGCGAACAAGCATGCACAAAGGCCTACCATCCAAGGTATAAAAGAAGTAACTTTTAAACACATTTAAAAGAGACTATTATGGACAAATGGCAAGCATACTAAACATCTGAAATCACATGAAAGATGATGCCAAATCAACTTATCAAGACAAACATAGCATGTTAATGGACTTAAAGCTCAAAGCTAGTCCAAGGACTTACACCATGGCCATGTCAACCAAGCCCCAAAGAGCCAAAATGACCAAAACAGTCCCAAAGGACACCAAAACAAGGCTAGAACATGCATTGGATGGGAGGCAAAACATGCTACAAAGGCAAGTACAAAACAAGATGCATGCAAGGCCTAGAAGGGCAAATGCACTACGCCTCTTGCAACCAAACATGGCATGTTTTAGGCAAATAAAATCAGAGTTGTAACACACCAAAACAAACCCCGAAACCCAATGAGAAGGTCTTCCAAAGACCAAATCAGGGAGGCACATGCAATGGTCTATTCTTAAGGTATGAAACACAAACTACCAAAAGCATGGAATGGATGGTAAATGCAAGTGTGTGGCCCTGGAACATGGACTGAAATGCCATAAGAAGTGATTCCAAATCACTAAAATAAACCAAGGGAAGCATGCTAATGACTCACACACCCGAAGCTAACAAGCTAGAATGCAAAGAGACTATATAAAGCATGGCAAGCATGACCAAATTGACACCCAACAAAGCTTAAACATGTTAAAACAAGCTTAAAAGCTTCAAGGAGTTGAGCCAAAATCATGCTAAAAACACATGTTACAACACGATGCATGTTAAGGCTAAAACATGGGATTACAAGACAAGTGTATGAAGCATATATGGCATGTCTAAACCAACTTGAAACAGAGGTATAACATGGAAAAACAAGGCCTAATACCTACTGAAATGAAGCTAAAACAAGCTACGCATACAAGCCACAACACAAGCCATTCATCCAAGCATTAAAGACAACATGGAGAGGGGATGACCCTCTCCCATTTAGGACCTCAAAACCACCTCTCCACCACTAAAAATCCTCTTGATTTCAGTGGTAGAGAGGTCATACAAACACCAAAACAACGGCCAAAAGGTATGGCCTAAGACAAGGCCTAACAAGGCCTTGGAGGGGGGAGACAACCCCAAACCTCAAAGCAACCTTAAACAAAGTTCTAAAGCACAAAAAATTAGAACTTTTATCAGTTATAGTCAAAAATTAAAAACTAATGCAAGGTAGTCAAAAAGCTTGTGCAAAAATGGGGAAACTAAAGCTAGAACACTCACCCTTGTAGACCTTCTTCAAGAACAATGGTCCAGCAGGTTTTTTGAGTTCAAAGCAACCCAAGAACACCAAAATCAACCTCCAAGAACCTCAGCTCCAAGAGGATGGTGTAATGCTAGGTGTTTATGTGCAAAAGTGTGAACAAAACAACCTTATACACACAAAATGGGATCAAATAGGGGAATATAGACACAAAGTTGTATCTCACTCTCTCACCCTAATTCTCTCAACCTCTGGAACCCCTGAGGAGGGAGGAGAAGCTCCCTCTTTATGGAATTCCAAAATTGCAAAGCTTCTAAGAGAAGCTAAACAAGAGGCAAATCCCTCCATACACGTGTATGGAGGGGGTGTATTGTGGATGCCAGCTGTTACAGCTGGCATAAAATATCTGCCAAAAGCAGATAGAAAGGGGTCGACCAGCAGAAATGGCCGATTGACCAACAAGGGTGGCTGACCGACCACAAAAGGTGCTGACCGGCCAAAACTCTTGGCCGGTAGCAAGAAAACAGGGCCGGTGGCATCTTGCCTTGGCCGGTGGGTTGAGGGGATGGCCAACAAGCCATTCCCTGCCCTCAGATGCAAAAACACAAGTGTTTGGTGCATAACCAATCACAAAGCAGACAAATCGAGAGGTCTTGAGGCAAGGCGCACGACCGAAACCTCCAAGAACTCAAGACGAACACAAACATGGGTGATCACCGAGTGTTCAAACGGTGACGTCCAAGTCTTCAGGATGTTCAAAAATGGGGTGTCTACAGCAGATCACTTTCATCATGATAGAGGTTCTCCACATACCGAGGACGAGCCAGACATCATGTCATTGCCTCCGAGGATTCGGCCTTTTGACCTGGAGAGGTACCACCCTCAGGAGCACGTCCTACCTCCTACCACCTTCTCTCACTTTACCGACCTCGAGCGGCGAGCACCCGTGGACCTACTGCTACGGCAGCCAGCGTCTCATCTATCTCACCAGGTGCAAGAGGTACGTATTTCCCTTTTACATTCTCTGCGATGTATTTTTGCATTTCTTGCACACTTCATGTTCTCGTTGTGTATTATATCTGCTTGTTCTGAACACATTTACATACATAACATCCAGTCCATTTGGCACACAGCTCATACATAACAATACTCTGTTTCTTTAGCACGCAGCTCCCAACACAGTATTCTGTTCATTTGGCACGCAGCTCACGACACAATATTCTGTTCATCTGGCACGCAGCTTACTCTGAACACACGGTTCATTCTGACCACACAGTTTGTCTCAGGCACACGGCACATTTTCGGGCCCACAGCTCGTTTTCTGGGCACACAGCTCGTTCTTCAGGCATGCGGCTCGTTCTTTTGGCACGCAACTTGTTCTTTGGGCACTCAGCTCATTTTTTTGGGCACAAAACTCACTTTTCTATTTGAACACACAGCTCACACATTTCATTTGCATGCGGCTCATACTGGACGCACAGTATTTGATTTAATTTGCACGCAGCTCATGCATTCCATTTTGAACACACAGCTCAGACCTTTCAATTCTGAACACACAGCCCATACATTTTTATTTGCACGCAGCTCATACATTCCACTTTGAACACGCAGTTCATAAATCTTCATTTATGATCACACAGTTCATTTACTTCATTTCTGAACACACAGTTCATTTACTTCAGTTGCACACAGCTCATACATTTCATTCTGAAACTGAATGCATCTGTTCATTCTTAATGCAGGTATCTTCCCGTTCTACACTGGGTTATGGATCGATCCTTGCTAGGGAGCGGTATACAGAGCTCCCAGATGTTGTACGTCACATCATGGATGAGGTGGGATTTGGACCTTTCTGCGCGGGGATATCACGTTATCCGGCGAGTAGGACCCTCATGGAGGCACTTGTGGAGAGACGGTGGGACACCACCAGCTCGTTCCACTTTTCAGCTACTGGAGACATGACGATGACCCCGTATGACTTCTCTATGTTGACGGGCCTTGATGTGGCTGGCCGACCGGTCCCCTATGACGCAGACATGGGCAAGTGGGAGACGGCTTGGATTTATCTGCTGGGAGCCCGCCCGCCGATAGACAGATCATCAAGTAGAGTCAGGTACACCTGGTTCTCCGAGAGGTTCAAGAGGACTATGCCTGAGACTGTTAAGGAGATAGAGCAGTATGCCCGGGGTTTTTTGATGTTCCTTATTGGGACCACTCTGTTCTCTGACAGGGGGAACATAGTTGGACTTTATTTGCTCAGTGCTTTGGTAGACCTGTCACAGGTCAGCCAGTATGATTGGGGTGGCGCCAGCCTCGCTACCCTTTACTGTTAAATGAGCGCGACCTCCTGCGGGCGAGGGAACATAGTAGGTGGCTACTGGAGAGCCTGGGAGGTACATTCTGCCCTCTTGATTTACATTTCCGCTTTTTATTATCTGTACACTGCACACACGGCACACATTTCATTCTGTATCCTGCATTCTGCACTCAGCATTTTGTATTTTCTGTACATTCTATATTCTGACAGCCACTGTCTTGTTTTTTCACAGCTATGGGTTTATGCCTACTTTCCGATGCTGGCTCCTGAGCTCGAGGTTGAGGTACCTCTGGAGATCCCCTTCTCTCGCAGATTTGAGGGTCGATGCCGGCCGAGGCCCCGGGAGACTCTACTATACCTCCGGCAGTTCTTCGACACTGTACGGGTGACAGAGGTCATCAAGAACTCTCAGTTCTTCATGCTTTCAGCTTTAATTCATCTTGCACATTCATGACATCTAATCAGTTTATGCACTTGTTATCCGCAGATCACTTAGCAGCCCTAGGCTGATTCCCTGCGGCGTGGGCCGCTTCTCAATACAGGACTTTATTTGAGGGGCCAGTTGGCAGGGCCTGGTTTCTGGGGGATCACTTCATGCGTCAGACGATGGGCGACCCTGACCAGGGTATCCCCTCAGCACCTCCAGAGGACATGCGATCCACTGAGAGACTCACTCCCCGGAAGGTCGAGGAGCTCATGTTGGGTACTGATGCAGGTCTGTTGCTGGAGGAGGGAGAGTATGCGACCTACCGCCATCCATACTTGATGCCTCAACTGTCAGATGTCCGTGCCCCCAGAAGGAGGGCTACTGATGTGCCTTCCTCGAGTCGCCCGAGCTAGAGACATTCCTTCAACCAGCGGAGCCGGTACATCGAGGAGTGGGGCTGGATGGATGCCCTCTACTTGCCAGTATGCCAGATGGCCAGATCTTCTGACCAGGCTGACAGGTTGGGAGTATAGGACACCATACCAGATCCCGCTAGAGCCCTGCGGCTAGATCACCGATACGTCAGTGACCCTGACTCACCACCGGTATGCTTCATGGTTTTCATTCATCATTCAGATATATACTCAGACATTCATTAATTCACTGATGACTTGAACTTGCATCTACAGCCTCCCAGAGAGTACACTGATGGGTTGCTCGAAGTGGTGGCCTCGCTCGAGGGCATACTGAAATTGAATACTTCACTACATTGGTTGACTGCATGTGTAGAGCACATCTGACACACACCACATTCATATACTGTACTACATGCACACACTCTATGTAGCATTATTGCATCTGCATCTGATATACAGACTGGCTAATGCAGTCAAGTTGTCCTTTTCAGGTCCCACCACTACAGGCCGGGCCATCCAGGCCTTCTCGATGGGCTGGGAGAAGGGACTCGACTCGCAGCCGAGGCAGGCGTAGAGCGCCTATCAGAGATGATGAGGAGCCCAGCGAGGAGGAGGAGTCTGCGCATCCTCAGTCGGAGACATCCACAGGCAGAGAGGAGGACTCTGGCTCCAGTTCTGAAAGTGGAGGTGATGCCGGGGAGGGTTCCGAGGACAGCAGTTCCGATTCGGAAGGTGGTGTTGGTGGAGGTAGTGCAGAGGCTGCTCAGTCGAAGAGGATGAAGAGAGCCTCCCGATCTTGAGCCTGACAGCACTGATGCAGATGTTCTTGCTTTATTTTCTTTTCTTTTTTTTTACTAGTAGTTGTAGCACATCAGCTTTAGGCAACTTTTATTTTCTTTAAAACTTGTACCCTGTTGTAAAATGTTGTAACAAAAGAAGCTATGATGGAATGAAACAGCTTTTTGTTCAAAAGGTGTTGTATTTTGCATTCTGAGCATCGCATTGCATCATTTTGCACAAAAATGAGATTGAATGGAAATCGAGCATTGTACATTGCCGAGTCAGGTAATGAGCCAACATAGCTAACTAAACAGCTTAACTTACTAAGAAACAACAAAACCTCAGCAAGTTTACAACTCGATAAGCAAATTTCGACAATGTTGATAAACAAAGAGCAACAATTCGACGAACAAAACTCGACAACTCGATAAAACTTAACAACTCGATAAGCAAAACTTAACAACTCAATAAGAAAAACTTAACAACTTGATAAGCAAATGCATTTCGGACAAACGGGGCGACAGAACGCATCTGAAACAGAGGTAAACTCGGACCTTCAACATTCCCAACACATGGAAAGGCTAGGAGCTCTCTTCTAGAGACTAAGAAAAGGCCGAAAACTAGTTTTTCTCCATGGTCGACCACCAAAAGTGGCTGGCCGACCAATTTTTTGCTCAATAGACAGTTATGTGGTCGACCGACCAGAAAAACTGGCTGGCCGACCAGAAAAAGTGGTCGGCTTACCAGTTGGCATGGTGACCTCTAGATTTTTGACACTTGTCCTCCAAATAGTGCCTTATCCTCCACAAAAGTTCCAGCTTTGTGGTTCTTCATTCCATCTCAGTTTTATATCAAAATGGAGGCATTTCTCATCCAAAATCTCACAACTTGGATTGCTACCTTAGACGGCTCAGAAAAGTTGAACTTCCGAGGCTTCGGCATAAATGCACTATTCACGCTGAGTCGCACTCCACTGCACCTTCCGTTTCTCCATGCCACGGCAAGGTTTTGGAACCCGGTAACACATGTCTTTAGTTTTGGCGGGCAAGAGATGTCTCCTACCTTCGAATACTTCCAAGCTTTAATGGAATCCAAGCGCAACGAAGAAATCTTGCCCCAGCTTCGCTTCGGACATGCCCAAGCCTTAGGAGGAATGTGTGGGCTCACTATGCACGACGCTCGGTCTTTGATCCGCAACGGGGAATTGGACATCCTCAACTTGATTCATCGTTTTTCCAATGCCGGTGACCACGGTGATCACCACTGGCAAGGTTTTTGGCAACATGCCCTTTGCTTGTGCATGTTGTCTCACTTTTTGCTTGCCCTAGGCTTCAGTGGGCCTAGCGTTCGTCTGATCGAAGTTGCCCAAGGCTTGAAAGAGGGCAAGAGCTGCATTGCCATGACATTGGCCAAGACATTGATGGGCTTGGACGCTTTCCATTGCCGAGAAACGACCAGATTTACGGGGAGTCCATTACTTCTGTAGGTAATGTTCCCACCCTTCCTCACTTATATTACTCAAATCACTCGGCCCTCAGGCTCGGTTTTTTCTCACAAAACCCTTTTCTCACTTTTCTCTCAACGTACACCTCTCTATTCTTTATTCGCTCATTTTTCATCCCTCCCCAGGTGTGGTTGATGGACAAGTTGCAGGTTGTGGACTCTTGCCTAGCATACTCAGCTCGCGGCTACTTCTTCCAGCGACGTCTAGTTAATGCCCTTGATGAGGGATAGTGGTTCGACTGGATGTGCAGTTTGTCCGTAGACCATATTGCTCGGCGTTGTCCTTGGCTCAATCTACCGGCAATGAGCTACAGCATGTCCCGACAGATCGGGATTCAGTTGATTGGCCTGACACACTGCGTGTTCTACTTTCCTTTCCGATTCCAGTGCCAGTTCGGCCATGATCAGATCTGCCCGGCAGAGGGGATAGAGTACCCAGCTGCATTTCCGGTCCGAGGCACATAGCTAGCTCGTTATGCCACAGCATGGAAGATGAGAGAGCCTCTGGCCCCCGCTCTCACTTTCAGTTACACCCTTTCTGATAAGTGCATAGATTGGCTCAATGAAGAGGCACGGATTGGGCCCAGCTTGGCATCAGAGGCTTTCACTAGTTCTGGGAGGGGACATGGGAACACCTGACTATGCCCCTGATTTATTTGCTTTAATCAGAACTTTCAAGTTTCCTTTATAAGTGTAATAAAAAAAGCAACTTCAATTTGTATGCAAGAGCAGGAGAACTCTGTATTGAAATCAATAAAATTGAAAGTTGTGGGTACTGAAAATTTCCCGTTTGGTCCAAAAATGGTCTAAGTTGTAAAAGATTAATTTGAGCAAAATCAACTTTTCTAAAAACTTTTCAAAACCATTTTCGATATGGATCAGAACTGGGCACGCCTGAGATCTGTCACTGAGATGTACAACCCCGGATCCCGGCAACTAGAAAGTTGCCCCTAGTCTGAATAGCACTGCACTGGAGATCACAACCGAGCTCTTAAATGCAGAATGGACAAAGATGACCGACATGATCACATGGACAAAGTTGTTCAGGGAAATGTTTATGGCTGGACTTCAAGACGAAGTTGCCTACGTATCCCAAAGATGGGAATCAAGCCTTACGTAGTTCAGCTCAGGTTCACTCGTGTATTAACCCTCACCTTTTACGCTCTAACTTTTGCCAGGGCCGCCCTTTGCGGGTTTTCAACCTTGCGAGCTCAGTTTTTATAATTTCAAAATTTCTATGCTCTAATTTTTGCCTAGGTCGCCCTTTCGGGTTTTCAACCTAGCGAGCCTCTCAGGGATAATATTTCTTCAATTTGTCCATGTTGATAGCTGTGAGAACTCTAGGCCATCTAGGTCTATTAGAACGACAGCTCCACCCGACCAAATAGACTTAATGATATATGGACTAGTCCAATTGGGTCTGAACTTGCCCCTAGGGTCATGGATGGGAGCTCGGTTGTCTTTGAGCACCAAATCTCCTTCATTCAAATTTCTGGACTTAACCTTCTTGTTGAAAGCCCTGGCGATTCTTCATTGATAACCCTGAACATGGTACAGTGCTTTCAGCCTTCGCTCGTCAAAAAGCATGAGTTCTTCAAACCTGCTCTGCTGCCAATCTGCCTCAGCTATCTGGCACTCAGCCAGTACTTGTAATGACAGAACCTCAATTTCGATAGGTAGAAGGGCCTCCATCCCATAAACCAATAAATACGGAGTTGCCCCAGTAGAAGTTCTAATTGAAGTCCGGTAGCCCCACAGAGCAAATGGCAACTTATCTGGCTAGTCCCGGTAGGTTTCCACCATCTTCCGCAAAATGTGTTTGATGTTCTTGTTGGCGGCCTCAACTGCTCCGTTAGTCTGCGGCCCATACGTGGATGACTTATGAAAAGCCACGTTGTATTTTTCCAACAAGTCAATCACTTCCTTCTTGAAGTGGGAACCGTTATCTGAAATAATCTCGTTCGGGACCCCGTAGCGACAGATGATGTTGTTCCTGATGAACTTCACAACATGTGAAGCCTTCAACAGCGCATAAGATTGGGCCTTAACCCACTTTGTGAAATAGTCTATTGCGACCAGAATGAACTCATGCCCATTAGACCCCTTCGGAGTGACAGCCCCGATCACATCGATTTCCCAAACTGAAAAGGGCCATGGCGAAGTCATATTGTACAGCTTTGACGGCGGGATGTTCATGCGGTTTGCATGGATCTAACATTTGTGGCATCGCCGAACAAAGCCGATACAATCCTCCTCCATGGTGGACCAGTAGTAACCTTGTCTAAGGATCTTCCGGGCTAGCATCACCCCGTTCATGTGCGCCCCGCACTCTCCTCCATGGATGGCCTCCATCAGGTACTTCGATTCTTCACCATCAACACACAGTTTATGCATTCCCATATAACCTCTCTTATACAGTTTACCTCCGCAGATGATGAACTGAGCGGCCATTCTTCTGATTGCCCTTTTATCCATGGCATTTGCCCCTGGTGGATATGTTTCTTTCTCTAGGAAGTTCCATACATCGTGATACCAGGGATTCTCATCTTGAACCTCATCTATGGCAGCAATCAGCTCGTAAGTCGGCACAAATTTTTGGTCAATGATGATCAGACGCATCCGGACTCCAAAGGGGATGTCTATCATGGAAGATAGAGTTGCTAGTGAATCTGCGAACCTGTTGTTCTCTCTTAACAGATGAGCGAAGTTCAGCTTCTCAAACTGAGGAATCAACAAGTCCAAGGTCTGATGATAGATTCCCATCTTTTCTTCTTTAACTTTCCAGTCTTCTTTAGCTTGAGATACAACCAGGTTCGAGTCCCCGATGACATCCAACCGTTTTGCCCCTAGTTCTAGCGCAGCTTCTAAACCATCAATGCATGCTTCATACTCTGCTTCGTTGTTCGAGACTTTGAACCGGAGTTTAAATGCTAGAGGGATACGGGAATTGTCGGGTGCTATCAGCAACACCCCTATCCCATACCCGTATTGGTTTGACGCTCCGTCAAAGTACATCGTCCAAGTTTCGTCTTCGATATGCAAAATAGCCTCGTCTGGGAATAAGTACTCAACTGCTTCATCCCCTTCAACTGGGTGATCGGCTAGGAACTCCGCTACCGCTCTCCCCTTTACTGACTTGTGAGTCACATACTTCAGATCGAATTTGGAAAGCAGAAGCAACCAACGGGCTAGCCTACCCGTAAGTGCTGGTTTCTCAAAGAGATATTTGATGGGATCTAATCTTGAAACCAACATTACAAAGTGAGTTAATAGGTAGTGCCGCAGCTTCCTAGTAGCCCATACCAAGGCCAAACAACCCTTCTCGAGTGGAGTGTAGCAGGTCTCATAATCCAACATCTTCTTGCTCAGGTAGTAGATAGCTTTTTCTACTTTGTCTTCGGACTCCTGTGCGAGCATGCAGCCCATTGTAGTTTCAGTCACTGAAAGGTACAAAATCAACAGTTCCCCGGCTCAGGTGGTGACAACACAGGTGGGTTCTGTAAGTATTGCTTGATCTGTTCAAAAGCAGCTTGGCATCTACCGTCCCATTGGAACTTCATTCCTTTCTTCAAGAGACCAAAGAGTGGTTCACAAGTCAAGGTTAATTTAGCAATAAACTGTCTTATGAATTTCACTTTACCTAGAAAGCCTCACACCTCCTTTTAAGTCCTCGGTGGTGGCATTTCTAAGATGGCCTTGATTTTGGAAGGGTCGACTTTGATACCTCTCTGTGTAATTAAGAACCCCAGCATTTTCCCTGCTGTAACACCAAACGTACACTTCTGATGGTTTAGCCGCAACCAAAATTCCCTGATCCTTTGGAAAAAAATTTGTAAGGTGGTGTAGTGGCCCTCTCTTTCTTTGGACTTGACAATCATGTCTTCCACGTATACCTCAACCTCTTTGTGGATCATGTCGTGCGATATCGTGGTTGCGGCCCGTTGATATGTAGCTCCAGCATTCTTCAACCCAAATGGCATCACCCTATAGCAATATGTCCCCCACGGGGTGGTGAAAGCGGTCTTCTCCCGGTCTTCGGGTGCCATCAATATTTGATTGTAGCCAGAAAAGCCATCCATGAATGAGAGCAGCGCATGCCCTGCAGTGAAGTCCACTAATTCATTGATATGCGGCAGAGGAAAGTTGTCCTTCGGACTGGCTTTGTTCAAATCCATGAAGTCCACACATACCCGAATTCTACCATCCTTCTTCGGCACCGGAACTATGTTGGCCAGCCAAGTTGGGTGCTCAGATACCAGCAGGAACCCTGCGTCAATTTGCTTGGTGACCTCTTCTTTAATCTTGAGAGCCCAGTCCGGGCGGATCCTTCTGAGTTTCTATTTAGCGGCCCGGGCCTTTGGGTCAAGAGGGATCCGGTGCTGTACAATCTCAGGATCGATTCTGGGCATGTCTTCGTAGGACCACGCGAAAACATCTTTGAAATCTTTTAATAAAGTGACTGAGCGCTCGCGCTCCTCCGAAGACAACGTGGACCCAATCTGGACCAGCCGCAGGCCCTTCTCAATACCAACATTAATTGTAGTGATTTCATCAACCAAGGGTTTAACAAATCTCTCCTGCTCTTGATCAATTAATCATTGTAAAACCGGAGGAATTTCTTCCTCGTCGTTTTCATCAAAATTTTGAAAGTCCTGATTAATACAATAAATCAAAGGCACAGAAAAGTACTCAGAAACCACAGCCATTCCATTCTCATTAATCACTTCCAAATCGTCCGATTCCTCTGTTACAACAGACTCAAAAGAGAAAGAAAAGGACGACCTAGACAGGACTGTGGCATCTGGGTTGTCACCCCAGGAATACCGGACTCAGACTCAGACGAGCTGGAACCTGATTCTGACTCCATAGACTCGGTGGAATCAGATTCCGGCTCACTATCTGGCCTGGTGCTGCTTGATAAAAATCCCTCCTCGTACTGCCAAATGAGGGAGGGTGCGATGGATGCATCCAAAATGTTTGAAGGTGGGCTCGCAGTCGTTTCATTCTCGATCATGGACACCGAGAAGTTATCCCCCAAGCACTTCTGTACGATCAGAGGATCTGAAAGTAGACAAGCCAGTGCTACCCCCATTTCAATCTTAGTGTTCTCAGAATCCGCTTTCCTACACTGCTCAACTTTAGCTGATGGGTCTGTCTGCTCCTCGGCAACATCATCCCCAGATAACTGCAGGTCAAAGAAGATTTCAAACCCTGGCAAGCGACGCTTCTCTCCGTTCAACCATGGCTCTGGGAAGCCGCAGAATGGAAAATCCTCCCCCTCCCGGACAAAGCGTCCGTTTAGGGTACCCTGGATAGGTCGGTGCATTAACTCATAAGGTTTCCCCGCCTGCTTTGCTCTGGCTCTCCCAACCATCTCCTTGCCTTTCCTCACCCAGTCCTCTTTGGTGGGTAGATAACCCAAACCAAAGGTATGTGGGTTGTGCGGCACTTCAGCCGATACTGCAATGCCTTTCCGGCCACTTCTTCCTAGCCCCATCCCAGGGATCTGCTAGAGTTTGTTCATGAGGTATACTGATTGAGTGCTAACATACAACCCTTCATCAATAGCTAAGATGTTTTGTACGACCCGAGCCTCGGCTAGGGTAAAACCCGATAGGAACACATCTTCCATGCCATGCTCGATTTCCAAAACCGGTGTAAACACTTCTAGCGGCGGATGGATTGATGAATTCCCAAAAACTATAGCCACCCCCTTCCCATGAGGGTATTTCAACATCTGATGCAGGGTGGAAGAGACTACCTTCACCTGGTGCAGCCACGGCCGCCCTAGGAGTAGATTGAAGGTTGCAGGAACGTCCAAGACATGAAAGTCAATCTCATGTTGTCCTGGACCAACCTGAGTCTAAATTTTCACAGTCCCCGTCACCTCTCTGCTTGTGTTATCATATGCCCTTATCACCTGGGCTGTTGGCACAAAGTCCGCGAGCTTCAACTCGATTGCATATGCCGTCCTTGATGGGCACACGTTAATAGCGGATCCCGTGTCGATAAGAACCACCGGTATCCATTTGTTTCTACACTCCACAGAGATGGCAGTTCCTTGTCAGAAAAGGTCAACATCGGGGAAGCCCCTCTCGGAAAAACCAATCCCACCAGCTGTTCAGGCGTGGTGTCTATTGAGAGTTTAGCCTTGTCCATTGCCTATAGGACAGCTTGTCTATGAACACGTGAAGCCATAAGCAGTCCCCAGATGGAGATGTCTACTTCTATCTTTTTCAACTGCTTCAGCACGGCCTCTTCTTCAAGTAGCTTCTCTTTCTGCTTCTCCGACTCCTTGTCCTTCCCGAACGCCTCTGGTTGATCTAGGTGCGCGGGCTTGAAATACCGCCCACTCCTAGTCATACGGTCAACTTCACCAATCTACCAGGTATCATCCGGTTGATTTCTCTCCCAGTCCTCATTGGTGTGGGCGAGACATAGGTCATCGTCTTCCCACCACATTCCATCAGCAGCTGACAGACACCTGTCCGGCTCCGTTACAATTGTCCTTGTACCCACAGCACCTTCCGTCCATGTGCTCACAGCACGCTCTGTTCTTGTGCACACAGCACATTCAGTCCCCATAGGGGCTTTGGCCTTTCTGGCTCTCTCAGAATCTTCAATCCCTTCCTGTTCAAACTGCTCCAATGCAGCCTGCTGTTCAACATCTCCTGTACTCAAAATACCCAAATCCCGAGCGAAATTCTTAGCATCGACGCTCTACGGCGATGCATTCTGATTTCCGGCCCTTCCGTCCACAGCTGATGTCTTTGTCCCTGAAAGGCCCTGTTCTGGCTGCGATTCTTCAACAACATCTGGTTGGTCGTCAAGCCACCCTGTAACCTCTGCTAACCCATCAAGATCAAACCAGTTGACTGTCATGTCTCTTGAGTCTTGTTTGTTGAAAAACTGAAGGTTAGCAATGCCCCCTTCCAGAGCTGCTAAGTCATCTACCCTCTGATCAAGCATGTCCCCTCGTACAACACAAATCTCTGCCCTCACTGGTAATTCTACATTCAGTCTAACCTAGCCTGTTGACGTAATGTAATCACTCGGATTATATACCTCTTCAGCACAGCTCCCAATTTCCTTGGACCCTGAATCAACCACCCCACTTTCCTCCGAAATCAACCCTGTTCTATCTTCGATAGTCACCATCATTGGTTCGGGTTGGGTTCGGGAGATGTCCAACATGCACAAGTCAGTGCTGCCAGGAACAAACACCTCCGGCTTGGGTAGGTGGGATGGGGTGATATATATGTTGGGGTCGTACAACATAACCCCAGTTTGGATTGAGTTGATGCGTTTGAGAGGTGGAGCCTGGTTGTGTGGTGGGAGAGGGTTGGTTGTGACATTCGATTTTTCCGGGGGCATGATCATCCTGTTGTCAACGAGATCCTGAATCTCATGACGCAATCTAAAGCAATGGTCGGTGTCGTGACCATGCTATTGATGAAAGGCGTAGTATTTGGCTGGGTTATGGGAGGGGGGAAGTGTTTCTGGCACTGGCCGCGGCTCCAGGGGCTTCAAGTGCCCTTTCTTGATTAAAACCCCCAGAGCTTTGGACAGGGGCATATATAATAGGGTGAAGGTTCTTTGGCCTCGAGGTAGGTACTTGGTTGTTTGTGAGTTGCTTCCGGACGCACCGGTGAATGGTGTAGCTGTAAGGGCTCTTGAGGGGGTTGTGGTGACCATGCTTACTTCTGAGGCTCTGGTAGTTGCAGCATTGCTCGTGCCTGCATTCGTGTTGCGTTTATAGGTCCTCCTGGGCTGCTCTCTGTCATTGTCAATCAAACCCTGCTTCAAAGCGTTCTCGATCTGCACCCCAATCTCATGCAGATCTGCAAAAGTGGGGTGAGGGAGGACGATCATCCTCTGCATGAGCTTGGGCTGGAGATTGCACACAACCATCCATATTTGATCTTTGTCAGTCGGCCTAATGGTCATCATCGAGGCCTTGGCCCTCCAGCGGGTTACGAAGTCAAAAAAGCTCTCCTTCGGCTCCTGTCTAGTCGTCTCAAGATCATGAGTTGTGATCTCAATCTGTGTATTGTAGGAGTATTAAGCTACGAAGGCCTCGGCCATCTCCTCCCAATTCCTCTTGACGGAATCTTCCAATTTTGCATACCAAATGGCCGCTACACCCGACAGGGTCCGGTCGAACAAAGAAAGCTTCTGTAATCTGGTGAGGCCCATCGGCCTCAGTATGTCCGAAAATAGCCGCAAATACACCATGGGATCCCCAGATCTGTCAAAGCGGTCAATATGTGGCATCTTAAACCGATCTGGCAGCGTCACGACCGAGTCGGTGTACCCGTCCACAATATCTGGAATGGACTTCACACCTTGAGATTTCTTGAACATCTTTTCAAGCTTGCTCACTTTCAACGCTGTAGGGTCCACCTCGAACTCAAAGGGAGAATTCGGTAGGTTGGTAGGTGTTTTGGATAGCTGGGGTAGGATTGGGGGCGGAGCTAACCCTGTCGGAATGTCTGTATCTTCCTGAACATTTGGTGTCTCCCCGGGTATTGGAACCCTTGGTGGAGGAGGAGCTTGGTGTGAAGCAGATGGTCCGGTTTGCTATTGTAGCCTGGTAATTAGCTCTGCCTATTGGGCCATGATCTCAGCCTGCTGTTTGGCAAATTCTGCTTGACGAGCAGCATTCTGTTGCATGGTTTTCATGCTCTCCTGGAGCTAACGCATCATTTCTTCCATTCTTGCCATACTGCCCTGATCTAGCTGAACTACCGGTATATCTATTCCTGTAGTAAAAATTGAGACCTCGGCCTGACTGTCCACTGATGAGGTAGGCCACTGACCTGGCAACCGCTGTACGGATACGCTACACCTTATCGACCTTCATTTGGTAACCAAGGGTAAAGAATAGAACACCGGTTGTCCGTCTACCAGATCCTCAGACCGATGGAGTCTGCGATCTCTAGTCTAGAGTGCTTGGGGAATATTTGCTTGGTCAGAAGCAATTGTGCTAAACTACCCTAGCAAAAAGATAAATAAAGCATAATAAGGAAATAAACAACTAGAAATAAACAACACTCTAGTCTAGAGTGTTGTGTTTATTTAAGCCATTATGCTTAAATAAACACAACACACAGTCGGTCATGACAACACGCAATTGGCATTTGTATGCTAAATATACTGTTCTCAAACACTGATCATTGTTTCCAAATCACTGCCCCAAATCTGAATCTGATACCCGCAGATATAACTGTTTCTCAAAACACTAATGCCCTCAGGCCTGATGCCCAGACTTGCAAACTGATACATGCATTCCTGTAGAGACGCACTCTAAAAGCACATAGCAAGCAAGTGAGAGCCAAAACACCCCTATGGAGGGATAGGGTTTTCCTGTCCTAGTTTCGTCAAGAACTAGTTTCACTATGCACACAGTGGTTTCAAACAACCTATAATCGGGTAAGCAACCTGTCCTAGTTTGGGATGGTTACTATGGATTTCGAATATGCACTAGGTCGAATGGTCAAAAAGGGTGCCCTAGTAAAAATCGGGGTTTGTGTTCCTATCGTGGCAGAGCCCGTAACCAGTCAACCTTATGGCACGCTTCTCAAAGCGAGCCTCCGGCAGACCATTCAGGAATAGCAGATGGAAAATACAGTGTCCTAGGCACACCAATGCACATGCAATGCAAAGAAACACATAAGTGTAATCAAACCAACACATCATGAGTTCGAGTCAAGTTCTCTAAATCCCCAGCAGAGTCGCCAGAAACTGTGGATGCGCCCGAACGTCCCGGGAAAATCCTGTTTTGTTCGTTGGGCTTACTACAGTTCGAACTCCATGTCATGGTTCTGAATCTAATCTCACAAAGTGCAATGCGAGATCGATAAATCACCAAAGAGTCCAAATCCATCAAGTTGTTTTGAAAAACTGATTTTTAGAGAGAAGTGCCAAACATGAACTACTTTGCCAGATACAGAGTCACTACCTAAATAATTTATTTTTGGGGGATTTAGGAAACCCTGACTCGTGCCTAAGGCCACGTGTCCGTCATCACCAAAGTTGCCTCAGCTCGGGAACTTGGGTATAAGAGGGGAAGATCATGCAATGAGCACCCCCGCTCGCCCGATCAAAGATCGGCCTTTACTAACATGATATGTTGTTTTTGAAAACACATGCGCTCTTATTCTGGTTATTAGCCTAGAATTACTATGTTATGCGCACGGTAAACAAGTATAGACTGGATCGCCTAAGTTGGAACAAAACATCTCATGTTTGTTTTTGAAAGCGGTTTGCTACTCGTAAGTAGGCTAAAATGCGGATTTTGCCACCCTTAAGTGGGCTTAAAACTCGTAATCAATGAATTATTCCAATTCAAGTAATTCAACCTTCACCCACAGGCAATCTGATAGTTATATCACATAAGCAGTTAGCCTCATGGGAAGCATGCTATCATGGCAGTCACTCACACACATGCAAGGATGCTAAAGCATAAACACTCACCGAGTACTCCAAGCCAAAACAGGAACCAATGAGTAATCAATGCATGATCCTAGTTCATGTCAAGATGGCTATTGCAACACATGCAAAATGCAACTAAGATAGACTCAGCTATTCTAAGATGGCATATGAGATACTACAGATAACATGTATTCAACTTGGAATTGAAATACAATGCAGTTAATATGATATGCCGAGCCCGGTGCATGCAACACAAATGAATGAATGCAGATATGCGAACATAAGGATGCTAATTAAAACATGTCCTAAAACTAACCATCATAAGCTGGTAAATAAAAGGGAGAAAGAAGTGGGGGTTGGAAGACATGCATCACACACACGCACACTTATTACAAAATTCGCCCTCTCAACGGAGGGTCCGAATAACAAGCTAACTAACTAATCTAAGCTAATCTAATTAAACTAGTTATTACACAACGAAATGAATAACAAATTACAGCCAATTATTATACAATTCTAACTAACTAACAAATTAGCTAAGTTAGCAATTAAATAAGCATATAAACTATATGATGTAAGCTGCCTCAGCTCTGCTTTGGATGACAAAGGATGCATGCATGCTCGAGTCGCCTTGTTCAGAAATCCCTCGCGACGCCCTGATTTGCCTCTGCTTGCAATTGATCTCAGAAACTTACACCAAGCTCCAGAGAGATAAAACTCCACCTTGGGAATCTGTAGGGATGCTGCCGACCAAATATTGGCCTTGGAGACCACCTGTCGACCACTTTTTGTGGTGAAAACCAGAAAAAGTGGTCGGCCAGCCAATTTATCTGGTCGGCCGACCAGTTTTTGCTGCTGGTTTTTGGTTTTCTGCAACAGAGGACAAGAAAGGGGCATGGCAAAGTAATTTGCAACACATGTATGCACGACCACCCTCCCTATCATTACATAAGCTCAAGGGAGTGTAGGTCTCGACCCTCCGGCCACCAATCATGCATCTCGATGCATGATGGCCGAGGGGCCGAATTGTGCAACTCAATATGGAATGAATGCACATACAAACACCTAAAGCCTAGAACTCCGTCATGTATAGTCAAGAGTGTCGGCGACCGAGAATCGAGGTACGTTTCATCACTTCGAGTATGAAACGTCCCTCGTTTCCCGTGTTTGGATTAACGCCTATTCCAAACACAATGCAACAAACATGGCATGCACAGTGCGACTCAATCATGCAACTTAATGCAACACAACTTCGACATGCAAGCATGCAAGGGATGATCATGCAAACATGCAAACTAGCATACACGATGCTATGAACTATATGGCATACACAACGCTCATGACACTAACATACACGATGCACGTGGTAACCAACATACATAATGCGATGAAAATGGCATGCACAAGTGCAATGATCAATCATGTAACAACATGGCATGCTCAATGCTACGAACTACATGACATACTCAATGCGCAATGGACTTAAACCGAAATGAATAGGCCTCAGCCATGTCCAAATCAGCGGCCATTGATGATGAAATCAAGGCACCAAAACACACACAAATATGTATAATGCAATAGCCCAAGCCTAAGGCACAAAATACAACTCTCCAAGAGCATTGAAAATATGAAACATGGAGTACAATGGCATGTGTTCCAGCACTAAAATTTCATACAAAATGACTTCAAATCGTGCAAACAACTCACGCAATGCATGTTGAAAGGCTCAAGTATCGAAAGTTAGTGAAGCATATTACACTAGAGGCATGCAAGGCAATGCTCAAATGACCAAACCAACCCCAAAAAGACCCTATGTAGGCCAAAACAGTAGCAAAATGAGTTCGATGATGGCTTTGAAAGGCACAAAAATGGGGCTCATGCAATGGCTCACAAATAGGGCATAACAGCATAACTATAAAGAGCATTTAAAGAGTGGAAAATATGGAAGTATAGCAGCCCTACATGCTCTGAAATAACATTCCCAATGATGACAAAACATGCAAATATCTCAAGTTAAGCATGCAAGAGACCTCAAAACTCAAAACTAGTCAAGGCTATTACACAACAAGCATGCATGGCGAGCATCATTCGACCAAGAGGCCTCAAAACAGAGCTAAGGCAGCCCAAAATATGAACAAAACCATGTTGGAGCAAAGCCAAAATGTGCTAGAATAAAGAGCCAAAACATCATGCGAACCAAGCTAGTAAACAAGATTTACATTACAAGCATATGGAGCATGTGAGAGGTTACCAAATCAGCCAAAAATAGAGCCATGACATGTCAAATGATGACCAAAAACCCACTGAAATGGAGCTAAAACATGCTAGATTGACATGCTACCTTGATGAGCCATAAATGGAAATACACTACACATATGAGAAACATGCCAAGGGTGACCAAACCAATCATGGACAGAGTCTAGGCGGGCCCTAAAAGTCACCAAAAGGTGCCTGAACCAAGACTTGAAAGTATGAAAATGTATGCTCCTTTGATAGGCCAAAAAAATGCAAGTAAACAAGACAAAAAAGAGAGGCTCACCCCTCTCTGATTTAGGGCCTCAAAACCACATGCCAACCACTGAAAATCCACTGGATTTCAGTGGCTAAAAGGCCAAGCAAGGATTAGCTCAAAGGCCCTAAGGCATGGCACAAAACAAGGCCAAACAAGGCATGCAAGAGGGTAGGAGACCCTCAGCACCCAAGAGGCCTTAAACAAACATGTTAAGTGCTAAAAATGAAGCTTTTTTTAGTTGAAAACAAAGCTCAAATAAGCATGCAAGTATGGCTAAGAGAGTGACCAAAGCAAAGCTTAAAAGGGAGAAAAGAGGTTACCCTTGAAGCTCAGCGAAACCAGCAGATTTTCTGAACCAAAAACCAACTCTTGAGCCCTCTAAAGACCCTCCAGCAACTTAGTAACAAGGTAAGAGTGTTTGGCTATGAGGTTATGTGCACAAGTATGAAACAAAACACCAATATAGAGTGAGAAAGAGAGGGATATATGCCTATGCCTTAAACAAAATTTTTAGAACCTCTGCCAAGGAGAGGGAGAGCCTCTCTTATAGAGGAACAAAGTTAAAGCTTCCTCAAGAAGCTAAAACTTGGATGCAATCCCTCCATAGACGTGTATGGGGGATACAGTCTGTGCCCTCCAGCTGACACAGCTGGCATCCATTCGGTCTAACAAAATAGAAAGAAAGCTGCCGACCAGAAAAGGTGGTCGGCCTGCTACTTTTAGTGGTCGGCCGACCACCCAAAGTGGTCTCCCAGGTAAAAAAGTGGTCGGCAGGGGGAATTGGTGGTCTCCACACTGAAAAAAAGCCAATGGTGAGGTGGGAAACCAGAAAATGTGGCCCACAGACCAAGAAAACCAGTTTCCCGACCAGAAAACCGGCTGGCGGGGAGAAAAGTGGTCTCCAAGGATAAAAGCTGGTCTCTCAGAATAAAAGCTGGTCTCCCACCCTTGTACCACTTCCCAAACAAGGAAAGTAAGGTTTGTACCCAAGACAAACCAAAACGGATGCAAGACGAGGGTTCGGGAGGCAAAACGTGCGGCCGGGAGCCCCGAAAACCAGCTGCCGAGCATTAAAAGTGGCATACGACCACAAAAGTGGTCTCCCTGACCACAGTGTCCCTCTAGACAGAGGAAACAAGGTGTGTTCCGAAAAACTGTGCCAAACGGAGAATGTTAACCGGTCCCAAGCCGAGGCGCACGGCCGACGAGTCCGAAAACCAGAAACTAGTCTCCAAATGGGAACAGTGGCCTATGACCACGAAAAGTAGCCTACGACCACTGAGAGACGGTCTAAAAGACCTCTTCCTCCCTCCGGGAAGAGAAAACAAGACTTGGTCTGCGGACCGAGTCAAAGTACAAAGGTCCCGAGGTCCGGAGGCGAGGCTCTCAGCCAAGAACTTCGAAACCTCGAAATGAGCACAACATGCGCAATCACCGAGCGCTCAATCGATGCCATCTGAATCTTAAGGTCGGTCAAAAATAGGGTGTCTACAACGCCCTCGTGAAGAAGGGTTCGAATGAAAGCTAAGCTGTTCTAAACTAAGCTAATTAACTAATCTAATTAACCTAATTAGACTAATTATTACAAAACAAACGAACAACTAGTAAATTACTTACTAATTATTACAACAATTAACTAATTAACAAATTAATCAAATTACAAATTCAAGTGCTAATTAACAAGTAAAGCATCAAACTTTAAACTACACTGCCTCAGCTCTATTTGAAGAAGTTGAATATGCATGCCTCGGTTCCTGTCCCGAAAAGCTCTCTGGTTGCTCTTTAGAGGCTCTGTTTGCAGGGTGTCCTCAAGAACTTGCTGCTGAAACTTACCAAACCAATGCTGCGGAGTGCACCAGTGGCCTGTCGGCCACAAGGAGTTTCTGCCGACCAAGAGTGGGCCTATGCCGGCCAACAATGCAAGGGTGCCGGCCATCAGTGTGGCACTGCCAGCCACTAGTGTGCTGTGAAACCAAACTGCAACAGAGCACAAAACAGAGAAAATAGAGGGTCTCCCTAGGGCATGTATGTGTTGTGCCACTCCTTATTATTTCAAAAGATTAAAGGAGAGGTACCATTAGATCCAAAACCATCAATCAAGCATGCAATACATGATGGCCAAGGATTCAACTTGCACAAATTCAATAAATGCCAGACAAACAAGGCTCTAGGACCATCACCTTATCATGGATGATCAAAGGCAATGGAGACGAAGGGAATTGGCCTATTTTCATCACTTTGAGTATGAAATGAACCAATTCACCTTGTGTTCAATATAACGTCCGATTGAACACAATGCAATGCACACATGCAACATGCTTATCTTGGCATGTTTTACTTGTCCAATTCTTGTTTACACATTTTACATTACCGATTAGTCCTTTAATCGGTTAAGTCCAATGTGAAAAGGCCTCTAATTGGAAAGATGGCCTTAGCCACAAGCACCTTAAGCATGAAAGAAGCCTCATGCTGTTGGTTAGTAGAAACCCTCAAGAGAAGGTTAAAACCATTAGGCATGAGAACCTCAATTCCATCCTTAAGCCAACAAGGGGCTTAAGACCACTTTCAAGGCAAGTGAAAGATTGAAACCATGGAGTGCGATGACATACATTTCAGCACTGAAATGACATGCTAAGTAACTTAAAACCATGCAAATAACCCATAATATGCATGTTTAAAGGCTTAAGCATCAAAGCTAGTGAAGTGCTTTACACTAGACCCATGCAATATAATGCTCAAATGGCCAAGCCAGCCCTAAACAAACCTCAAACATGCCAAAACAATGACCAAAATGTGCTGAGATGGTAGCATGAAAAGCAAGAAAAATCATGTTCATACATTGGCTCACAAACAAGGCATATGGCTCAACTCTCAAACACAATTAAAGAGTGGTATATGCGAGAGTATGATAGTGATATATACTCTGAAATCACATGAGAAATGATGCTATATCATGGAAACATCACAAGCAAAGCATGCTAGGGGTCCTAAAACTCAAAGCTAATAAGGTCTATTGCATTATAGCTATACAAAGCAAGCCCCTTATGACCAAAACCACTCTAAATAGAGTTTAAGCATGTTAAAGAAAGGCCAAAAACATGCTGGAATGGAGCCAACACATGCTAGAATAATAGGCTAATACACTAGGCATACAAGGCTAGCATGCATGATTACACTACAAGTGTAAGAAGCAAGTAAGAGGTGACTCAATCAGCCCAAAAAAAGAGCTATAACATGTTAAAAAAGTCACAAAAACATGCTTAGATCAGGTCCAAAGATGATAGAAAAACATGCTCAACAAGTAAGCCAACAAGACATACAAAGGAGAAACAAGGAGAGGGGATCACCCCCTCCTATTTTGGTCTTCAAAACCAAGTTTTCACCACTGAAATTCCAATAGAATTCAGTGGTTAAAAGGCTAAAAAGGTTGGTTTGAAAGGTGATGAAAGATGGCACAAATAGCTACACAAGCTAAGAGGCAAAAGGGAGAGACAACTCCCTAACACAAAAGGGGCTTAAGCCACTATTTTTAGGACTGAAAAACAGAGTTTTCTTCAGTTCAAAACAAGCTCAAACACAGTTTGCAAAGGTGGTAAAAATAAGTATGAAAACAAGCTTAAAGGGTGAGTCTTATACCTCTTGAAGCCAAGCACACTTTGAGGCACAAAACCAAGCTTAAAACACCTTCCAAAGCACAAATGAAGCTCCAAGAGAGCTTCAAGAAATCTCAGCCCAAAGATGAACCACTCTTGTTAAGGGTTGATAGGTTGAAGATGGATGTATGCATACCTTTAAGCACAAAAGCTTTACAGAGAGGATTGTAGAGAGAGAGGTTTTAAAGAGAGAGGCTCCCAAGCTTATTCCTAAATTGTTCTAACCTCTCAAAACAGTAGATATGGCCTCCATATATAGCAAAAAGAGAGCCTTCGGTCGAAAATATTTCAAGAGAGATAGCTAGAACAGCTGGAGCAAAAATATCTGCCAAAAACTGCTTTCTGGCATCAATGGCTGACACATGCTCATTGTTGGCCGGCACGGGACACTCATGGACGGCAGGGGGCCGGCATTGGCCATTCATGGCCGACACATGGCCAAAAAATCCCATTTATGGCCAGCATGTTCCATCCCTGGTTGGACAGAAAAATCATCTTTTTGGGCCCGACTTCAACTAGACATATCTCCTTCATCTGGACTCCTTTGAAGGTCATTCTTGAGCCTAAATTGAAGCCCTTGAAGTCTTCTTTCCAATGGTGGCAGCCCCACATAAAATTTCCAAGTGTGCAAAAAGTTATTCCTATTTGAGTGAAGACTGCTTAGTTTTAATCCTACCCAGATTCATGCCCAACTTCTCCTCAACTTGGTTTCTCCTCTCCTCTCCTCTTTTATTCAACTCCAAACCCCTAAAAAAGTTTTTTTGAAAGATTTTTCAAAGATTTCACCTCTCTTTCATTTATTTCTACTTTGTCCTTACTCAGTTTACCGAAAAGCGCAACATTTAACGAAATGCGAGCCTCTGAACATCGTAGGAACTCTTTTCCAAAAATGTTTTCAAAGAGAGGGTTTTGAAGTCTAAAAACCATTCAAAATAGTTTTGGTCCAAAAAAAAGGGGTGTAAGGTTGGGATTTGACTCTCTCCTCTTATCGAAGAAATCGAACATTTGCACTGCACATCTTTCATCACCAAATAAACAATCAGTAGCGCCCAAGTCTTAGGAGCGGTCAAAAATGGGGTGTCTACATATGCATAAAACCAAATTTGAAATTTACTATTTTCAAATTATATATTTCAATATTTATGTTGTAATGGTGGTGGTAGTGGTGTAATGATGGTATGGTGGTGGTGGCAGTGAAATGGCGGTGGTAGTAGTAGTGGTGGTAGCAGTAAAGATGGTAGTGGTAATAAAATGATGGTGGTTCTTGTGGCAACATACATAATGATGATGAAGGTAGTGGTAATAGTAGTAGTGGCAGTGATAACGGTGGCATGATGGTGGTAATGGTGGTAGCAATGGTAGTGGTAGGTGGTGGTGGCGGCGATGGCATGGTGGTGGATTGTTGGTGGTATCGATAACGATAGTGGTAGTAGTGGTGGTAATAGTGGTGGCGGTGGCATGATGGTAGTGGTGGTTGTAGTGGTAACGATGGTGGCGGGGTGGTGGCGGTGGCGGTGGCAGTGGCGGTGGCGGTGGCGGTGGTGGTAATGAATTTATAATAGTGTATACCGATGCTTATTTTTAATATTTATAAATTCAGTTAGAATTAAGTAAGTTCAAATTACTTAAAATTTTTTATGTTTGATAAAACTAAAAATTAAAGTATTAAAAACTAAATGCTAATTTTTTAAGCTGAAAAAATGGTTGATAAAAATTTAAGTACTGAACTAATAATAAATTATTTGATATATATATAAGGTCAAATTTTAAAATTTATTATTTTCAAATTGTAATCAATTTTTATATTGTGATGGTGGTGGTGATGGTGATGGTGATGGTGATTGTGATTGTGATGGTGGTGGTGGTGGTAGTGGTGGTGCTGATGTATGATGGTGATGGTGATGGTGATGGTGGTGGCAGTGGCGGTGGTGGTGGCGGTGGCAGTGGCAATAGTGATAGTAGTGGGAGTAAAATGATGGTGGTGCTTAAGATAATAATGGTAATAATAAGAGAAAATATCATTTCGCCCCCCAAACTTCACGTGTTTCTTAATTTGACCCCTAGACTTCAATTAATATCAATTTTATGCTTAAACTTTCAAAATTTTGATGAATTTGGCCCCTGCCATCACATTTCGTCTACAATTGGACGGAATGTGCTGACGTGGGGGGGGGGGTAAATTGATTTTTAAGGTATAGTTTGGAGGGAAAATTGATTTTTAATTTGTGGGACAAATTGATTTTTAAGGTATAGTTTGGAAGTAAAGTAAATTTCTAATGAACTTTGGTGTTACTTCAGCACATTCCGTTCAATTGTAGACGAAATGTGACGGCAGGGGCTAAATTAATCAAAATTTCAAAATTTTGGGTATAAAATTGATATTAATCGAAGTTTAGAGGTCAAATTGAAAAACGAGTGAAAGTTGCGAGGGCAAAATGATATTTCCTCTAACAATAATGAAGGTAGTGGTAGTAGTGGT
The DNA here is from genome assembly GCA_036172215.1 of Camellia granthamiana. Taxonomy (NCBI): domain Eukaryota; kingdom Viridiplantae; phylum Streptophyta; class Magnoliopsida; order Ericales; family Theaceae; genus Camellia; species Camellia granthamiana. Next base: position 107,392,875 of record CM069909.1, on the reverse strand, counting down.
AGTGGTGGGGGTGGTGGTTAGGGTTGGCCATTTTAATCCAATCTATAGAGGCCCGCCCGAATATGGCGGATTTTACCCGCCCCGACACTTATGTGGGGCGGGGTTAGATTATGTTTTAGTCACCCGCAACCGAGGGAGAGGAGAGGGTGGGGCGGGGGCAGGTATCGCCTCACCCGATCCAAACCCGACTCGACATAATTAACAATATATAAATAAATAATATATATGTATGTATATAATATAATTAAATATAAGAAAAAAAAATATTAAAATTCTGTGATTCTATTTAAATATAAATAAATAATAATTCTAAAAGTCTCTTTGTTTATATATATGGAAACAAGGAAAATTATTTAGTGTGCGAAAAATTTAAATGGTTCTGAATTTTATTTTATTTTTGGCTACTTGAAATGTGGTCAGATATCTGCGGATATTGGGTATCTGCGGAAGCGAAGATGGGGTTGAAAAATTCCACCCGTAGCAAGGGCGGGGCAAGGGCGAGGGTGGAGTTTGTCCACCGGGCGGGGCGGGGCGGGGGCAGGGGCGAAGAATGGCAAATCTGCCCTATGGCCATCCCTAGTGGTGGTAGTGGCATAATGGCGGCGGCAGCGGTAGCTGTAGTGGTGGTGGTAGTAGTAGCCGTAGCAATGATGGTAGTAATGGTAGTGGTAGTCGTGGTGGTGGCAGTGGCATGATGGTGGTAGCAGTGGTGGCAGTGGCATGCTAGCGGTGGTTGTGGCGGCGGTGGTGGTAGTAGTAGCAATGGTGATGGTGGTGGTAAGTTTCATATGACTTAAAAAAATTTAAAATTTTAACTTACATTTTAAAAGACATTTAAATTTTTAAGTAATATTAATTGTGGTTATCAAACGAATTTAAATAATTATCATTTAATACATTCAGTTTGAAATACTGGATCAACTTATCAAACGTCATCTTTGTCTTACAAGTTGCTAAATTGTAGAATCTTGGCATGAATAAGGTAATTTTTTGCAATAATAATTATGCTAACTAAAATTTTACATATATAATGATAATTATTCAAAGCTGACATATTTGATGGCCAGGTTGTGTATAGATTTGTCATGTGAAATATGGACAGCTGGATTAAATTCGTGTTTGACCAAACTTGATGGAAACTTAAAAATATGACTTCGTCATGCTTTTCTGTCACCAAAACATATTCTCTGCCTCTCTTTGAGTTTCGTTCTTTAGTCCTTCATTTTTAGAGCTTGTAAATTTGGTATGGGTCTTTCTTCATATATCCTAAACTCTTTAAAGCATGGATAGTTCAAATTGGATGACACATCTGTATCTAATATCGATATATTTTAAGGGGATTTACATGTAGATTTTAATAGCAAAATTTATTGTTCAATAGGTCTTATTAGAATTGTTAGAAATTGGGTGCCCATGTGGCATGCCCCTTAAGATTCTTTTGAACCTTATCCAAATAAGTTTGAATTCGAATTCAAAACTTATTTGGATAACCATTCAGGATATCTATATCTATCATATCAATAGATATGGATAGATGGATAGATAGATATTGGTTATATATTAGATTATAAGGTTAATCTAATATATTGAATCATATACTTATATCAGATACGTGATGGGATTTTTACCCATAACCTTTTTTCCCAGACTCTCCTCTCTCTCTGACTCTCTCCCAAAAACAACGATCAAGCCATTTACACTGTGATTTGTGTGGGTGATATTCATTCTGTAATATCACTCCACTGCTGGGTTGGTTTATCAGATTCTGGAAGTACGTGATTTACCCACGAGGTTCTTCGCTAAAAGGTATGATTCTGACATTTTATTCGCTGCGTTATAATGCTTTATGATTTACATTGGTATCAGAGCATGTATGGGTATTTTCGTGCTTTCTTTTATCATGTGTATATTTATATATATATATATATATATGTACACATTATATACATGACTATTTATTATGGAGGAAGATGTCCCATAAAATACGTCATTTCAAGTTCATAAATGTCATTTTTTATGCCATAAATGTTTTTATTGTGAAAAATGGAGTCTGACAGTACAAAAATCGAACCAGAAAACACCCTAGAAGGCGGCGCGTGAGCCTCACGCGCCTGATGACACCGTCAACGGTGGGCCACGCGCTTCCACGCGCCTCCACGAGATGCCACGTGCCCCCACGCGCTGCCACGCGCTTCCCACGCGCTACATGCGCGCACTGTCCACGCTCTTCCACACGCGCGCGTTGAACCGCGCCGCTCCGAGCCGAGCCGCGCCACGCTCGCGCCATGCTCCGCGCCGAGTAGCGCTGCGTTGAGCGGTGGCGAGCCGAGCCGAGCCGAGCCGTTTTTTCCGTGCTGGCTTGGCTTTAAGGGTCTGTTTGTTCTGTCTTAAATTCTGAATCGCGTTAAATGGTTGTAATTAATTCATTACATATTTGTTTTATGTGTGGTTTGTATTATTAGACTCAGAATTAATTTTTCTATATTCTGTAAAATTTTGAAAATTTTACGACAATAAAAAATATTTTTTCTGTGTTAATAATTCATTTTTTATGCTTTAAAATGATTCTGGTATTGCATAAATAATTTTCTAAGGTTTGAAATTTTTATTGTGGACTTCTGAAATGTTTTACTATTTACTGGTATAATTGTTTCAGTTTATCAGTTTCTGGATTTTTTATTTCTAATTTTATGTGTGTTTATTAGTTATTTAAAATTCCAGAAAATTTCAGAATGATATACATTTTAATTATGGCATAATCTGAATATTGTTTCAGTTTATCAGTTTCTGGATTTTTTTATTTCTTATTTTATGTGTGTTTATTAGTTATTTAAAATTCCAGAAAATACCAGAAAATTTCAGAAAATCTCAAAAGTGATATAGTTTCTGTTATGGCATAATTTGAATATTAAATACAGCATATTGTTATTTATTTGCCTAGAGTTTATAACTTGTTGTAATTAGAATAGCATGATTAATTATTTTTTATTTTAATTCCTTTATTAAATGTAACATAGCATGTATTCATTGTGAATCTACATTATGATGCTATTGTATGGAATTAGAATATTTTATCATGTTTTTAGACATGCCATAGTCAGTGGGAGGTAATTCGGTTGAGAGAAATCTTTGTAGATTAACTCCCGAAAACCAATATTTTGCGCATAAATTAAATTAAATTTTGGATAATTGTCACCTGTAGCGCAAGAGATGATTACGAGCATAGCGAATTTTTGATCTTGCGACTTGTGTAATATTGTCACTATTTAATTTAGATTTTTGCGGCAAAATTATATTATGCTAATCAAATTAATCCCAATGCGAATTTCTCTCTAAATTGATTTAGCTTATGGAAGTTAATTTGGTTGACCTAGACTTAGTAGAGATGTTCAAATGTGAACAATGTAATCCCATTCTTTAGATGAGCAAAAGTCTTGGAGACTTTAGGTCAAACCTTAATTGAGCCAAAGTAAGGAAACATGACTCAAAGTCGCCCTGGTTTTGTTGCCTTGTTTGGCATAATAAAAACTAATGTGTGCGCTATGGTTAGCGGCACGCTACATAGTTTTGGTTGGCAAGTTTTGAGGTTATGAAATTAGTAAGCCCTCAATAGATCTGTATATGAACTTGACTATTGAGCTGCGCGGATTGACTTTGTAAATTTGACTTGTAAATAATGTTACATCATTGGATGAAGTAACATTCAAGAGTCACGTCATCCAAGAAATGCGAGCTTAAATAAATTAGTCATTAAGTGTAAGACGAGTAGCCAGTATGGACAGTGTTTTGCTCTCTACCCAATTAATTGGGAGTGGATGGAGCAAATTTTCATGCACTATAATAGTGTGTGTTGAAATATCATGTGAAGTGAAAAGATTAGCGTTTAGAAGCTGCAAAATCTATTAACACTAAGTGAAAAGATTAGCGCTTAGAAGCTGCAAAATCTATTAACACTAAGTGAAAAGATTAGCGCTTAGTGGCTGCAAAATCTATTAGCATTGCCAACTTGTCTAAGTCTAGACACTTACTGTTTCCACACTTGGGTGTGAGACATAAGGAGGGGCTTCTTTGTATGATTCCTTAGCTAGGCTAACGTTTTTGAATAACGTTTACCATTAAGCGCAAACGTTGCAGCATAGTAATGAAAAGGTCAAGGCCGACAAGGTTGTTATGACTCTAAGAATTTGACGCATGGCTCGTGAGAGCATTGTGCTGAATTAGACTCTTTAGCCTAATTCGCGCTTAAATTACTCCAGGAGCTATCATAGTTGATAGCTTATTCTCTCCTTCTTGTGGATAGTAGAATTAATTGCAAGTAACTATGAAGCGAGAAATAGATATGGCAAGAGGAATATCGTCATCTTTCAACTAGATGCATTAAAGTGTATGGAGAATAAAATTGACTTGAACGTGCAGGGGATTAGCACTTACTAGTTAAATTTGCGATTTAGGCGCACTTGATATTTCCATGACATCCTTTATGATCTAGTGAATATGAATTAGTCCTGAGTCATTACCTAGTTGGGCCTAAACCTTTTAAACTTATCTTCGAGAACTCACACATTAAGATGATTGGAATTAGTTTATGACATTGGTCATGAACCGGTGGCTTATTATACTTAATCACATTAATGAGATGATGACACGATGGTTTGAGTAGGCCTTCTTGGGCCCACTCGCTTGTGACATCCTGCTCTCATATGAATGTGTAACTTTGTTCGCAATGATTGCGCACAAGTAAGTAGGAAAGCCGTAGAAGGTCATTTGTCTTGGCACATTTTAGTCCACTATGATATTTGTGACTAGATATGAGTAAGGGTATGATAGCTAAGCCTCAATCTCGACACATTTATAGATTACGATACGCATCTGAGTCAAGACTATTTGATCTCCCATAAGTCAAAAGTTTTGAGATGATTTTTGACATTGCACATATGAGGTTAAGATCAATTAGATAACAGCTTTTGTACTTTTAGTTTTGATCAAGATGGCGAGTATCTATTTGAGTTATTTTAGAAAACTCTGTGAAGAGAAATGAATGCTTAGAAAATTGATTATTCCTAATACTCAACAACACAATGGTGTGGTAGAGATAAGGAATTAAATATTGTTAATGTTAGGTGGATAATGGCGCAAAATGTTTCCCAATTGGGAATTGCACTAGTTTGTTGCCTATATCCCTAACTAAGTGCCCTCCATATCAGATTTTACACTCCATTTGAGTAATGGGGTTAGCGGAGAGCCATCTATGGGCGATCTGTAACCGTTAAGCAGCTTATCTTTATTTTACTTCTCATAAGATTGCGAAGTTAAGACCTAGGGTTCTATAGCGCATTATTGTATGCTGCCTTGTAAACGCATAGGGTCGTGTGGGCGCATTATTGTATGCTGTCATGTAAACCCTCCGGGTCAGGTGCATATAGGTAAGCAGCTTTGTGGGAGTGTAATTAAGTCACATAAAGTTTTCTTAGTAAAGGTGACGTGAATAGAGTTTTGGAACTCTATAAGATAGAGAATTCTAAGCATAGCGCTCTATGTAGCCTAGTTGAGAATGGAAAGAAATTTCCAATATCCCAGGGACAGTGGGAGCGATGTGCCTGCTAATGGATTAATCCGTTAGAGAAGAATACTCTACATTCTTAGTTGCGTGGTAGCAATTGTGAAATTTTTTCACGTCATCACTGGGTGAATGAGAGGGAAACATTCATGATTGCTCCGCAAGATGATGAAGAGCCTAGGATAATGCCAAAGGCTCTAGTCCCCTATTTTTAGAAAGTGGATTAATGTTGCGCAGTTTAAGACAAAAGTCTTTGAGGATTAACCATTTTTTGGTTGACTTTCCATTATGACGCGAAACTGTTCTAAAGTTATGCCTAATTTGGATAGTCATTGTTGAGGCATAAGGCTCGCTAGATACCAAAAAGTCGCACCATTGAGGAAGGTGTAGACCATGAGAAGACTTCCTCCTGGGGAGTGAAGTTATTTCGACTTAGGCTATGATTGACATAAGTTCGGAGCATTGATTTGTGGACATTGTAACCCAACTTTCTCGTTGGAGCATTGGATAAGTAGATCCGTAGGGATTTACCTTCTGCTTTTATGGTGAAAAGTTAGGAGCGCAAAAAGGTTGCTAGTTCCAATAAATCTTTTACAACCTAAAACAGTTATCCAAATAGTGGTTCTTAGATTTCGTCAAGCCATGATAGGCCAACGATGATCGATGAAGACCACTGAGGCATGATCAATGGTCCAAAAATAACTTTTTCCTTACTTAGTCATTATGAGCCAGGAATTTATAAGGTTGTCGCCACCTAGGGTGGGCAGTCCTCTATTTTAGATATGATGGACATGGGTGATGTAATTTATATGCTCGGATGTACGATCCTTAGGGATTGTTTTGGGAAAATTCTTGGATTGTCTTCGGTGACTTACATAAGGAATATCCTAGAATGATTCTAGATGCAAAATTGCAAACCCATTGACTTACCTATCGGTAAAAGCCAGAGCCTTAGCTATTGAGTGTATCCTCGGATTGTCTTTGGAAGAAACAGATGACCTATATTCCTTGATCTTTTCTTTGTTGTAGGAGCCTAAAGTACGCTATGTGGGCGTATTCGGCATGATAAGTGTTATCTTTGGTAAAGGGTCAACTGACTTGTTTAGACATTGACCTTGCTCATTAGATTGTGGATAGAATGCTTTACTAGTAGTATATTAATTTGCTCCTTGTAAGATTCAATGCGCTAGTTGGGCGCATCCAGAATGAATGCAAATTGGTCACCAAAATATCTTTAGAGAGGTTATTGCGCAAGAGGTAGTGATCTTGAATCACTTCATGTGAGGAGCACATGGTGGATTCTGTTGTATATACTTATCGCAAAAGGTGCTGATAAGGCTTATGTTTGGAATCTAGAATTGCGCAAGCTGTGGTCAATTTTTTTTAAAAAAATCGATCACTTATTTTGAGATGATGGGATGTTGACACTATTATGGTTTGTGTCATAATGATTAGCAGATGATGATGTCAGCAGGCAAGATTGGCTCACTCACACGAGCAATTGCCCTTGGCGCTTAGGAGCGAGTAAGGATGAGACTAGTGGTTTATTTTTTATTTGGAGCCAAGAGAGGCTTAAATAATCCACTATGTATGTCGCCTTGGTTACAACCAAGATGTGATCGTGTTAAGGACCAAACATGGATGTTAGTACCCACTTTCCATGTTGTGCCTGTTATGATTAGCCAGATGCGAGATCTCATTTGGCGCCTGGAAGGCGAGCAAATAGAGAATTCGGGTTAGGTGCTAGAAAGCGACTAGACTAATATCTATATGGTGTATCGAGGATGACGTCACTCTTTTGGAAGAGTTACTCCACCGTAACATGTATTCATACTATATGTGCCTGGCGACTGAGTAATGAGGTGAGAGAATGGATCCTTGTTTCCTCACCGTGTGAGTCTTACGTGTCATTATTGATATGACTTTCATTTATGTACCCTTTTATGACTTTTGACTATGTCATAAGGTAAGGGGTTGATGTTCTGCTACGTTGGTATGTTGTCTGCGGTCATGTATGATTCGGCCTTAAGGGACATCACTGGGGAAAGCGGTCAATCTAAACTAAATGGCATGAGGGCAAAGGGAAGATCATCTAGTATTACACCACTGTTGTATATTCACTGCCGGCAACTCACATCGCTCTGTATGAGAAGCGGATTGAGTGTGAATATATTGCAAGAATTGAGAGGGTCAAATATGCTCTTTTTGAGGGGATTAGAGATGTTTTCCCAAACCCATCTAATTACACCAGTCACAAAAACATCTCTAATCCCTCAAAAAGAGCATATTTGACCCTCTCAATTCTTTGCAATATATTCACACTCAATCCGCTTCTCATACAGAGCGATGTGAGTTGCCGGCAGTGAATATACAACAGTGGTGTAATACTATATGATCTTCCCTTTGCCCTCATGCCATTTAGTTTAGAATTGACCGCTTTCCCAGTGATGTGCCTTAAGGCCGAATCATACATGACCGCAGGCAACATACCAAAGTAGCAGAACATCAACCCCTTACCTTATGACATAGTCAAAAGTCACAAAATGGTACATAAATGAAAGTCATATCAATAATGACACGTAAGACTCACATGGTGAGGAAACAGGGATCCATTCTCTCACCTCATTACTCAGTCGCCAGGCAACATATAGTATGAATACATGTTACGGTGGAGTAACTCTTCCAAAAGAGTGACGTCAAGAATTAATGGTGTTTTTCATAAAATACTATTAAAAAAAGTCACTAATTGTTAATTTTCAATAACAATTCAAAAAATTGTCACAAAATGTTACTAATTATAAATTTTAGCGACAGTTTAAAAAAATCGTCAAAAAAAGGTCACTAATTTTTAATTTTCAGTGACAGTTTGCAAAATCCGTTACGGAAAAAACGTCACTAATTATAAGTTTTAACGACAATTTATAAAAAGCGTGATAAAAAAAAATCACTAATTGTTTAATTTTTAGCGATATATCCAAAAAAAATGGCCACAAAAAATTAGTTTTAGCAACGATTTTACTATAATTTATTTTTAATAGGATTTTATGGAAATTAAATCTAATTATTAAGACATGTCGGTACTTTATCCTATTTTTGAAAATTTCACGGTTACGTATCAGATAGTTATTCAAATAGGGATATTTACCAATAAATCCTATCTCACAAACAGTTTTACCGATTGGTCCTAAGGTTATTTCTATTGTTCTGATTAGTCCTATTAGAGGGGAAATATCTTACCAGTTGATCCTATTTCCTTTGTTTAGTAACATTGAGTTGGTCAATTATACCCTTCCGTGTGTGTGTCGCATGACATACATCATTCCGAGGCAAAAAGCATAAAGAGCTTTAGTGTACTTTGTTGATGTGTTGACACCCATTGTGTGTGTCACGTGACACTCCAAGGCAAAAAGCATAAAGAGCTTTAGTGTACTTTGTTGATGTGTGGACACCCATTGTGTGTGTCTCATGACACTCCAAGGCAAAAAACATAAAGAGCCTTAGTGTATTTTGTTGATGTGTGTCACGTGACATATTGTGTGTTGCCCACGTGACACTCCAAGGCAAAAAGCATAAAGAGTCTTAGTGTACTTTGTTGATGTGTGACACCCATTGTGTGTGTCGCGTGACATATTGTGTGTCACGTGACACACCCTCATGAAGAGTCTTGGTGTACTTTGTTGATGTGTGGCACCCATTGTGTGTCACATGACATATTGTGTGTGGCACGTGACACACCCTCATAAAGAGCATGTATCTAATAACATCTAAATGAGGGCATTATGGTCCCTCAAAATATCCAAGGACTAAACGGTTTATTAGAAAAAAAATTGGGACCAATTAGTTCATAAGTTTAACATTTGGGATTATTGGTAAATCCCCCTTAAAAATATTTGATACTTCTTAATTAATTTGTCATTAATTTTGAAACATCGGATACTCCGAGTCTATTACTTGTTTAAACGAAATTAAGGATTAGGTATTAAATAATTATAAAATTTTAATTATTTATTGTAATTTTCAACTTTCTATTCTAATTTTAATTTAATTATATTTCATATCACAGTTAATTTAAAATATTTAATTATTTATTATAATTCCTAACTTTTTAGACTAATTTTAATTTAATTATATTTTACATCACAATTAATTCTAAATTATTAATTATTTATTTGCAAATTTTAACATGTTAATCTAATTTTAATTATTAATTAAAATTGCAATTTTAACATGAAACATCGGATACTCCTTAGTGTACTTTACTATTTTATATTTTAACATCACATGTCACGTTTGAGAAAAGTACATTAAAGATTTTGTTTTTTTTTTGAAGTGTCACATCATACCTATCATGTTGTCACGTTTGGAAAAAGTACACTAGGGAATTTTTAATTTCTTTTAGAGTGTTACATCATACTCGCCATGTTGTCAAGTTGAGTAAAGTACACTAAGAGTTTTTATTTTTTATTTTTGACATGTCACATCATACCTGTCACGTTGTCACATTTGAGAAAAGTATATTGAAATTTTTTTTTTGGTAGTGTCACATTACACATGTTACGTTGTCACGTTTGAGAAAAATACACTAATGAGTTTTTATTTCTTTGAAGTGTTACATCATACTTGCCACTGTCACATTTCAAAAAGTACACTAACGAGGAATTATTTTTTTTAGAGTAAAAGTTTTGGAATGTCACATCATACCCATCACGTTGTCACATTTGCGAGTAATATCTTAGTAAAGATATTTTGAAGTATGTTATTTGTCCAATTGCTTATTCCCATATAAGTCTTATAAGTTGTTAATTTGAATTGTGGACAAATGTTTGTTATGTCATATGGTGGGCCAGAAGGCCATTGGGTATAATTGATTGGGCCGAAGGCCATTTGACACGCATGAATGTTGGGCCAAAGGCCGTTTGACATGAATGATTGGGCCGAAGGCCGTTTGACATGAATGAATTGAGCCGAAGGCCAATCTGATATAACGAATGGCCGAAGGCCGTTTGACATAAATGAATGGGCCAAAGGCTGTTTCACACGAATGAATGGGCCAAAGGCCGTTTGACACAAATGATTGGGCCCAAAGGCCGTCGAACAGGAACGATTGGGCCAAAGGCCGTCGGATATGAATGAATTGGACCCGAGGTCGTTTGATGTGTTTGGAACCGCAGTCACTTGACCTATATATATACTAGATAGAAATATGAATTGGGCCCAAGGCCGTCTGATGTATGTTACTCTAAATACCGTTCGTGTATTTTCTTTATTTGATATTATTCATTGGGCTTTCGCTCACGCTCATTCATGTGTCTGTAGGTTGAGCCAAGGGAGGTCCAAACCCAGCCTCAATAAAGTTTGTGTGAAACAATCAAGGTTTTGAAGAGTCAGCCCATACGTCTCACACACGAGACTTGTTTTCACCTTTTTGCTATTTTGTTATATTTTGTCATGTTGGCGAGAACTTTGGATTACGGTTGTTTATAGTTTTGATTGGCTGACCACGACTTGAATGATCCTGTTGTGTAAAGCTTATATGTTAACTTTCCTTGATGTGCGTTATTAATGTATGTGTGTGAAATGTTATGACGTGCCATGTAAGCACAGCTCTAGGACAAAAATTTGAAATTGCTTCCATTTGGCCCCCTTAACTCTGTTAAAATATATCTGATTTGGTTTAAGGCCGTAGGTAATCTTTTGATTACTGGCCGGTTATGTCCTTAACCCAAGGGGGAGGGTTCGGGTCATGACAAGTATTTTGTAAGCTAACCCAATTAGGCTGATGGGCCTATATTCATTTAAATTAACTGCATTCACTTTCTTTGGAATAAGGGTGATGAAGGAGCTGTTCAATCCATTGGCCAATCTGCCCCTCTCATGAAAGTCTGACATAAAGAGCATCACATCTTCTTTGAGCACCTCCCAATGTTTCTAAAAAAACATTAAATTGAAACCATCTATACCCGGAGCTTTGTTTCCATTGCAATGTTTGACAGCTTCCCAAACCTCGTCTACGGAAAATTCTAACTTCAACATATGAAATGAATCACTTTGCCTCACATTCTTGAACTCACCACCTATTACAAGTCTATGCTTTCATTCTTCTGAAAACTGCTTTGTAAAGTGTGACCACACCTCATCCTTGACCGGTTTGGTTCCTCAAGCACCCCATCCCCAACTACAATGGAGTTGAGGGCATTTCTATTTTGTCTACTAGTAGCCATGACATGGAAATACCTTGTGTTCCTGTCCCCTTTCATATTCCAGTCTAACCTTGACTTTTGAAGCCATGCCCATTCCATCATCCTACTTAATCTCCACATGTCATTCCTGGCCTCTCTTTTTTGTTTGATTTTAGCATCTTCCAGAGGTCTTACTTCTGCCCTCAGATCTAAGGTATTTAGCTGATCTTCTATTTCTTTTAGTTGGGTTGCAATATTACCATATACCTCTCTATTCCACTGTTTTAATGCCATCTTTAGAGCCTGCAGTTTTCTTTGTAGAATGTATCCATCAGTCCCTTGAAATTGAAGTTCTTTCCAAGTATTCTCTACAAAAGGTGCAAATTTTGAGTGTAAGAGGCAAGCATTTAAGAATTTGAAATGTTTGGGACCCCAATCCCTCTCATCTTCCACGAGCACTATAGGGTAATGATCTGAGACCAACCTAGGCAATCCCCACCGTTTGAATTTATATCTCTCAACCCACTCTGGGCTAAGGAGAAATCTGTCAATTCTACTCCATTTGTTTCCATCATGGGCATTGCACAAGGTGAATTTTTTTCCCAATCATTTGCATATCAGTCACCTCATATCTATCTATGAACTCATTAAACTCTTTCATGCCCCTATCCCTCCTTAAATTTCCTATTCTTTCCCCCAGATTTCTGATCTCATTGAAGTCACCTCCAAGACACCATGGTTTTGGGAAAAGAGCCTTCAAATTTAAAAGGGACTCCCATAATTTCCCGCTCCTCATAATATCATTTGGAGCATTAACATTTAAAATAACATGATCAAAGGAGTGCAGGATGGTACCTGAGAGCAAAATGAAGTTTCTGTTGCTACAACATTCTGAGAGTTGAAATACATCAGGATCCCATAGGCATACCCATCCACTAGCCACCCCCAATGCATCCATAACCATGAATTCCATCTTTTCTCTTGGCCACAAACTCCTAATCACCAGGTTAGACATGCTTGACTTTTTTGTTTCTTGAATCAAAGCCATATCAATTTTCCTATCAAACAGCAGGTTCTAAATCTTTCTCCTCTTTTCAAGTCTTCCAACCCCTCTAATATTCCAGCTTAGTAACTTCATAACAAAACATTTTTCAGCTCTGCCACCTCCCAACATTACTGATTACAGGGTTGCATCAGTCCCCCCTCCTAACCTCTCCTTATCATTCTCCTCCAATCGTACAAATTTATTAATAATTTATGTATCCTGCCCTTTGAAGTCAAGCCCCAAACTTTTCCACAGAAATAATATTGCTTGAGCCTCTTGTAGTTTATCTACTTCACAATTGTTTCGACTATTACCTACATTTGGCCTTTGCACTGTTGTAGATTTAGGCACCATGTTTTTCTAATATGCTTTGCTTCTTCCTGCTCCCACTCCTCTCGGCCCAATTCTTTTAGCCAGCCAGTAAATCCACCTACTACCAATGGATGTTTATGCCCACCTTTTCTGATCACTTTCCTTGGGCCTTGCTCATATTATTGATGGAGCCACCACTAGAGGCACTAATTGTATCATTAGTTTTGGATTTATAGCCCACCACTATGTGGCCTCCTTCTGTGCTTACCAGAAGATGACTGAGTCCATTCCCATTAGTTTTGTATTGGACTAGCTGAATGGGCTGGGACCTAGATTGGTCTTGGCCCAAATCCACTTCCAAACTAATACCAGGTCTTGCTTTTTGGGTTTCACTCAAACTTCTAATAAAGCCTAGAGTGACTACCTGCCCATCATCTTTTTGAACCTCAGCAAGTTTTCCCAAATCATGATTGTACCTCTGCATCTGCTGCTGCTGCATACTTTCCACTACCATCATTGTATCACCCACGCCAGAGCCTGCTTCATTTGATTTCCCCATGCACTCTTCAGTCTTTTTCACCACTGATATTTGAAAGCAATTGTCACCTACCTCTACCTCACCACCCTCCTTCATCCTAGGGGTTGAAGCACCTTTTGCCTTCTCATTCTTTCCTGCCATATCATCCTCTACCTCAGCAGCCTTGTCAGCATCTTCTACCTCCTTCTTACTCTCTACAACTGACTGTAGTGCCCCATTAACATTGGAACTGACCTCCTTTTCACCATCATCAGTGTTGGTTCCTTTGCACTTGGTCAGCGTCTCCTTGATAATCTGTTCCTCAAAGACTCTTATTGGGTATACTTTACCTTTGCATTCTAGATTCAGACTGGTATTAATCAGATCCATAATATTTGTGGCTATTTTTACCTTTCCACAACGAAAAGATGTTGGTTCACAAATGTCTCGATCTAGATGAACCACTTCTCCCCAAAGTCAGCCAATCTTTCTGAAAGTATCAGAATTCCATAGATTCAGAGGTACACCATAGCAGCTAATCCAAACATACCTTTCTTGCTGAAGTTGCAATCCAGATTTCCACTCTGTGATGTATTCACACCAGTTCTGGAACCAGTCATTGAGCATAGTTATTATACTTCTCAAGGGCTCCCTAGAGGTGAATGAGATGACTATATGATGTCCACCTTCTTCTCTCACCATTACATCCTTCACTCCTTTTGCTTTGAGTTCTTTTTTGACCTCCATAGCAGAGTAATTGGGTTTGAGCCTCATAATCATGCTCTCATATAAGTAGCCATTTCATATTTCTTTAACTCTGATTGTGGTAGTTGATTGACCTTTTGGTTGGGCTCCTTTGGTGACCTCTACATATGATCTGCCATCAATGCCTTGATTTCACATTTTTGGTCCCGTTATGTCTGGTGGCCTTCTTGTCTCCATTTGCCTCCACTGTACTTGTTTCGACCTCCTCCTGTCACCTTTTTTTTTCCCATAGACTACACTGTGAACTATCAAAGCTTTGTCATCTACCCATAGTCCATTTGCCTTTTTGTTCTGCTACACTGGCTGCAACAGGACAATCAAAACGTACAAATCCAAACCTTGTGTTTGTTGTTTTCCTTCTCTTTTGTGGAATGAAGACATCCTTTACCACTCCAAACTTCAGGAACAAAGCAAACAAACTTCTTGGTTTCATTGAATCGAGTAAGTTATCCACAAGCAGAGTATACATCTCTTCACGTCTACCTTCCTTCGACCCAACTTGAGTTGTTAGTCTTCCTCTCTGTTTTATCACTGGAATCCATATCCACCATCCGTCCTTTGCTGTTGTCCATCCTCCATCTTCCTTACTTAACTTACTTGTCATAAACAATGAAGCTTCGAATCAACTGTCCAACATCAAGATTTCTAGTTCTGTTAGTTGGACATATGGATAGAATTGAAACTAGTTAAAAATTTTGAGATTTACGTTGAAACAACGAAAATTTTAAAGTTCTAATTTGTTACCTAACTTAAAATTCTCAGATATTTTTTTTTTTTATAATATTTCCCACTTTAGAGGTGCTGGTAACATAAGTCAACACTTTGGCCACATTTGCATAAAATGTCTATATAAATGTGCAAGCTTGCTTGTTAAAGCAATAGAGAGAGAGAGAGAGAGAGAGAGAGAGAGCAACCTAGTAAAAATGTTAAAGCGAAAGTTCGTTTCCCAATCTACTCCTTTCCTTGCAACTATTCTCACATACTTTCTTCTCATTTTTTGGCACCATGGAATCATTACAGTTGCTGAAAACAAAAGCACAACGCACATCGGTGTGATCATCAATGTTGATTCCCGTATTGGGAAAGAAGTAATAACGGCAATGGAAATGGTTGTTCAAAGCTCCAACAACATCTCAGCGGATCACATGTTTTCTCTCTATTATCGACACCCTGGTAGCAACCCTTTCCAAATAGCTCATGCCGGTAAGTTATATTTATAGCCTCTTCCTAACACTCCATCAGGGGTAGAGAGAGCTAATTAAATGAGTACGACAACCAAGACTTAATTATTACAGTATTTTCAGGATTAAAATGGTAGTTTGCGGTTGAAGCACTTTATCCTTTACGGTCCAAATATAATCATAAAGACCTTATGCGATTTTCGACTAGAGTGACACTGTTAGGGTTTTCATCCAAAATAACGAAAAGTATATCACACACTCCATTTTTTAGAGAGTTTGATTTTCTGAAAAAATAAAGTAAAATTAATGCAACAAAAAGACAATTTTATTTAGGGATATTTACTAATAAATCCCATCTCACAAATAAGTACTCCAATTAGTCCCAAAATTTTTCTATCGATCTATCAAGTCTTATCAGGGGAGAGTTTCTTTCCGTATAGTCCTATTTTTTATTTTGGTAGTATTTTGGTAGACAGTTATTCCATTTTATTAATGTGAGAAATATAATGTGATACTCCAATGTGGTAAGTATTAATATCACACTGCAAAAAAATTAAAAACTCTTTAGTGTACTTTTTCTGTGTTCTGCCGGCAGATTTGCCCTGGAACTCGACCCTACACATTTCATGAACACAATGGGTCACAAACAATTCAATCCGTTCTTAATTCATACATCTCTCTTAGGCTTCTTTCATATTATTTTAATTCATTCATAATGCTCAATGCATGCCTAAGAGTACTTAGAAGTGAAAAAGAACGGAAAATGAAACACAGAACACCTTTAAAAAAAATTTGAAATAGGGGTCCCCGCTCGAGCGTGGGTTCCACCACTCGAGCGGACCCTGTGGGTCTGCCAAAATACTGGTTGCCTCATTTTTACGCTCAAGCGTGAATTCGGACGCTCGAGCTGAAAGTCACACTAGATGGCTTCCCGCTCGAGCGTAAATGTCCCTGTTCGAGCGGACATCAATGTCTGCAAAATTCTGGGAGCTCGCATTTCACGCTCGAGCGGCGATTTCCCTGCTCGAGCGGACATGCCAAATTCTGGGTTTTCCAGAACTGTTCTTGAGGCTCAAATTCGATATTCAAAGGCTTTAAAGCTCGAATTACGGTACCAAAAATAGGGAAACACATTATATATCATGAGTATACAAGCAATATGAGGCCAATTGCTCAAAATCATGGTCACATTCTCAAATTATTCAACATTTCTTTTGTGTAATCAAAACTCATGCATTCAAACCTTATATAAGCTCCATACCTTCAATAATCAAACATGCATGTCAATTTTTGACTTCATTTCTATTTCAAATGGTGCAAATGGTGTTTATTCTCATGAAACTCAACAAAACCATGCTTGCATGTATGATCCAACTCTCAATCTTTTATAATTGACATGCTACATGTTAGCTTATGCAAATTCATGGCAATTCATAGCAATTCTATGAATGCATGTGCATATAGACTTCAATCTCATCAAAATCAACACAACTCATGTTCTTGATTACCATTTAATCTTGAATTCACAAAATCACAAGCTCAAAATCGTGAATTTACTCACCTAGGAGCTTTAATCTTCACAAATTCTAGTTAAATCTTGAGTGTAGCTTTCCAAATTCACAATCTTGAACCAAAATGCATAATTCCTCCTCTTCTCTCTCTAGAGAAATCTCAGCCAAATGAGAGAAAGTGAGTTCAAAACAATAACATAAGGCTATATAGGCCTTTATATAAGATGGCCTAATCAAATTTGATTAGAGCTAAGCAATGTTGCTTAATTAATCGTTCTGAATCTAAATATTTTGATCCGAATCAATTTTTAATTAAATTTCACCGTAGGCTCTAAAAATTACGCTAATCACAACGACGTAGTCAATTTCGGTTTCTGTGGCCGATAAGAACTTCAATTTAAATTCTAAAACAAATTATCAAACAGATTTTCCTACAGTTAACAGATAGAAATTCAAAACCACATATATTCATATAAATGACACTCAAAATCATATCAAACACATAATCATATTCGTAATTAAAATTAATTAGCATAATACGGAGCAGGGTTATCACAATACTTACCAAGGTTCTTGCAAGTAAACTAAAAAAAGTCATGCCAACTGTAATTGGTGAAGCACAATCAGCATTTCTAGGAGGAATAATCAGCATTTCTACGAGGAAGAAACATACTTGATGGGGTATTGATTGCAAATGAAATTGTGGATAGGTGGAAAAAAACCAAGAAAAGAGGGCTGTTATTCAAAATTGGTTTTGAGAAGGCTTGTGACTCCCTCAACTGGGAATTCTTATTCCCATTGTTATCTAGCTTTGGCTTTGGATCAAAATGGATTTCTTGGATGAAAGAATGTCTCTCTTCAGTATCTCAATACTTGTGAATGGGAGGGAGGTTGTAATGCAGTATTTGTCATGAGCAGCAGCTTCCACTGATATTTCGGCAGCTGCTATTTCTCTGGAACTCAACTTTGTCTTGATTTGAAGGAAACATGGCTTTGTCTTGGTGGTTTTATGGAGTACAACAGGTTATAAGAATCATAAGATGATCTTGGTGAAGTTCTGGTGCCTGTCTTGGTGCTATTCTGTTTTGCTCATCTGGGACTGCTACTAGTGGTTGTTTTGTTGATTGCTTTGGAGCTTGAGCTAGCTCCAAACTTCTCTTTATTAATGTAATTCTCATACTTTGTATGTTCTCATCAGTAGAGATTTCTTTTACCGTTCAAAAAAAATCCAATGTCCAACTCCCTTTAGATACAATAATAAAAGGATAATTTTGTAAATTTATCCCTCTTATCTTCTTGACTCCTTGCCACCACCATAACCAACGACAATCACTTCCTCAACCCACCCATCCTCTCACTTTCCTCTCTCTCAATTACAATTTATGTAATGTAAATACATATTCTATGATTGCACTAATACCCAATTCTTCTTATGCAGCAGTGTTTTTAGATTATGTTTGATTTATAAATTTAAAAAAAAATTAAAATCAGAAAGAAAAATAGTATAAGTGAAATAAAGTTATATATCACTCGAATTTCACCTATCATTTTCTTTTCCAAATTCATTGTCAAATCCTTAAACTAAACATAACATTAATCTCATAGCCGATTCCGCAAAACAGTTAATTAATTCCAAAAGCCGATCCAACATGCACAACTTGATAAGCTCTGCTGGTTGTTTGGGCACTCACTATAAGTAGCTTATTTTTTTATTTATTATAAATTATCGGATGGTGTTTGAGTGTGCAACGCCTTTAAATTTCTTTCTTATTTACACGTGTTTTTTGGTTCACAATTTTATATTATTTTTTGTTTTAGTTTAAATATTTATTTGTTTTTGTTTTTTTATTACATATATTAATTAATTAATTAATTATTATTATTGTTTTTTTTATGCTTGAGATATTAAGGGTTAGTTTGGGATGTTATAAAAAAGTACACTTTTTGACTTATTGGCTTATATGGGTTGGATTTGGGTTGTGTTTGATGTGATGTATTAGAGAGGTGATGTGATTAAAATAAGATGATGTGACTTAAATAGGGTAGTGACTTTTTGACTTTTTGTGTTATATAGTAGATGCCAAACTTGGCTTAAATCTGGTTGCTGTATATAATATATTTTTTTGAGTTACTCTATCAATTTTTTTTTTTTTTTTGATAAATTCTATATCTCTAATAACACTAGTATTTATTAAATTTTGAAAAAAATTATAACGATGTTGACAGTTTGCGATTAGTAAATTTATAAAATATGCTATGTAATTGGAACCAATAGTTGCATAATTATTATTTACAATATATTACTTCATAAGATAATAAATTAATTTGAAAGCATAGAGACCCAATTGAAATTTGAGTTAAAATACCGGAGTAAAAAGGGTAATATATCAAAAATATTAAGTGAAAATATAACCAAGTGAAACAGTAAATGGATAATTGGATTTCAAGTGAATTTCATTAGAATTGATATTGGAATCAAATGAATGATGGATTGGATGATTTGGAGATTAATTGATTGAATGACTTTCCCACCACTAATTAATTGGGCTATTGACTAATTGATTGGATTACTTTCTTTTTTATTTATTTTTTTTGATCGATAAAGAGAAATTTTATTGATGAAAGAGCAAAGTACCAGGTACAAAATCAATTATATCAATAAAAAGAGGCAAGCACAAAAGTATCAAGATGAATTAAATCATTTTAACTATATTAGCATTAAAAAACTCATCTTATCATTTGCTAGCATTCCAAATTTGGTGAGGAACCAGCCGAAGAATTACTTGTTGACCGTCAAATGATATCTCAATCGATTGTGTACCAGTTGCCTAAAGTATTGATTGGGTAATCAATTTGGAGCGTTGGTCACAACCGCACCAATAGTTTTTAGAATAGCTTGAGAAAGCAAAATGAATTTCCTCGTGTACAGAATTTAAAGATTAAGAAAATTTCATTTTACTCTCTAAATTGTCACCACTTTGCAATTTAACTCATATTCTTTCAATATTATCAATTTTACATTTAAACTATTTGTTATGGTATTAATTTTACCTCGGCCATCTTGTGTTGTCTATAATCATATAGAAATTATTGACATGACACTGAAACTTACTTTGAAACTTCATTTTATCCACCAAACTATCCTCAAAATATTAATTAGACTCATGATATATATATATAATAAATATAAATTTAAATATCTAATAACATATTTTTTTTTATCAAAAAAGACAAGAAAAATAAATTTTAAGTAATAACATTTACAAAAGAAAATTATTAAAAAAAATAGAAATTTGCTAGAGACCCCTACTCCTTTCTTACCTCCACCCCCCCACACACATGTGAGAGTTGGTGATTAAAAGAAAAATAAAATAAAATAAAATAAAAAAATAATTTCTAACCAATCAACACCCAGTGAGAGTGCTGGGGTCTCCCCACTGGGTCCCAACATTTTCTCAAAAAAATATGATTCATTTCAAAGTCGCTAAGTATCAGATTACTTTAAATCAGTGGTAGGAAAACTAATTAAGCCCAAAATTCTAAGTCTACTCTCTTCTCTCTCTGTCATAACAAATGTAGCTACTTTATTGCCTAGATTAAACTGAATTTGACTAATTGGCTACAAGTAGGTTGAAAACTGCGTAAATAAAATCTAGACCACTCATTTTTTTGAGAGATATCTCTTTTGAGATTTGAAAAACAATATTGAACGATGAAAATTATTATTAAATATTTAAATTTTAAGTTTATATATATATATTTATATTTAGTAGTCTAATTGATAGTTTGAGAGGCAAAATTAAGTTTCAAATGAAGTTTCGGTAAAGCGTCAAAATCGATCCTAGCCGATAGTGGGGCAAAATTGATTCAAAATCAATTACTTTAGGTGTAAAATTTATATTATTAAAAGAACAAAGATTAAATTGAATAGTCAATTTTGGGGGGCAAAATTAAATTTTATCTTGAAGATTGTTAGGTATTTTAATGGATTTTTTTACCAAAAATAAAATTAAAAAAAAAAGTTAAAATTTAATTTAATTTGTGGTACCATTATGCATTTTTGTGGAAGCATTGCTTTGTTTTTTTTTTTTACATAAATTTGTAGTTATATTACGCCATAATTTGTAATTTTTTGAGTTAAAACACACAAGTTATATCAAAGTATAGTTCATTATTTATGCTTATAGTGAGTTACGACACTTAATGAACCGCTACGTACTGTAATGGTTATTTATTTATTTATTTTTACTCATATTAATGGTAGTATTACATATTTTTGTGGATTCATTACACAATTTTGTAGTTCTATTCTGCCATAATTAGTGATTTTTTGAGTTAAAATACACAAGTTTTGTTAAAGTATAATTCATTATTTATGATTATGGAGAGTTATGACACTTAATGATCCGTTACATACTTTAATTTTTTTTTTTTTTTTTTTTTTACGCATTTTAGTGGTGGCGTTATGCATTTTTGTAGATTTGTTACGCAATTTCTAGTTCTTTTATGCGATAGCTAGTGTTTTTTGAGTTAAAATACACAAATTATGCCAAAGTATAGTTCATTATTTATAATTATAATGAGTTATGACATTTGATGATCCGTTACATACTTTAATTTCTTTTTCTAATTTTTTTTAACTTTTACGCATTTTAATAGTAACGTTATGCATTTTTGTGGATTAGTTAACAAATTTCATAGTTCTTTTACGTCACAGCAAGTGGTTTTTGAGTTAAAACACACAAGTTATACCCAAGTATAATTCATTTTTTATGCTTACAGTAAGTTACGACACTTAATGAACCGTTACGTATTTTAACGGTTTTTTTGTCTATTTTTTTTAACATTTACGCGCGATATGTATTTGTTTGAATTCATTATGCAATTGCGTAGTTATATTACGCCATAACTAGTGATTTTTTAAGTTAAAAACACAAGTTATGCCAAAGCATATAGTTCATTATTTATGATTATGGTGAGTTATGACACTTGATGAACCGCTACGTATTGTAATTGTTGTTTCTACTATTTGGTTATTTTTATGCATATTAATGGTAGTGTTACGTATTTTTGTGGATTCGTTACAATTTTGTAGTTCTATTATGTCATAAATAGTGATTTTTTGAGTTAAAATACACAAGTTATTTCAAAATATAGTTCATTAGTTATGATTATGGTGAGTTACGACACTTATTAATCCGTGACGTACTTTAAAGATTTTTTTTAACTTTTTTTTTTTTAAATTTTTACGCATATTAATGGTGGCATTACGTAGTGTTTTTTTTTTTTTTTTGGATTCGATATGCAATTTTATAGTTGTTTTATGCCATAGCTAGTATTTTTTGAGTTAAAGTGCACACAATTTATGTTAAAATGTAGTTCATTATTTATAGGGCAAATTACACTAGTGGTCCTTAAATTTTGCTCCTTGTGTCATTTTGATCCATACACTTTCAATTGGCTCAATTTTAGTCCATAATTTTAGATTTTTGGTCCAACTGATAATTCCGTTAGTATTTTTGAAAGAAAATAATTACCGAATTGAATAAATTTATAATTTTGTTGTTAAAAATATGACACATGCCACTTATATGCATGATTTTCATTAAAAAAAATAAAAAAATTCTAAGAGTTGCATTCAATTGGACCAAATTAAAACAAAATCATAAATTCATGATTAAAATCGAGTCAATTAGAATTATAGGGATCAAAATGACAAAAACACTGAAGTATAGGAATTACCGTCCAAATTTGCCCTTATTTATAATTATGGTGAGTTGCGACCTTTAATGATTTGTTGCATATTATAATGATTTTTTTCTAATTTTTTTTTAACTTCTACGCTTATTAATGGTGGCGTTACACTTTCTGGATTCATTATGTAATTTGGTAGTGTTTTTATACCACAGCTAGTACAGGTTATGTCAAAATATAGTTCATTATTTATGATTACAATAAGTTACGACACTTAAACATTCCTTATGTATTTTAGTGATTTTTTTCTATAATTTGATTGTTTTTACGCAAATTAATGGTAGTGTTACGTATTTTTCGTGGATTCGATATGCAATTTCATAGTTTTATTACGCCATAACTAATGGTTTTTTGAGTTAAAACAGACAAGTTATGCCAAAATAGAGTTCATTATTTGTGATTATGGTGAGTTATGAGTCTACGACACTTAATGACTTGTCACGTACTTTAGTGATTTTTTTCTAATTTTTATTTAAACTTTTACGCATATTAATGGTGGCGTTATGCATTTTTGTGGATTCGTTAAGCCATTTTGTAATTCTTTTACCCTATAGCTAGTGGTTTTTTTAGTTAAAACATATAAGTTATGCCAAAGTATAGTTCATTATTTATTATAATGGTGAATTATGACATTTAATAATTTGTTATGTACTTTAATAATTTTTTTTAACTGTTACACATATTAATAGAGTCGGAAAATGTGAAAATCTTGATTTTGGGTGTCTACGAGCCCGCCGTTTATAGAGTCAGCAAATGTGGGCAACTTGATTTTGGATGTCCAGGAGGCTACCGTTTATAGATTTGGCAAATGTGGAAAACTTGATTTTTGGTGTCCACAAGCCGGTCGTTTCAGGAGTCGCCGAAAGTGGAGAGGGAAAGGCTTTTGGTACCCATCGCCTCACCATTTTTAAGGTCAGCAAATGTGGAAATATTTTATATATATATAATCTATATATGTATGTATGGTTTCGGGGCTCTTGCTTGGGAAGTCATAGTGGATTTACCACCCATGGTTGTAAACGAGACTTAAATGAAAACCACGCATAGAACATTTTTTTTTTTTATTTTTATTTTAAATGAGAAAATATGAATTTCATCTTAACAAGTGCATGGCATGAACATATGTATCTCAATTATTTATATAACTTGTTAAATGTATTTCCTACTAGGCACTAGCTCACCCCAAAACAAACTATCTTTCAGGAAACAATGTCGATGCACCACCTAAATTATTATCTTAGGAAAGAATTTTGGGTGGGGGCACGAAAGCTCTCTTTTGATGTTTTTGTGTTCAGCCTCGGGCTATTCTTGTTTGGAAATTTAGACTTCCATTTTTGTGTATTCAAGAACACTCATTGAAAAAGATGTTTGCCCCTTTTTGGCTCATCTTTTACATTATCTGTTGTCTTTTGAACTATTATTAATTTGTTGGTAGACGTAAACAAACACTGATGTAATCACTGGAATAGTTTAATGGGAATGAGATAATCATCGAATTCTATTAATATTACTAGGGATTAAATCTCTCTCTTCTTTATTGGGTAAACCGAGTGAACATGTTATGCCTAGTATTTTATTACTCGAAAAATATAACCAATATTCATTAATTAAGTCCACTTACAAATGACAATTTATCTTTTGATGAATTGATGAATAAATAAATATACATGTTCCGTCTCGTTATAAATCAGTGTCATTTACATACAAATAAAAGAAATGCCCTGAGGCTAATATCCATATTACATGCAAGAAAAATACTGATCTCTGAACTACAACTAGACCTTAAAATAAGACTGCACAAGAAAATCATAAGACTGCACAAGAACCATGTTCTGATATTTGAAATCTTCAATTACTTGTGAAGTTCATCAATGTGGGATGAGTACTAATATCCAATAGGAATCTCATAGTTCTAAAACAATAACTAACACATAGATAGAAATGATCATGCATGTAGGGTGATACTATATAGTAAGGTGACATTTTGTATACCCAAAATATTATACATAGAGTATCGTTTTCTCAAAATTCATTTGAACATTCAAGAAAACTTTCTGCCATAAATATTATCTTTAATCATCAGAAAAACCGCAAGTCTTCTTTGAAAACAAGTATACTTAAGAAACAACATCCTTTCAAATTTATTAATCCAATTTCAAGACATTGTTCATTTCATTTCCATTTTACAATTCACAAATACTATAACTCTATAACATTAAAGTCCAAGTTCCCCATATATTCAAAAACCACCGTCGTACACTCTATTCCCACTTGTATACCCGTTACATCACATCAACATTTCCATCATCAATAGTAATTCAACTTAAATCAAGAATATGAACCCCTTTCAATTCAATTTCTCAAATGTTTACAATCAATGTCAAATCCCTCTTTCAAATAAACATTCGTCTTCAATTTACGAAATAAATCCTCAACCTGATTGAAAACCCAATTTAGACCAAAATTTCAAATCTATGGTTTTTAAGAAAATTAGGACTTTTCCTCATCTTTTTCACAAAATCTCCAAATCATCATAGATTACTCATCAATTTGTCAAAATACTCAAACATTTAAAACTTGAGTGAATGCCCCATTTTTCTCTTTTATATATTTCAAAACAAAATTTCAACTCATACATAGCTATAACTATGAAGATACCATATAAGCACACCAAATCATAAATATACAAAGATAAAGGTATTCCTACTTCGTTCTTTTCTCCTTTCCTTTCCTAAACATCTTATTAAGAAGGCTCATCATTTATAAGATTAAAGGATTCATCGCTCGTAAAATCATTTTTTTACAAGTTCACACAAGATTCTTCCTTTTTACTTAAACTTCCAATGCAATTATACCACTGTAGACGTCCCCCGGAAAATCCCGTTTTGTTCATTGGGCTTACTACAGTTCGGACTCAAATGTCACGGTTCTGAATCTAATCCCGCAAAAGTGCAATGCGAGGCCGATAAATCACCAAAAAGTCCAAATTTGGCAAATCGTTTTGAAAAACTAATTTTTAGAAAGAAGTGCCAAACATGGACTGCTTTGGTGATTTATCGGCCTCGCATTGCACTTTGCGGGATTAGATTCAGAACCATGACATTTGAGTCCGAACTGTAGTAAGCCCAATGAACAAAACGGGATTTTCCCGGGACGTTCGGGGACGTCTACAGTTTCTGGCGACTCTGCTGGGGAGTTAGAAAACTTGACTCGAACTCATGATATCTTGTTTTGACTACACTTATGTGTTTCTTTGCATTGCATTTGCATTGGTGCACCTAGGACACCGTGTTTGCCATCTGCTATTCCTGAACGGTTTGCCAGAGGCTCGCTTTGAGAAGCGTGCCATAAGGTTGACCGGTTACGGGCTCTGCCACGATGGGAACACAAACCCCAGTTTTCACCGGGGCACCCTTTTTGACCATTCGACCTAGTGCATATTCGGAATCCATAGTGACCATTCCAAGCTAGGACAGGTTGCTTACCCGATTGTAGGTTGTTTAAACCGCTGCGTGTGTAGTGAAACCGTAACTCCTGACAAAATAGAACAAGGAAACCCTACCCCAACATAGGGGTATTTTTGGCTCTCACTTACTTGCTATGTGCTTTTAGAGTGCGTCTCTACAGGAATGCATGTATCAGTTTGCAAGTCTGGGCATCAGGCCTGCGGGCATCAGCATCAGTGTTTTGAGAATCAGTTATATCTGCGGGTATCAGATTCAAATTTGGGGCAGTGATTTGGAAACAACGATCAGCAGTTGAGAATAGTATATTCAACTTACAAATGCCAACTGTGTGTTGTCATATCGACTGTGTGCTGTGTTTATTTAAGCCGTTATGCTGCCCGTTTTCTGGTTGTTTATTTCCTTATTATGCTTTATTTATCTTTTTGCTAGGTAGTTTAGCACAATTGCTTCCGACCAAGCAGATATTCCCCAAGCACTCTGGACTAGAGGTTGCAGACTCCATCGATCTGAGGATCTGATAGACAGACAACCAGTGTTCCATTCTTTACCCCCGGTTACTAGACGGAGGGTAGTTAGGCAGAAGATATCAGTCCAGAAGCCAGTTCAGAGGGCTTTGTCTACCCCACCTGAGTATAGTAGGGATCGGAGTTCTGCTTCTCCCGCAGAGAGGGAACATATACCAGTAGTTCAGCTAGATCAGGGCAGTATGGTAGAAATCGAAGAAATGATGCGTCACCTCTAGGAGAGCATGAAAACTATGCAGCAAGACGCTGCTCGTCAAGCAGAATTTGCCAAACACCAGGCTGAGATCATGGCCCAACAGGCAGAGCTAATCGCCAGACTACAGCAGCAAGCCGGGGCATCCACTTCACACCAAGCTCCTCCCCCGCCGAGGGTTCTAATACTCGGGGAGACACCAAATGTCCAGGAAGATATGGACATTCCGATAGGGCCGGCTCCGCCCCCAATCCTACCCCAGCTATCCAAAACACCTATTAACCTACCGGATTCTCCCTTTGAGTTCGAGGTGGACCCCACAGCATTAAAAGTGAGCAAGCTTGAAAAGCTGTTCAAGAAATCTCAGGGTGTCAAGTCCATTCCAGATATCGAAGATGGGTATACTGATGCGGCCGTGACGCTGCCGGACCGGTTTAAGATGCCACACATTGACTGTTTTGATGGATCCGGTGATCCCATGGTACATCTGCGGTTGTTTTCAGACATACTAAGGCCGATGGGCCTCACCAGATTACAGAAGCTTTCTTTATTCAGTCGAACCCTGTCGGGTGTAGCAGCCATCTGGTATGCAGAATTGGAAGATTCCGTCAAGAGGAACTGGGATGAGATGGACGAGGCCTTCGCAGGTCAATACTCCTATAATACACAGATCGAGATTACAACCCGTGATCTCGAGACGACTAGATAGGAGCCGAAGGAGAGCTTTTCTAATTTCGTAACCCGCTAGAGGGCCAAGGCCTCAATGATGACCGTTAGGCCAACTGACAAAGATCAAATACGGATGGTTGTGCACAACCTCCAACCCAAGCTCATGCAGAGGATGATCGTTCTTCCTCGCCCCACTTTTGCAGATCTGCACGAGATTGGGGTGCAGATCGAGGACGCTTTGAAGCAGGGTCTGATCGACAATGACAGAGAACAGCCCAGGAGGACCTTCAACCGCAATGCAAATGCAAGCACAAGTAGTGCTGCGACTGCCAAAGCCTCAGAAGTAAGCATGGTCACCACTACTCCCCCCCTCCAAGAGCCCTTGCGGCTACACCATTCACCGGTGCGTTCGGTAGCAACTCATAGACAACCAAGTACCAACCCCGAGGCCAAAGAACCTTCACCCATTATATATGCCCTTGTCCAAAGCTCTGGGGGTTTTAATCAGGAAAGGGCACTTGAAGCCCCTAGAGCCGCGGCCATTACTAGAGACACTTCTCCCCTCCCATAACCCAGCCAAATATTGCGCCTTTCACCAAAAGCATGGTCATGACACCGACCATTGCTTTAGATTGCGTCACGAGATTCAGGATCTCGTTGACAACAGGGTGATCGTGTCTCCAGAGAAGCCGAATGTCACAACCAACCCTCTCCCACCACACAACCAACCTCCACCTCCCAAACGCATCAACTCAATCCAAACTGGGGTTGTGTCATACGACCCTTAGCATATATATCACCCCGTCTCACCTACCCAAGCCAGAGGTTTTCATTCCCGGCAGCGCTGACTTGTGCATGTTGGACATCTATTGAACCCAACCTGAACCAATGGTGGTGACCATCGAAGATGGAACAGGGATGATTTCGGAGGAAAGTAGGGCTGTTGATTCAGAATTTGGGGAAATTGGGAGCTGGGCTGAGGAGGTATATGATCCGAGTGGCTATATTGTATCAGCAAGTCAGGTTAGGTCGAATCTGGAATTTCCAGCAGGGGTAAGACTTTGTGTAATACGGGGGAAAGGACTTGATGAAGGGATAGATGACTTAACAGCTCTGGAAAGGGATATTGCTAACCTTCAGTTTTTCAATGAACAAGATCTGGGAAACATGACAGTCAATTGGTTTGTTTGAGGAGTCAGTAGAGGCTATAGGGTGGCTTGACGACCAACCAGATATTGTTGAAGAATCTCAGCTGAAAAAGGGCCCATCAGGGGGTAAGGACATCAATTGTGGCCGGAAGGGCCGGGGATCAGAATGCGTCACCAGAGAGTGCTGGTGCGAAGAATTTCGCTCAGGATTTGGGCATTTTGAATACAGGAAATTTTGAACAGCAGGCTGCATTGACGCAGTTAGAACTGGAAGGAATCGAAGACTCTGAGAGAACCAGAAAAGCCAAGGCCCCTGTGGGGACTGAACCTGCTGTGTGCACAAAGATAGAGCATGCTGCGAGCACATGGATAGAAGGTACTGCGAATACAAGGATAGTTGCAACGGAGCCGGACAGGTGTCTGTCGGCTACCGATGGCATGTGGTGGAAAGACGATGATTTATGTCTTGCCCGCACAGATGAGGATTGGGGGAGTAACCAACCGGACGATACCTGGTACATTGGCGAAGTTGATCATATGACTAGGAGGGGGCGGTATTTCAAGCCCCCACATCTAGACCAACCAGAGGCGTCCGGGAAGGACAAGGAGTCGGGGAAGCAGAAAGAGAAGCTACTTGAAGAAGAGGCCGTGCTGAAGCAGTTGAAAAAGATACAGGCAAACATCTCCATCTAGGGACTGCTTATGGCTTCATGTGTACATAGACAATCTGTTCTATCAGCGATGGACAAGGCCAAACTCTCAATAGACACCACGCCTGAACAGCTGGTGGGATTGGTCTTTCCGGGAGGAGGTTCCTCGACGTTGACCTTTTCTGACAAAGAACTGCCGCCTGAGGGCGCAAATCATAACAAACCGCTCTACATCTCTGTGGAATGTAGAAGCAAATGGATACCGGTGGTTCTTGTCGATATGGGATCTGCTATTAACGTGTGCCCGTCAAGGACGACATATGCAATCGGGTTGAAGCTCGCGGACTTTGTGCCAATAGCCCAGGTGATAAGGACGTATGATAACACAAGCAGAGAGGTGATGGGGACTGAAAATTCAGACCTAGGTTGGCCCGGGATAACACGAGATTGACTTTCATGTCTTGGACGTTCCCGCAACCTTTAACCCCCTTTTGGGGTGGCCGTGGCTGCACCAGGTAAAGGCAGTCTCTTCTACTTTGCACCAGATGTTGAAATACCCCCATAGGAAGGGGATGGCTATTGTTTTCGGGAATTCGTCAATCCATCCGTTGCCAGAAGTGTCTACACCAGTTTTGGAAATCGAGCACGGCACGGAGGATGTGTTCCTATCAGGATTTACTCTGGCTGAGGCCCGGGTCGTACAGAACATCTTAGCTGCTGATGAGGGGTTATATGTCAGCGCACAATCAGTGTACCTCATGAACAAGCTCCAACACATCCCCGGGATGGGATTGGGGAAGAGCGGCCGGAAAGGCATTGCAGTATCGGCCGAAGTGCCGCACAACCCGCATGCCTTTGGCTTGGGTTATCTGCCCACCAAAGAGGATTGGGTAAGGAAAGGCAAGGAGATGGCCGGGAGAGCCAGAGCAAAGCAGGCAGGGAAGCCTTATGAGTTAATGCACCGACCCATCCGGGGTACCCTAAATCGACGCTTTGTCCGGGAGGGAGAGGATTTTACATTCTGCGGCTTCCTAGAGCCATGGTTGAATGCAAAGAAGCATCGCTTGCCAGGGTTTGAGATCTTCTTTGACCTACCGTTATCCGGGGATGATGTTGCCGAGGACCAGACAGACCCATCAGCTGAGGTTGAGCAGAATGAGAAAGTGGATTCTAAGAGCACCGAAATTGAAATAGGGGTAGTGCTGGCTTATCTACTTTCAGATCCTCCGATCGTACAGAAGTGCTTGGGGGATAACTTCTCGGTGTCCATGATCGGGAATGAAACGGTTGTGCGCCTACCTTCAAACATTTTGGATGCATCCATCGCACCCTCCCTCATCTGGCAGTACGAGGAGGGATTTTTATCAAGCAGCACCGGGTCAGGTAGTGAGCCGGAATCTGATTCCACCGAGTCTGTAGAGTCAGAATCAGGTTCCAGCTCGTCTGAGTCTGAGTCCGGTATTCCAGGGATCGACAACCTGGATGCCACAGTCCTGTCCAGGTCGTCTTTTTCTTTCTCTTTTGAGTCTGTTGTAATAGAGGAATCGAACGATTTGGAAGTGATTAATGAGAATGGAATGGCTGTGGTTTCTGAGTACTTTTCTGTGGCTTTGATTTATTGTATTAATCAGGACTTTCAAAATTTTGATGAAAACGACGAGGAAGAAATTCCTCCGGTTTTACAACGATTAATTGATCAAGAGCAGAAGAGATTTGTTAAACCCTTGGTTGATGAAATCACTACAGTTAATATTAGTACTGAGAAGGACCCGCGGCTGGTCCAGATCGGGTCCACGTTGTCTTCGGAGGAACGCGAGCGCTTAGTCGCTTTATTAAAAGATTTCAAAGATGTTTTCATGTGGTCCTACGAAGACATGTCTGGGATCGATCCTGAGATTGTACAGCACTGGATCCCTCTTGACCCCGAGGCCCGACCCGTTAAATATAAACTCAGAAGGATCCGCCCGAACTGGGCTCTCAAGATTAAAGAAAAGGTCACCAAGCAAATTGACGCAGGATTCTTTCTTGTATCTGAGTACCCAACTTGGTTGGCCAACATCATTCCGGTGCCGAAAAAGGATGGCAGGATCCGGGTATGCGTGGATTTCAGGGATTTGAACAGAGCCAGTCCGAAGGACGACTTTCCATTACCGCATATCGACGAGTTAGTGGACTTCACAGCGGGGCATGCTTTGCTTTCATTTATGGATGGCTTTTCGGGCTACAACCAGATTGTGATGGCACCTAAAGACCGGGAGAAGACTGCTTTTACCACCCCATGGGGATATATTGTTATAGGGTGATGCCATTTGGGTTAAAGAATGCTGGAGCTATATATCAACGGGCCACGACCACAATATTACATGACATGATCCACAAAGAGTTTGAGGGGTACGTGGACGACATGATTGTCAAGTCCAAAGAAAGAGAGGGCCACTACACGGCCTTGCAAAAGTTCTTCCAAAGGATCAGAGAATTTCAGTTGCGGCTGAATCCTCAGAAATGTACGTTCGGTGTTACAGCAGGGAAAATGCTGGGGTTCTTGATTACACAGAGAGGTATCGAAGTCGCCCCTTCCAAAATCAAGGCCATCTTAGAAATGCCACCACCAAGGACTGAAAAGGAGGTGCAAGGCTTTCTGGGTAAAGTGCAATTCATAAGACGGTTTATCTCAAAACTAACCTTGACTTGTGAACCACTTTTTGGCCTCCTGAAGAAAGGAAGAAAATTCCAATGGGACGGCCGATGCCAAGCTGCTTTTGAACAGATCAAGCAATACTTACAGAACCCACCCGTGTTGTCACCGCGAGAGCCAGGGGAAACCGTTGATTTTGTACCGTTCAGTGGCTGAAACTACAATGGGCTACATGCTTGCGCAGGAGTCTGAGGACAAGGTGGAGAGAGCTATCTACTACCTGAGCAAGAAGATGTTGGATTACGAGACCCGCTACACTCCACTTGAGAAGGCTTGTTTGGCCTTGGTATGGGCTACCAAAAAGCTGCGGCACTACCTGTTAGCTCACTCTGTAATGTTGGTTTCAAGATTAGATCCCATCAAATATCTCTTCGAGAAACCAGCACTTATGGGTAGGCTAGCCCGTTGGTTGCTTCTGCTTTTTGAATTCGATCTGAAGTATGTGACCCGCAAGTCAGTAAAGGGGAGAGCAGTAGCGGAGTTCCTAGCCGATCACCCAGTTGAGGGGGATGAAGCAACCGAGTACTTATTCCCAGATGAGGTAATTTTGCATATCAACGATGAGCTTTGGACGATGTATTTTGACGGAGCGTCAAACCAGTACGGGTATGGGATAGGGGTGTTGCTGTGATAGCACCCGACAAGTCCCGTATCCCTCTAGCATTTAAACTCCGGTTCAAAGTCTCAAACAACGAAGTAGAATATGAAGCATGCATTGCTGGTTTAGAAGCTGCCCTAGAACTAGGGGCAAAACGGTTGGACACCATCGGGGACTTGAACCTGGTTGTATCTCAAGCTAAAGGAGACTGGAAAGTCAAAGAAGAAAATATGAGAATCTACCATCAGACCTTGGACTTGCTGATTCCTTAGTTTGAGAAGTTGAACTTCGCTCATCTGTTAAGAGAAAACAACAGGTTCACAGATTCATTAGCAACCCTATCTTTCATGATAGACATCCCTTTTGGAGTTCGGATGCGTCTGATCATTATTGACCAGAAATTTGTGCCCGGCTTACGAGTCGATTGCCGCCATAGAAGAGGTTCAAGATGAGAACCCCTGGTATTACAATGTCTGGAACTTCTTGGAGAAATAAGCGTATCCACTAGGGGCAAATGCCAAGGATAAAAGGGCAATCAGAAGAATGGCTGCTCAGTTCATCATCTGCAAGGGTAAACTGTATAAGAGAGGTCATCTGGGAATGCATAAGCTGTGTGTCGACGCCGAAGAATCGAAGAGCCTGATGGAGGCCATCCATGGAGGAGAATGTGGAGCGCACATGAGTGGGGTGATGCTAGCTCAAAAGATTCTCAGACAAGGTTACTACTGGTCCACCATGGAGGAGGATTGTATCGGCTTTGTTCGACGATGCCACAAATGTCAGATCCATGGAAACTGCATGAACATCCCACCGTCGAAGCTATACAATATGACTTCACCATGGCCATTTTTAGTTTGGGGAATCGATGTGATCAGGGCTGTCACTCTGAAGGGGTCTAATGGGCATGAGTTCATTCTGGTCGCGATAGACTATTTCACAAAGTGGGTTGAGGCCCAATCTTATGCGGTGTTAAAGGCTTCACATGTTGCGAAGTTCATCAGGAACAACATCATTTGTCGCTATGGGGTCCCGAACGAGATTATTTCAGATAACGGTTCCCACTTCAAGAAGGAAGTGATTGACTTGTTGGAAAAATACAACGTGGCTTTTCATAAGTCATCCACATATCGGCCGCAGACCAATGGAGCAGTTGAGGCCGCCAACAAGAACATCAAACCCATTTTGCAGAAGATCGTGACCTACCAGGACTGGCCAGATAAGTTGCCATTTGCTCTGTGGGGCTACCGGACTTCAATTAGAACTTCTACTGGGGCAACTCTGTATTCATTGGTTCATGGGATGGAGGCCGTTCTACTTATCGAAAATCAGGTTTCGTCATTACGAGTACTGGCTGAGGGTCAGATAGCTGAGGCAGATTGGCAGCAGAGCAGATTTGAGGAACTCATGCTCTTTGATGAGAGAAGGCTGAAAGCACTGTACCATGTTTAGGGTTATCAACGACGAATTGCCAGGGCTTTTAACAAGAAGGTTAAGTCTAGGAATTTGAAGGAAGGAGATTTCGTGCTCAAAGACAACCGAGCTCCCATCCACGACCCTAGGGGCAAGTTCAAACACAATTGAACTGGTCCTTACATCATCAAGTCTATCTGGTCGGGTAGAACTATCATTCTGATGGACCTAGATGGCTTAGAGTTCTCCCAACCGATTAACATGGACAAGTTGAAGAAATATTACCCCTGAGTGGCTCGCTAGGCCGAAAACCCGAAAGGGCGACCTAGGCAAAAGTTAGAGCATAGAAAATTTGAAATTATAAAAACTGAGCTCACACGGTTGAAAACCCGCAAAGGGCGGCCTTGGCAAAAGTTAGAGTGTAGAAGGTGAGGGTTAATACACGAGTGAACCAAAGCCGAACTATGTAAGGCTTGATTCCCATCTTCGGGATACGTAGGCAAATTCATCTTGAAGTCCAGCCATAAACTCTTCCCCGATCAACTTGGTCCATTTGATCATCTCAGTCATCTTTGTCTGTTCCGCATTCAAGAGCTTCGGTTGTCATCTCCGGTGCGGTGCTATTCAGACTAGGGGCAACTTTCAGTTACCATGCAGTGCCGTTCAGACTAGGGGCAACTTTCCAGTTGCCGGGATCCAGGGTTGTACATCTCAGTGACAGATCTCAGGCCTGTCCAGTTCTGATCCATATCGAAAATGGTTTTGAAAAGTTTTAATAAAAGTTGATTTAGCTCAAATTAATCTTTTTACAACTTAGACCATTTTTGGACCAAACGGAAAATTTTCAGTACCCATAACCTTCAATTATATTGATTTCAGTACAGAGTTCTCCTGCTCTTGCATACAAATTGAAGTTGCTTTTTTATTACACTCATAAAGAAAAACTTGAAAGTACTGATTAAAGCAATAAATTTGGGGCATAGATAAGTCAGGTGTTCCTGCGCCCCCTCCCAGAGCTGGTCGAAGCTTCTGATGCCAAGCGAGGCCCAATCTGCGCCTCTTCATTGAGCCAATCTATGCACTCATCTGACAAAGTGCAACTGAAAGCAGGAGCGGGGGCCAGAAGCTCTCTCATCCTCCATGCCGTGGCATACTGAGCTAGCTGTGCACCTCGGATTGGAAATGCAGCTGGATACTCTATCCCCTCCGCCGGGCAAATCTGATCATGGCCGAACTGGCACTGGAACCGGAAAGGAAAGTAGAACACGCAGTGTGTCAGGCCAATCAACTGAATCCCAGGCTGCTGGGACATGTTGCAGCTCATTGCCGGTAGATTGAGCCAAGGGCACCGCCAAGCAATGCAGTCTGCGGATAAATTGCACATCCAGTCGAACCACCATCCCTCATCAAGGGCATCGACTAGACGTCGCCGGAAGAAGTAGCCGCGAGTTGAGTATGCTGGGCAAGAGTCCACAACCTGCAACTTGTCCATCAACCACACTTGGGGAGGGATGAAAAATGAGAGAATAAAGAATAGAGAGATGTACGATGAGAGAAAAGTGAGAAAAGGGTTTTGTGAGAAAAACTGAGCCTGAGGGCCGAGTGATGTGAGCAATATATGTGAGACAAGGTGAGAAACATTACCTGCAGCAGTAGTGGACTCCCCGCGAATCTGGTCGTCTCCTGATGATGGAAAGCATCCAAGCCCATCAATGTCTTGGCCAATGACATGGTAATGTAGCTCTTGCCCTCTTTCAAGCTTTGGGCGACTTCGATCAAACGAACACTAGGCCCACTGAAGCCTGGGGCAAGCAAAAAGTGAGACAACATACATAAGCAAAGGGCATGTCACCGAAAACCTTGCCAATGGTGATCACTGCGGTCACCAGCATCGGAAAAATGATGAATCAAGCTGAGGATGTCCAATTCTCCGTTGCAGATCAAAGACCGAGCGTCGTGCATAGTAAGCCCACACATTCATCCTAAGGCTTGGGCGTGGCCGAAGCGAAGCTGGGGCAAGATTTCTTCGTTGCGCTCGGATTCCATCAAAGCTTGGAAGTCTTCGGAGGTAGGACACATCTCTTGCCCGCAGAAACTAAAGACATGTGTCACCGGATTCCAAAACCTTGCCGTAGCATGGAGGAAAGGAAGATGCAGCGGAGTGCAACTCAGTGTGAATAGTGCATTTATGCCGAAGCCCCAAAAGTTCAACTTTTTCGAGCCGTCTAAAGTAGCAATCCAAGCTGTGAGATTTTGGATGAGAAATGCCTCAATTTTGATGCAAAACTGAGATGAAATGAAAGAACCACAAAGCTGGAACTTTTATGGAGGATAAGGCACTGTTTGGAGGACACGTGTTAAAAATCTGGAGGTCACCAAGCCAACTGGTCGGCCGACCACTTTTTCTGGTTGGCCAGCCAGTTTTTCTGGTCGGCCGACCACACAACTGGTCTCCAAGGCAAGAAACTGGTTGGCCAGCCACTTTTGGTGGTCGGCCATGGAGGAAAGCTGGTTTTTGGTCTTTTCCTGGTCTCTAGAAGAGAGCTCCTAGCCTTTCCATGTGTTGGGAGTGTTGAAGGTCTGAGTTTACCTCTATTTCGGATGCATTCCGTCGCCCGGTTTGTCCGAAATGCATTTGCTTATCGAGTTGTTGTTCTTTATTTATCGAGTTGTTTTTAAGTTTGTTTATCGAGTTGTTAAGTTTGCTTATCGAGTTGTCGAGTTTGGTGCATCGAGATTGTTACTCTTTGTTTAATCAACATTGTCGGGATTTGTTTATCGAGTTGTAAACTTGCTAAGGTTTTGTTGTTTCTTAGTAAGTTAAGTTGTTTAGTTTGTTGCGTCGGTTCACTACCTGACTTGGTAATGTACAATGTTCGATTTCCATTCAATGTGCAAACTGATGCGATGCGATGCGAAGAATGCAAAATACAACACTTTTTGAACAAAAAACTGTTTCATTCCATCACAACTTCTTTTGTTACAACATTTTACAACAGGGTACAAGTTTTAAAGAAAATAAAACTGCCTAAAGCTAATGTGCTACAACTACTAGTAAACAAAAAAAGAAAAGAAAATAAAGTAAGAACATCTGCATCGGTGCTGTCAGGCTCAAGATCGGGAGGCCCTCTTCATCCTCTTCGGCTGAGCAGCCTCTACACCACCTCCACCTGCACCACCATCCGAATCGGAGCTGCTGTCCTCGGAACCCTCCCCGGCCTCACCTCCACTCTCAGAACCGGAGCCAGAGTCATCCTCTCTGCTTGCAGAGGTCTCTGACTGAGAATGCGTAGACTCCTCCTCCTCGCTGAACTCTTCATCATCTCTGATGGGCGCTCTGCGCTTGGCTCAGTTGCGAGTCGAGTCCCCTCTCCCAGTCCCTCGAGAAGGCCTGGATGGCCCAGCCTGTAGTGGTGGGAGCTGAAAAAAGAAAGGCATTTTGAATACATCAGTCAAAGTATGTATATCAGATGCAGATGCAAGAATGCTACATAGAGTGTGTGCATGCAGATACAGTATATGAATGTGGTGTGTGTCAGATGTGCTCTACACGTGCAGTCAACTAATGTAATGGAATGTCTAATTTCAGTATGTCATTAGAAGTATGATAAATGCAAGGAAATTGAAAAGTACCGAGACGCTGGCAATGAACAGCTGTGTCTCCCACCGCAGAACCATGCCCTCGAGCGAGGCCACCACTCTGAGTAGCCCATCCATGTACTCTCTGGGAGGCTGCAGATGTAAGTGCAAGTCATCAGTGAATGAATGAATGTCTAAATATCTGAGTTGGTAAATCAAAACGGTAAAACATACCGGTGGCGAGTCAGGGTCACTGACGTATCGATGATCAGGCAATGAAGGCTCCAGTGGAATCGGGCAGGATACTCCATACCGCCAGCCTGTCAGCTCGGTCGGGAGATCTGGCCATCCAGCATGCTGGTAAGTCGGGGGAATTAGTCCAGCCACACCTCTCGATGTGCCGGCCCTGCTAATCGAAGGGGCATCTGCAGTCCGGACTCGACTCGAGGATGGCATGCCAGCAGCCCTCCTCGTGGGAGTATGGACACCTGTCAGTGGAGGCATCAAGTATGTATGGCGGTAGGTCGCGTAATCTACCTCCTCCAGCAACAGAATTGTATCAGTACCCAGTATGAGCTCCTCGACCTCCTAGAGAGTGAGTACCTCAGTGGATCGCATGTCAACTGGAGGGGCTGAGGGGATACCCTGATCGGGGATGCTCATCGTCTGACGTATGAAGCGATCCCCCAGAAACCAGGCCCTGCCCACTGGCCCCTCAAGTAAAATCCGGTATCGAGAAGAGGCCCACGCCCTAGGGAATCGGAAACGGGTATCTCCTCCCAAAGGTATCCAGGGCTTCCAAGTGATCTACGGATAACAAGTACACAAACTGATTAGATGTCATAAATATGCAAGAAGAACTAAAGCACTGCAGAAAAACTGAGAGTTCTAGATTACCTCGGTCGCCCGCACAGTATCAAAGAACTGCCGAAGGAAGGGTAGAGTCTCCCGAGTCCTCGGCCGGCACCGATCCTCGAATCTGCGAGAGTAGGGGATCTCAAGAGGTGCCTCCACCTCGAGCTCTGGGGCCAACGTCGGGAAGTATGCATAAACCTATAGCTGTGAAAAACAGAACAATGGCCATCAGAATACAAAATGTATACAAAATATAGAATGCTGAGTGCAGAATGTAGAGTATAGAATGAAAAGTGTGTCGTGTGTGCAGTGTACAGATAATAAAAAGCAGAAGTGTAAATCAAGAGGACAGAAAGTACCTCCTAGGCTCTCCAGCAGCCACCGACTATGTTCCCCTGCCTGCGGGATGTTGCACTCATATAACAGTAAAGGGTAGCGAGGCCGGCGCCGCCCCAATCATACCGGCTGACCTGGGATAGGTCCACTAAAGCACTGAGCAGATAAAGTCCAACTGTGTTCCCCCTGTCGGAGAACAAAGTGGTCCTAAGGAGGAACATCAAAAACCCCCGAGCATACTGCTCTATCTCCTCGACGGTCTCGGGCATAGTCCCCCTGTACTGCATGGGAAACCAGGTGTATTTAACTTTACCCGATGATCTGTCGATTGTTGGGTGGACTCCCAGCAGATAAATCCAAGCCGCCTCCCACTCACCCATATCTGCGTCATAAGGGACCAGTCGGCCGGCCATGTCAAGGCCAGTCAGAATGGCAAAGTCAAATGGGGTCATCGTCATGTCCCCAGTGGCTGAAAAGTGGAACAAGTT
Source organism: Camellia granthamiana (assembly GCA_036172215.1). Taxonomy (NCBI): domain Eukaryota; kingdom Viridiplantae; phylum Streptophyta; class Magnoliopsida; order Ericales; family Theaceae; genus Camellia; species Camellia granthamiana. Next base: position 107,353,442 of record CM069909.1, on the reverse strand, counting down.
AGTGGTGTCCCACCATCTCTCCACAAGTGCCCCCATCAGGGTCCTGCTCGCCAGATAACGAGAGAGCGCTGCGCAAAAAGGTCCAAATCCTGCCTCATCCACGATATGGCGAACAGTATCTGGGAGCTCTACATACAACTCCCTAGCAAGGATCGATCCATAGCCCCGTGTGGAACGGGAAGATGCCTGCATTCAAAACGAACAGATGTATTTAGTTTCGGAATGAAACATATGAGCCGCGTGCAAATGAAGTAACTGGACTGTGTGTTTAGTATGAGCTGCGTGCAAATGAAGTAAGTGGACTGGGTGTTCAGAATGAACTATGTGCAAATGACAATGTAAAAGCTGCGTGTTCAGAATTGATATGTGTGAGCTGCGTGTTCAGAATTAAGAATGAGTTGCGTGCAAATGAAAATGTATGAGCTGCGTGTTCAGAATTAAAATGTGTGAGCGGCGTGTTCAAAATGAAGTGAATGAGCTGTATGTTTAGAAATGAAAATTTATGAGCTGCGTGTTCAGAATTGAAATGTGTGAGATGCGTGTTCAAAATGAAGTGAATGTGCCCGAAAAATGAGCTGCGTGCCCGAAAATGAGCTGTGTGCCCGAGAAAGGAGCTATGTGCTCGAGAAATGAGCTGTGTGCCCGAAAAACGAGCTACGTGCCCGAAAAATGAGCTGTGTGCCCGAAAGGTATGCTGTGTGCCAGAAGAATGAGCTGTGTGCCAGAAAAAAAACGAGCCGTGTGCCCGAAAATGTGCTGTGTGCTCGAGACAAATTGTGTGATAAGAATGAACCGCGTGTTCAGAACAAGCTACGTGCCCAAATAGACCCAAATAGACAGAATACTGTGTTGTAAGCTGTATGCTAAAATGAGCAAAGTGTGGTTACATATGAGCTGTGTGCGAAATGGATCGAATGGTGCGTGAATGTGTTCAGAACGAGCAGATAAAAAATACATAGCGAAAGCATGAAATGTGCAGGAAATATAGAATACATTGCGGAGAATGTAAAAGGGAAGTACGTACCTCTCGCGCCTGGTGAGATAAGTGAGACTCAAGTTCCCATAGCAGCAAATCCGGGGGCGCCCATCGATCGAAGTCGGTAAAGTGATAGAAGGCGATAGGAGGCAGGATGTGCTCCTGAGGGTCGTACCTCTCCGGATCGAAAGGATGAATCCTCAAAGGCAATGACATGATGTCTGGCTCGTCCCCGGCATGTGGAGGACCTCCGCCGTGATCCACCATTCGAAGAAATCTGCAACAATGAGCAAAAATGAGTGAAATGAGCCAAAATAGGAAAAAGTCAACAAAAGTCAACTCTCGGGAAAGGAAAAAGTCAACAAAAGTGAAGAGAAACATACCTCAAGTGGTGAAAATGGAGAAAGAAGTCTCGAAATCAAATTTTAATCGGTTCAAAGTGAAGAGAACTGAAAGTTTTCGCGAAACAACTTCGCGTGGGGCGTTGGAAAATGCGTATAAAGCGCAGATCTGAGGGAGAAAATGGTCTAGGAAGTAAGGGGGGCTGATTTCGGCCTAAGGGGTGTGAGCAAAAGTGTTTGGGATGTGTGTATTTAAAGAACCGAGCATAAAAGGACAAAACTGCCCCAATTTTGGTAAACTGGTCGGCCAACCAGTTTTTCTGGCTGGTCGACCACCTTGTGAGCAAAAACTGGTCGGTGGCTATTCTAGGTGGTCGGCCATCCCTCCTGGGTGGTCTCCCAGGTCCATTTGTTCTCCCAGTGAATTTTGGTGATGATTGGAGTCCCCAGCTCTCGAGAAAGTACAAGAAAAGTGCACTCTTCAGCGCGAAACGCCTCCGCGGGAACTTCAAATCAAGTCTTCGATGCGTGGCTCGCCGTTACTCGCCAAGAGCTAGGTGTATCCTTTTTGAGTACGTTGCGACCCCTCCGAGAGGTAAATCGGAGGTCGCGTTTGAGTTGCTCTCTTCAAGGCTTGCACTTCTTCACTCAGCGTTTTGTTTCAAACATGCTTTGAAGTTGCACTTGTCCTGCATTGTTATGCACACTATTTGCATCGTTGTACACATTTCACTGGTATGACCACGCATCCATACTTAACTTGCGTCGCCACGCACGTTTCGCTTGCATTGCTATGCACTTTTCCATCAGCGTTGTACGTATCCGCGTTTGATATAGCGTTGAACATGTGTTGCTAACTATATTATACCTGTCAAGTTTCTCTCTTTTACAGGCACGATATTGTATGTACAGTTCACTCAAGGCTGGTACGACCAGACGATATTGTATGTATGGTTCATTTGAAGCTGGTGCGACCAGACGAACCGGACAGTATTGTATTCTCCGTGTGAGACGTAGTGAGAATTGTATAATTCTCTTACATTCTTACTGCATGAAATGTAGTTTGATTTGCGTTCTTGCTTAAAATTGTTGCATTTATTGTGTATATTTGCTTCATTACAGCTTTCTTTGCATGATCATAAGTTATGTTCAGTCTCGTGCATGTCCTTTGCATTTTGCCCCTGCCTGCAGGCACATCTCTTTGATTATCTCGTCTGTTTGTCTAAGTCTTCGGCCTTGTCAAAAATGGGTCGTCTCTGGACTTTGGCATTCACTCCCGTCACTTATGACTTTCGAGTTCTGCCAAAGAGGGGCAACTGTAGACACCCCATTTTCGACCGACCTTAAGACTCAGACGTCATCGATTGAGCGCTCAGTGATTGCGCATGTTGTGCTCGTTTCGAGGTTTCAGAGTTCTTGGCTGAGAGCCTCACCTCTGGACCTTGGGGCTCTTTGTACTTTGATTCAGTTTACAGACTGAGTCTTGTTTTCTCTTCCCTGAGGGAGGGAGAGGTCTTGTAGACCATCTCTCAGTGGTCGTAGACTACTTTTCGTGGTCGTAGGCCACTGTTCTCATTTCGAGACTAGTTTTCGGTTTTCGGAGCCGTCGGCCGTACGCCTTGGTTCGGGACCGCTTAACATTCTCCGTTTGGCACGATTTTTGGAACACACCTTGTATCCTCTGTCTAGAGGGACATTGTGGTCTGGGAGACCACTTTTGTGGTCGTACGCCACTTTTGGTGCTCAACAGCCGGTTTTCGGGGCACCCGGCCGCGCGCTTTGCCCCCTGAAGTCTCGTTTTGCATCCGTGTTGGTTCATTTTTTGTACGAACCTTGTTTTCCTTGTTTGGGAGGTGGTACAAGGGTGGGAGACCACATTTTCTCCTTAGAGACCACTTTCTCCCCGCCAGCCGATTTTCTTGTCGGGAAGCTGGTTTTCTTGGTCTTTGGGCCACATTTTCTGGTTTCCCACCCCACCATTGGCCTGCTTTCACTGTGGAGGCCACCATTTGCACTTGCCGACCACCTTTTTTTTGGGATACCACTTGCCTTGGTTGGCCGACCAGGGGAAGTGGTTGGCCGACGACCTTTTCTGGTCGGCTGGGTTCCTCCTGTTTTGTCTGTTTGAGTGGGTGCCAGCTGTGCCAGCTAGAAGGCACAGACTGTATCTTCCATGCACGTGTATGGAGGATCTTGAGCCTTGTTCTTAGCTTCTTGAAGAAGCTTTGGCCTTGCTTGTCTATAAGAGAGGCCCTCCCTCTCCATATACCAGGTTGAAAAATTGCTCTATGGCAAAGCTTGTATCTCTCTCTTTGCCTCTATATTTTAGGCTTAGAAAGTGCTTTGTTCTTGGCCTATTGCACACCACCTCATAACCATACACCTCCACCATTGTTACTGAGTTGCTGGAGGGTTTTGAGAGGTCTTAAAGGTTGGGTTTTGGTTCAGAAAAGTTGCTGGTTTTGTTGAGTTTCAAGGGTAATCACTTTTCCCTCTTTTAAACATTATTTTGATCCTTCTCTTAGCCTCATTTACATGCTTATTTGAGCTTTGTTGTCAACTGAAAAAAGCTTCATATTTAAGTGATTTTCATGTTTGTTTAAGGCTCTTTTGGTGTTGGGGGTCATCTACCCTCTTGCATGCTCTATTTAGTCTTGTTTTGAGCCATGCCTTGAGACCTTTGTATTGAGCTTTGCTTGCCCCTTTAGCCACTGAAATCCACTAGATTTTTAGTGGTTGGCATGTGGTTTTGAGGGCCAAAATCAGAGAGGGGTGACCCTCTCTCTTGTTGTCTTATTTACTAGCATTTTTGGCCTACCAAAGGAGCATATGTTTATACCATTTGGAGGCCTAGTTCAGGCACCTTTTGGTGACTTTTAGGACCTGCCTAGGCTCTGACCATGTTTGGTTTGGTCCCTTTTTGCTTGTTTCTTGCATGTGTAGAGTAATCCCTTGCATAGCCTATCAAAGGAGCATGTCATCCTTGCATGTATTGGTCTTGTTTCAGTGGGTTTTTGGCCATCATTTGGTATGCCATGACTCTGCTTTTGCTTGGTTTGGTAGTCCTTCACATGCTTCATATGCTTGTAGTGTAACCCATGTTCACTAGCCCACAATGTATGTTGTTTTGGCCCTCTATTCTAGCATATTTTGGACCATGCTTGAAACTGATTTTGTTCATATTTTGGGTTGCCTTAGCTCTGTTTTGAGGTCCCTTGGACGAATAATGCTTGCCAGGCATACTTGTTGTGTAATAGCATTGACTAGCTTTGAGTTTGGAGGTCCCTTGCATGCTTAACTTGAGCTATTTACATGTTTTGGCATCATTGGGCATGATATTTTAGAGCTTATAGGGGTGCTACACTTCCACAATTTCCATGCTTTAAGTGCTCTTTAGAGTTGTGCATTTATGCCCTATTTGCGAGCCATTGCATGAGCCTCACTTTTGTGCCTTTCAAGCCATTATCCCAACCCATTTTGCTACTGTTTTGGGCCTGTATAGGGTCTGTTTGGGGTTGGTTTCATCATTTGTGCATCGCTTTGCACGCCTATAGTGTAATGCACTTCACTAGTTTCAATGCTTGAGCCATTCAACATGCGTTGTGTGAGTTGTTTGCATGGTTCAGAGCCATTTTGTATGTCATTTTAGAGCTGGAACATGTGTCATTGTATGCCATATTTCATCCTTTCAATGCTTTTGTAGAGTTGCATTTTGTGCCCTTGGGCTTAGGTCCTTGCATTGTGTATGCTAGCATGAGTTTTGGAGTCTTGTTTTCATCATGTTTGGCCACTGATTTAGGTGTGGCTGAGGCCCATTCATTTTGGTTTAAGTCCATTTTTGCATTGAGTATGCCATTGTATTCCATAGCATTGAGTATGCCACATTGTTGGATGATTGATCATTGCATTGTGCATGCCTTGTTCATCTCATTGTGTATGTTAGTTCTTAGGTGCATTGTGTATGCTAAGTACCACGTGCATTGTATGCCATGTAGCTTATAGCATTGTGTATGCTAGTTGAATGTTTGCATGTTATCCCTTGCACGTTTGCATCACTTAGTTGCATTGCATTAGGATTGCATGCTAGAGTTGCATATGTGCATGCCATGTTTGTTGCATTGTGTTTGGGATAGGAGTTAGTCCAAACATAGGAAACGAGGGATGTCTCGTACTCAAAGTGACGAAACGTGCCTCAAGTCTCGGTCACCGACATTCTTGACTACCCACGATGGAGTTTAGGCATTTATGTGTTCATATGTGCATTCATTCTATATTAAGTTGTGCAATTCGGTTCCTCAGCCATCATGCATCGAGATGCGTGATTGGTGGCCCGAGGATCGAGACCTACACTCCCTTTAGCTTGTACAATGATGGGGAGAGTGGTCGTGCACACATGTGTTGCAAATACTTTGCCGTGCCTCTTTGTTTCCCTTTGTTGCAGAAAACCAGAAACCAGGAGAAGAAACTGGTCTGCCAACCAGGTTTTCTGGCAGGCCGACCACTTTTTTTAGTCTCCATCACAGAAGGTGGTCGGCAAGTGGTCTCCCATGCCATTGGCTGGTCGGCAACCTTCCCACAGCATCCCAGGGTGGAGTTTCATCTCTCTGGAGCTTTGCGCGAATTTCTGAAATCAATTGCAAGCAAAGGCAAGCCGGGGCATCGCGATGAATTTCCCGACAAGGCGACTCGAGCATGCATGCATCCTTTATCATTCAAGGCAGAGCTGAGGCAGTCCACATTCATGTAGTTTGCATGCTAGTTTAATTGCTTACTTAGTTAGTTTGTTAATTAATTAGAGTTGTGTGATAATTAGCTGTAATTTATTATTCATTTTGGTTGTGTAATAACTAGCTTAATTAGATTAGCTTAGATTAGCTAGTTAGTGTTGTATTATTTATTCGGACCCTCCATCGAGAGGGCCAACGGTTGTAAATAAGTATGCGTGTGTGTGATGCATGTCTTCCAACCCCACGTCTTTCTCCCTTTTATTTACCAGCTTATGATGGTTAGTTTTAGGGCATGTTTCAATTAGCATCCTTATGCTCGCATGATTGCATCCATTCATCTGTCTTGTATGCACCGGGCTCGGCGCATCATACTAACTGCATTGTATTTCAATACTAAGTTGAATACATGTTATCTGTAACATCTCATATGCCATTTTAGAATAGCCGAGCATATCTTAGTTGCATCCTGCATGTGTTGCATTAGGCATCTCAGCATAGTTAGGATTCATGCATGATTTCTAATTAGCTTCTTTCTTTGGCTCGGAGTACTCGGTGAGTGTTTATGCTTTAGCATCCTTGCATGTGTTTGAGCGACTGCCATGATAGCATGCTTGCCATGAGGCTAACTGATTATGTGATATACCTGCCTGAATGCATGTGGGTGAAGGTTGGATTACTTGAATTGGAATAATTCATCGATTGCAAGTTTTAAGCTCACTTGAGAGCGGCAAATCACCCTGTTTTCTAAGCCCACTTGAGGGTGGTAAAATCCGTATCTTAGCCTACTTGCGAATAGCACCATCAAACCATTTTCAAATAAACAAACATGAAATGTTTTGTTCCAACTCAGGCGATCTAGTCTATACTTGTATGCTGTGTGCATCATATAGTAATCCTAGGCTAATAAACCGGAATAAGAGCGCATGTGTTTTTAAAAACTCGATATCATGTTTAGTAGTGGCCGATCTTTGATTGAGCGAGCGGGGGTGCTCATTGCATGACCTTCCCCAATCGTACCCAAGTTCCCGAGTCGAGGCAACTTTGGTGATGACGGACACGTGGCCTTAGGCACGAGTCAGGGTTTCCTAAATTCCCCAAAAATAAAATATTTAGGTGGCGACTCTGTATCTGGCAAAGCAGTCCATGTTTGGCACTTCTTTCTAAAAATTAGTTTTTCACAATGATTTGCCAGATTTGGACTCTTTGGTGATTTATCGGCCTCGCATTGCACTTTGCGGGATTAGATTCAGAACCGTGACATCTGAGTCTGAACTGTAGTAAGCCCAATGAACAAAACGAGATTTTCCCAGGATGTTCGGGGACGTCTACAACCATAATTACCATAAGTCCACAATTCTTAACTCAAATTGATATTACTATTATTCACAAAATAAAACTCATAATCTTCACTTATGGTCACAAAACAACTCAATGAGTTCATCATCATCAACCCTTTATCCAATTACCATTTCATTTTCCATTCTTTTCAAGTAATTTCTATATGCATTTCTCCTCTATAAAAAATCACACAACAAATTGTAATTTCATAAGTTCATTATGAGTCATACACATTATCGCCAACATAACACATTCCACCTATTGCCGGCTTGATAAAGCAGGATAGCGAGCACCTAACTCACAGCATCTTCCACCTTTTACCGGCTTGATACGCAGGGATAGTGGGCACCTGACATTCATGTTTTTCCACATTTGCCGACTCGATACGGCAAGGCAATTGGACACCCCAAAAGTATTTCTTTTTGCACATTTGTCGGCTCAATACGGTGGGGGCAATTGGACACCCAAAAATATTTCTTTTTCCATTTTTGCTGACTTCAGAAACGGAGGGGACGTGGACACCCAAAACCATATTTTTCCACATTTGCCGACTCTAAAAATGGTGGGCTCGTGAACACCCAAAAATATTTTCCCACATTCGTCCGGATATATGGGTAAATAGAGCAATTAGACACCTTGACTCCCCGTATGAGTACCAATTACAACACAACACAACGCAACACAACTCAACCCAACTCAACACAACACAACACAACTGAACTCAACACAACTGAACTGAACTCAACATAACTTAACTCAACTCAACTCAACTCAACTCAACACAACACAACTCAACTCAACTCAACTCAACTCAACACAACTCAACATAACTCAACGCATTTCTTAAATCTCCACCTCATCATTTCATCACAAATCTCATATCATCAATTCAATTCACAACACAAAATCCCCAAACTCAATCTCATCTCATAGCACAACTTAGAATATCAACCGCAAGAGTTCAATCGCAATTTTTACATGGATTTTCCAAACATTTTCAAAATTCAATTAAACATGGTGTAGCTTGACTTTTTCGTGCCCCCTTTCGGACTCCTACAGTTCTGAATCTGATCTTACAAGGGCAATGTGAAATAGATAATCACCAAAGAGTCCAAATTCGGCAAATCTTTTGAAAAATCAATTTTGAATCAAATTGTCAAAAATGGACTGCTTTTCCAGATATAGAGTCGCCACCTAAATATTTTTTTGGGAAAATGTAGGAAACCCATGACTTGTGCCAAAGGCCATGTGTCCATCATCACTAAGATTGTCTCGACTCAGAAGGTCATGAATTGAGCACCCCCGCTCGCCCGATCAAAGATCGGCCTCCACTAATCATGATATGAATTTTATGTACATTATATGCTCTTGTTTCCGATTATTAGGCTAACTTACTATGTGATGCACACACGCACAAGTATAGACTAAATTGCAAGAATTAGAACACTTGACTCATGTTTGTTTTGTAAAATTGTTTTGAATATGTACCACTTGAAAAAGTGATTGCATATAAACATTACTCAAATTATTGCAATTCAAGCAACTAGACTTCATTCATAGGCATTCAAGCAGTTTATCAACTAAGCAATTAGCCTCATGGCAAGCATGCTAAACATGGCAACAGTCACACGCATGCGATATGTTAAAGCAAGTAAAAGGCTCACATAGTACTCCAAGCCAAAATAAACAAAAGAGTTAGAAAAATGTATGATCCTAACTATGCAACATGACTAATGCAACACATGCGATATGCAATTACTAGGCTCGACTACTAATATGGCATATGAATCAAGTGAATAGCATGTGGTCTAAGAACGTATTCAAAGAAGTATTTAACTAATGATGCAAGTTATAGTGATGACTCGAGCCTTAGTGCATGCAAGACAAGTGGATGCAAACATGAGATATTCTAAACAAAACATGATGTCCTAATCTAACCATCATAAGCATATAAATAAAAGGGAGAAAGACGTGGGGTTGGAAGACATACACATCATTACAAATTGCACCCTCACACAAGAGGGTCCGAGTGAATAAACTAGCTAACTAATTAAAGCTAAGCTAATTAATTAACTATTACAACATGAAATAAATAAATAGCTAAACTACTTAACTAATTATTACAAAACGAATTAATTAACTATTCTAGTTAACTAAAATAATTACAAGACAAAATCAAACAACTAGCTAACTAACTAATTAATTACAACACTTTACAAAAATTAACGAGCTACAACTAAATAATTACAACAAATATCTAATAGGCTCGATACGCGAGAACTGCGCATGCAAGTGCTCAGTTTCTATCTTAAAAGGCCACTGTTGTGCTTCCAGAAAGCCTTTGTTGTACAGTGGAACACTAACACCTTTGTCCACTTCCAGAATATCTTTGTTCTGCCCAAAAAACACACTACTAAATTTTGCAGAGGTGGCCGGCCGGCTAAGAGTGATGGCTGCTATCCACCAGTGATAGCCTGTTGGCCACTACTGCAGGGTTCATCTTGCTACAACAGAAAACAAACAGAGCATGCATAGAGTATTTTCAAGGGTTGTCTACACAACTCACCCCTTCTTATCATCAGACAGCTCAAAGAAGGGAGAAAACTTGGTTCACAAACCACCAACTCAAGCAATTTCATTGCATGATGGTTTATGAACCAAAATGTGCAAGTTCAATAAATGCAACAAAACAAGACTCAAACTTCCTCCCTTTCATGAATTGATCAAGGGAAGTGGTGACCTTGGAAACTTGAACCATTTCATTACTAATGAGTATGAAATGCCTCAAGCTTCCATGTGTTCAATTAATGTTTGATTGAACACAAAACCAAATTCTTATCTTTCACCATTTTAGTCCCATTTTAATTACTAACCATCGTTTTATTCATTGGGTCCAAAGAGTGAATTTAAGTCCTCTAATGGAAGGAGGGCTCAAACCAAGAGTTTCTTTGGGCATGAAAGAGACATCATACCATTGGTAATGAACCCCCAAAGGGATTAAACCATTAAGCATGACATCTCTATCTCATGCTTAAACAAACAAGTAGTTTGAAACCACTTTCAAAGAAAAACAAAAGCCAAGAAAGGAGGGAGATTTTAGAGATGTTTAAGAGTGATCACAATTATGGAAAGCCATAAATAAATGCAATCAACTCAAATAAGGTGGCGTCTAAGTCCTAAAGCACCAAACTCATGAGGATAATTACACCACAAGCATGCAAAGCAAAGCTCAAATGCAACAAACACTTAAAGACAATCCTAAAATAGTCTAAAAATTGTCCAAAAACATGCTAGAAGTGAGACAAAAATAGCTAGATTAATAAGCTAAAACATGGAGCATGCTAGACTAGTAAGCAAAACACATGAAGGGGAGGCTAACCCCTCCAATTTTGGACTTCAAACCATGATTTTAGCCACTGAAATAGCTCTAAAAATCAGCGTTTAAAAGCTAAAAAAAAGAAAGATAGTGCAAGGGTGGGAAACACAAGGGTAAAGGCCTTAAGAACAAGGTATAGAGAAGGGTGAAGCACCCCTAAACCTTTATTGGCCTTAAAACCCAAGCTTCAACCCAAAAATAAAGAGTTTTTACAGCCCAAAAATAGTTGGAAAATAGCAAGAAAAAGAGTGAATAAAACAAGCAAAGAGGCAAAGCCTTATACCTCTTGAAGAGGAGAATTAATTCAAAGCAATAAACCAAGGCAAACACACCATCAAGAGCTCAAACAAGGCTCTAAGACACCTCAGCTCAAAGTTGGAGAGGTTTCGTTAAGAGTGTATAGGCAAAGGTGAAGGATATGTAAGCAATGGTTAAAAAATTTACGAGAGAGAGGAAAAATTTTGCTCCAAAATTTTTCTAACCCCAAAGCAAGAGAGGAGGCTCTCTATATATAGACAAACATGAATTTCCCTCATAAACATCCAGCCATACACGTGGGAGCAGATGCAAGCATCTGTGCAAACAGCTGGCACAGCTGTCACAAAATATTTGCAAAAGACATTGGTGGCCGGAAGCCCATAGAGGTGGCCGGCAGGCCACTAGAGGTTGCAGGCTTGAAGATCACAGGTTTGGTCCAGGACAAAGCAACAGGGGTGCAAGGTTTGAAAGGCTCAAAGCTGTGGCATTCCGCTGAGGACTTCAAAAAGTGATGACATCCAAGTCATAAGGGTCGTCAAAAATGGGGTGTCTACACATGGATATGTGCAATTTAACACCTCAACTTCATGATGCCACTTTTAGTTGAAGCAAAAACCATCAACCATCTTTATGAGCCAAACTAGGGTTTTGGAAGAAATTGAAACTTTTCACAAAAACACTTTTTATTCCAACTTCTCTATTCGTCATTCACTCAAATTCATAACCCGACCCAAAAAGGTAAACCCCAGAACATCAAACCCAAACCCCCAATCTCATGATTTATCACCAAATGCATAAAAAATAAATTTCATATAAGAAAAAATACCACAAATCTATCCATAAATGAACGTATTGAAAGAGAATTAGAAATTCCTATCGCAAAAGAAGAAAATATGAGAAAACCTCTAAACAGACAGCTCAACACTCGGCGCAAGACCTACATATCACACACAACATGTACTTGAAGATTTAGAACATAAACGATGCAACAAACAGCGTAAACCTAACTTCAACCTTATGCCAAGCTTAAAACATTGCTAACATGCTCTTAGATTGCTAAATGGAAGTTCTAGATGTCCTGAGGGGTCCCATATGCAAGAAAACATGAAAAAACATAGTCAATTAAAAACTTAATCCATGAATCAAGCCTAATTTAATGATTTCTGCTTCATAAATTTTAACATAAAACTCATCTTCAAAATAATCTTCTCAAACTCAAATTAACCAACCTCAATAGAGTCCCAAAGCTCCAAAAATAAGTAAAATAATTTCAATTGAGAGAATAATTCAAGATTCAAAACAATCTTCAAGTTTTCTGATTTGTAACTTTAACATGAAACCTCATCTTTAAAAATCATCAACAAACTTCAAATTCCTTTCATACAATGAGTCATAAGGTTCTAAAAACATGTTAGATACCATCAATTGAAAGATTTATTCAAGATTCAAAACAAATTTTCAAAATCTCTCATTCAATATTTTAAACATGATGAAACTTTCATGAATCTTCAAATACACAATCAATGCAAGATTTCTACCTTAAACCTACAATAAATGTAATGATACATGGATGATTGTGAGTGATTGCATAAGAATCCATCTATTCCAAACCCTAGCATACAAAACTCATGAAATTTCTCCTCAAAACTTCCATATACATGCAATTGATCTTACAAAACAAGATTAATACATGATTTCTCTCATAAAATCATGAAAAATGCATGATTACAAGGATGAAACACAAGATAAATGCATGAACTCATCAATCTCAAACCCTAGATTGCAAAGTTCCATGAACTTCTCTACAAAACCCAAAATACAAGCACTAGTATGTGAATCCATGCAAAACAAGATCAAAACATGAAAAAGGATGAAGAAATCAAGAAACCCTAACTTCTCTTCCTCCTCTCTCTCTCTAAGCTCTTAACATAATACACACAAGCTAATACCAACTCGCTCTACATCTCTATTTAACCCAAAAAGATGACTAAACCATCCAAACAAGGCTTTAACTTAACAAATTAAAATTAACATAAAACAACTCATCAAACTAATTAAATATAGTTAATCTAATCATATACAACCCTTAATTACACAATTAAACTTGAATTAGACTCATACCAATTAAATTACAATTATTTAGTCATATTTAAATTACAGAATCAAAAACTTATAAACATATAAATTTTGCAATTAAACATGAAATAATCATTTATATATAAATTCATAGCTATAAATTAATCTCACACATGTCAATTTAGATTGTGAAGTCTCATACAAAATTTCTGAATCAATCTGAAAATTAGCGAATCAGACAAATTTGTTCTATCATAAATTAAATTCTCATACATGCAATTAAACATGAGACATGACTCATATGCAAATATCATGATTATAAATCAATCATGTACATGACAAATTAAATATTCAAGGTCTCATATTAGCTCTTCCGAATCGGAATTGATCTCTTTATCACATAATTTATACAACACTTATACTAACACATGAAAAAGCAATTATCGCAAGGCTAATTAACGATTAAATAATTAATTAAGCAAAAGCAAGGTTAGGCTGTTATAGAACATATTTGTTACAATTTGGTGTCAGAGCTAACTGAGTCTATATACTTGGAGCTCATGAGATGTGGCCTATGCCACAATGGGTTATCATGTTTGGATGTGACGTTAGTACTTTATATGTCTATGTGCTTATGTGACTATGTGGGTATGGGGTCAAGTTTCTCAGATATGATTTGTGTCCATCACACTTATCGAAGTCCCAATGGAAAGGCACTTGATCAATTCTTTTTGCACTTGGAAGTCCTTAAGTGTCGTGGAACAAGTCAGTATCTTAGGAGGATGATTCGTATGTGCTCTATGTGTTTATGTGCTTATGTGGATTGTTTTATGCTTAATGAATATATGGATAGGGTTGTGACTACTCAAGTGTGTGACATATGGGTTGGCGTACGGGTGCATGAATTGTGAGTTAATTCCATTATCTCTTACTTTTATATAGGATGTCCAGACGTGGCAGAGGCCGTAGTAGACCTCGCCGCGATGGTCGAGGTATTTTAGTGCAACAAGATCTTTTCACCAAGAAGAAGGGGTAGGACAAAATAATGTGACCTCTTCTCCGGCCCAAGATACGATGAGAGCACTAGCTCGAAAATGTCTAGCATTCTTTGAGAGTCCATGGACATACTTCGAGCCGAGCAAGCGGCAAGAATAATAAAGGGAGAAACTTGAACCTCCTTCTTGAAGAAGGAATTCTTTCGCTCCAACCCTATCATATTTAGCGGCGGGCCCGATCCCATGAAGGCTGATGAATCGTTAGAGCAAATTGTTAAGTCCTTTGAGATCTTGGATATCTGTGACGGAGAGCTCCAAGTAGCGTTGGCATCTTCTCATCTAAAAAAGGATGCCAGACAGTGGTAGAAATCTGATAAGATTAGGGTCGAGCACACTTGGAAGGCATTCACCCACGCCTTCCAGGAGAAGTTTTTTGCCTCCCATGGCTAGGGAGAGGTTAAGGGAACAGTTTGAGGAGCTTAGACAACCTGATACACCGGTGGCAGAATTTGAGGCCACTTTTACCAGTTTGGCATGCTGTGCACCAGAGCTTGTGGCGACCGAGGAGTGTCGATGCTTGGAGTTTGAAAAGAGATTGAGGCCCAAGATCTGCATGAAAATGATGGGCAACATGTTCAAAGAGTATGATAAGCTTGTTGAGGTCGCGGCTTATGTACAAATCATGTTAGAAGCTGAGGAGTCTAGGCTGAAACATAAGAGGTCGGGTTATGTAGAATCTCGGGGTGACACGGGATCCTCTAAGAAGTCTAAGGGTTCTTCTTTTTTCTTCATTCTAGTCTTTACCTCAACAGATCAAGCCTTCGGTGTCTATTTCTATGAAGAGTTCGAGAAATACAGGTCCTGGCCATATTACTTGTTTTAAATGTGGCCAACAAGGTCAAAAGGCATCAGAGTGTAAGAAAAATCTCAACCATCAGCAGTCAACTCGTTCTCAGACACAATCCTAGGGGGAATTAATTGCCCGCATGTTATCATTGTGGACAATTGGGACATATGAAGAGGTTCTGTCCACAATTAGCCGGGACGGGGAGTGTTTTAGGGTCTCGACAATCTGGGGGTTATCAGGCAGGCCAAGGCCAGAGAAAGAATTATCAGATAGCCCAGCCTAAGCAAGCATCTAGGGAAGTGCAAGAGGCCACTTCTGCATAGTCAATGCAATTAGCCTACCTTCTAAGGGGTGATCGGGGCAAGTAGAGACCACAAGGGTGAGTTTATGCTGTCACTACTTTTGAACAATCTTCTAGACCATCAGTGATGAAAGATACATATCTTATTTATAATACTTGGTGTAGACACCCCATTTTTGACCGCCCGCAAGACTCGGGCGCTTTGTCCTGTTCACTCTATGATGAAAGTTACATTGTGTATGATTCGAATTCTTAATGAAGGAATCCAAGGTCAAGCTCTAAAATAGTCCCAAAACTTTCATATTTACTTGGTTCTTACCTCAGAGATCCTTTTTTGTATATTGTGCCACCCTACACTGAGCCTGAACTAGAAGAACAGGGGAGCACATTGGGGCCCAACTGTGCCTCATTAGGAGCCGGTCGTGGCCATTGGGGCCGACCGTGCCTTGTTGGTGAGAAATACTATTCTGGGCAGGAGCCCGCCAACTGTCTATTTTTGAATATATTTTCAACCTATTTTGCTCAAATTCTATAAATACGAGGTCATATCTCTATTTGGAGGGTTGAAAATTTTCCAAAAGCTTATACACTCTCTTGAGAGCTCCTTCTTCCTTGCCAAGCCACCTTTGAGCAAGCTTACCATCCTTGAGCTATTTCTATACACCATACACACCCTCAAACCTTAACCTTGGAGTCTTGGTTGAGCCTTGAGAATCATAATTTAACCTTGAGAGTGTACTAGGATTGAGTTTGATTTGCAAACAAAGCTTGTTCCCTTCAAGATGTATAAGCTTGTCACCTTTGTTTTTGTTTTCATTTCAATCTATCTCTATCTATTTCTCGTGTTCTTGTGCTGTTTTGGATCCATTTCAATTGGTGAAACTTGGGTTTGAATAGCTACCAAAGGTAGTAAGGATTAACACCCTTACTTGCACCTAACTCCATAGCTCATACCCTTGTTTTTACACTCTTCTATTTGACTTTTAATTGTTTTTCACAGTTTAGAAAAGCCTAAAAAACATGGTTTAAAATCTCAAAAGTGGAGGGGTTAGCCACCTCTCATTGTTCTTGTTTACTAGTCTAGTGTCTTCTTGCTTTTACCTATCTTTTTATGCTCTTTAATACACTTGTAGCTACTCTTTTTTTCTTTTTCTTTTTCTTTTTCTTTTTTTTGTTTTTTTTTTAGGGGATGTTTAAGTTGTTTTAATTCATTTAATTAGTTTATGCTATGAATACCTTGCTTGTTTTGTTGTACGTCCTCATGCCTTCGGATGTTTAGGCCTTAGACACCGAGTCATTTGTGTTGATAGCTCTTTTTTATTACTTAGTTACGTAAAGAGTTCCATTTTAATAATCAACTTTGCATAATCATTCTGCACCCTCCCTCCTTTCTTATTTTCTCTTGTTTGAGAGTTATTTCAACTGATTGATTGTTATTCAAGGCATGTGAAAGAGACCAATGCTCAATGGCTTAATCTCTAAGGAGATTCATTTCCAAGGTGTAGTCCCTCTTTCATGCTATGGATCACTTCACTTTTGACATGTCTTCTCATTTAGTGGATTTAACCATCGCTTTGGACAAATTGATTAAGTAATGGAAAGGATTAATAAAATTGGCTTGAAATCAATGAAACCAACATAAAAAAATGTTTAGAATTGGTTGGATTTGGCCGGACGTTATTCCAAGTCCATCTCTTCAAGAATTGTCACTTATCAATTCTTGATATGTCGATGAGACTTGAGGGGTGTCTACCTCCCTCTTTGAGCTAAATTCATGATAAGAGGGAGGGATGGTCATCTTTCATTGCATTCATTGATTTTTTGCCCAAACGTGTTCCAAGTCATCAAGCCATCACCTTGTGCTTATTGATGATTGTGGAACCAAACTTGTTCTTCTCTTGAGCTTCCCCATGACAGAGAGGAGCAAGAAGGACAAATAGAGCTTAAGCTACTCTGTCTGCACTGTTTTCACCTCAGAGCATGAAAACAGGTTTTGCATGAAATTTGGGCACGACCGGCCTTGTTTGGACCCGGCCGAGCCTCATTAGGAGCCGGTCGGGTCCCAATGTTTGGTAAGCAATGCATTTTTGGCAAAAACAGAGGGCAGTGGATGAGAATGGAACAGAATTGTCTGGGCAGACATAGCAGTTTCTGAAAACTTTCTTCATTAGCGTGCATACGATCTTGCTGAATTGTGACTTGTTGTAAATTGTAATTATTATAAAAATTGTTATAAATATCATTGTTGTAAATTAAATAGTTAGCTAGCTATTCATTAATCATTTGGTTTTGTAATAGCTAGTTTTATAGTTAGCTAGCTATTCATTAATCATTCAGTTTTGTAATAGCTAGTTTTAATTCAGACACTTGGACACTCATTCGGACCCTCTTGCACGAGGGCAAAACATGTAATAATGTGTGTATGTCTTCCAACCCTATTTCTTTCTCCCTTTTATTTACTTGCTTATGATGGTAGCGTAGAGCATCATGTTTTCTTAGCATTTTTCCATGGCTTGTATCCATTCGTCTTGCATACATAAGAGTTCAGCTCATCATTCTAACCAATGTCAAGATCAAAATCTTTGCTTGAATACATGTTTTACTCCATGTCTTGGATTGAATCAAATGCCATGCTAGTAGCCGAACTTGTTATTAGCATGATTGTATGTGTCACATTAGTCATATTGCATTATTTAAAAGCATGCATGTTTTCTAATTATTTTGCTTTGTTTGGCCTGTCTTGGAGTACTAGGTGAGCACTTATTGCTTTACCATGTTGCATTGTGTGTGATTGTTTCCATATCAAGCATATTCCATGAGGCTAAGTACGTAAGTGATGTACCTATTTGAATGCCAGTGGATGAAGGCTAATTTCTCAAATTGGGATGATTCGATTTATATACGTATGAGGTCACTTTTCAAGTGGTACATATTCAAAATAGTTTTTAAAAAAAAACATAAAATCAAAGTGTTCCAATTTTTTTTTGCAAATTAGTCTATACTTGTGTGCATCACATAGTAAAGATAGCATAATAATTGGAACAAAAGCATATAACATAAATAAGAATTACATCATGATTAGTAGAGGCCGATCTTTGATCGGGTGAGTGGGGCGCTCAATTCATGACCTTACCCTCTCATACCTAAGTTCCCGAGCCGAGACACTTTGGTGATGACGGGCTAATGGCCTTTGGCATGAGTCTCGGGTTTCCTAAATTTCTCAAAAATATTTAGGTAGCGACTCTGAAATTTGGCAAAGCAGTCCATTTTTGGCATTTTGATTCAAAATTGATTTTCCAAAAGAATTATCGGATTTGGACTCATTTGTGTTTATCTATTTCACATTGCACTTGTGAAATCAGATTCAGAACCACGGGAGTCTAAACTGTAGGGCTAATTGTATCCGAAAGGAGGCAAGCTACACTTGGGCTAATGTATTAATAGATACCAAAGCATCGTATTCATTAATAGCATACGCATTTGTATTCATGTTGGGCTTAATGATCGAATGACTGGAGTCTTCACTTATGGTAGAGTCACTAATTGGGGGTCATGTCTTGAATTAGGGGTGTCAGGTGTGTGTGATTGAAGTCGTTGATTGCCAACTTCCTTTCAATATTGTATTATTAGATATGTCAGGTTTTGAATTCATCATTGATATGAACTCGTTGTCTTCCTATCGTGCCACCATAGATTGCTACCATAGAAGAGTTACCGTGTGTATAGCAGGTGGGGATTATTTTTATTTTTTGGGGGATAAGGCCGACGGTGGGCTGTCGCCATTGTATAACCCACGAAGTACAGGCAAACTTAGTTTTCTTCTTGTCGCCATTGTGGATGATGGAAGTGGTGTCATTCGGGAGATATTTTCTATAGTGGTTTCTGAATATTCAGATATTTTTCCTAAAGATCTCACTAAATTGCCACCTCACCACAAGGTTGAGTTTTCTATAGATTTCGTACATGGCATAACACCCATCTCCATGTCAACTTATAGATTTGCACTAGCAGAGTTGCTTGTTTTGAAGAAGCAATTGCAAGAGTTATTAGACAAGGGTTTCATATGCCCTAATACCTCACCATGGGGAGCACCGGCTCTTTTTGCCACGAAAAAGGATGGTTCATTGCGGTTATGCATCGACTACCGTAAGTTAAATAGAGTCACAATTAAAAATAAGTATTTGTTGCCTAGGATGGATGATCTTTTCGATCAACTTAAGGGTTCTTGATGTTTTCCAAAGATAGATCTAAGATCGGGTTATCCTCAGTTGCATGTAAAAAGGAAAGATATTCTGAAGACAACCTTTCCTACTCGATATAGTCATTATGAATTCCTCGTGATGTTGTTTGGTTGGACCAATTCCCTTGCCACTTTCATGGACTTAATGAATTGAGTCTTCCGATATTATCTCGATAAATTCGTAGTGGCGTTTGTGGACGATATTCTTATATATTCACCTTCCGATGATGAGCATGAAGAGCATCTCTGCATTGTCTTACAACTGCTTAGGGAACACTGGTTTTATGCTAAGCATGAGAAATGTGAGTTTTGGCTTTCTGAAGTGAAGTTTTTGGGTCATGTTGTCTTCGGGGAAGGGGTTACTATAGATTCTTCAAAAATCGAGGCGGTACAGAATTGGGAATGACCTAAGAATGCCTTTGAGATTCGTAGCTCTTTGGGTCTTGCCAGGTATTGTAGGCAGTTTGTGAAAGACTTTTCTACCCTAGCATCACCATTGACTAGGTTAACCAGAAAAGGAGTAAGATTTGTTTGGAGTGAGTCTTGTGAAAAGTGCTTCTTAGAATTAAAAGCTAGATTGACTTATGCACCAATTTTAATCACTTCGAAAAGGGGGTTGGGTTACACCATATATTGTGACGCTTCTAGGGAAGGTTTGGGATGTGTCCTGATACAAGAGGGCAAGGTGGTGGCATATGGTTCACGTCAGTTAAAGACTCATGACAAGAATTACCCAACACACAATCTTGAATTGGCCGTTGTGATTTTTGCTCTAAAACTTTGGAAGCACTATCTCTATGGGGAGAAATTTCAAGTGTTCTCGGATCATAAAAGTCACAAGTGCCTGCTCTCACAAAAAGATTTGAACTTACGTTAGAGGAGATAGATGGAGTTCCTAGAAGATTATGATTTTGAATTGCATTACCATCTAGGGAAGGCCAATGTGGTAGCTGATGCCTTGAATAGGAAGTCTGTGAGCGCCATTGCTAATCTTGCCATGAGAGAGTGGGAGATGTTGGGTGATCTAGGTGAGTTTGACTTGCATCTTGGCGAGTCTCTTGAACAAGCAACTTTGTTTTCTGTTCTTGCACAACCCACTCTTGTCTCATGGGTTATAGAAGCACAACAGGACGATTCAGAAGTAAAGGCAATTAGAGAGAAAATCTCGTGAGGAAAGGAGGAAAAACGATTGAGTACATTCTGACTTGAGTATTCAGGTTGTAGATAGCCTTTTTGTACTAGAATCTTATAGAGACGAAGTACTCCGGAATTTCATCACTCTCGTCATGCGGTACATCTAGGAGGCATAAAAATATATCGTGACTTTAGCCGCCAATTTGGGTGGAGTGGTATGAAGCGAGATGTAGCTTTGTTTGTGTCCAAATGCTTAACTTGCCAACAAGTCAAAGCAGAGCACCAAAAACCAACCGGGTTGTTACAACCCTTGCCTACAGCCGAATGGAAATGAGAGCACATCACTATGGATTTTGCTTCAAGTCTTCCTAGAACACAGAGGGGTAATGACGTTGTTTGGGTTGTTGTGGACCAAGTAACCAAGTCGGCTCATTTCCTTGCTATGTGTATGGGTGATTCGGTTGATTACTTAGTTGAACTTTATGTTGGGGAAATTTTCCAGCTTCATAGGGTTCCAGTGAGCACTATCTCAGATAGAGATCCTTGCTTTGCTGCACAGTTGTGGCAAAGTTTACAAATTGTCATGGGCACTCAGTTGACCTTTAGCACCACCTACCACCCTCAAATTGATGGACAGTCCGATGCACTATCCAAATCTTGGAAGATATGTTGAGAGCTTGCGTATTAGACTTCAAAGGTTCTTGGAAGAGACACTTACTCTTAGTGGAGTTCACTTACAATAACAGTGTTCAAGCTAGCATTGGGATGGCACCTTTTGAAGCCTTGAATGGGCACTCGTGTAGATCACCGATGTGTTGGACTAAGATAGGGGATTCACCTATGCTTGGGCCAGAATTGGTTCGTGAAATCATCGAGAAAATAGCTCTCATTCGGAAGAGGTTAATTACACCCCAAAGCTGACATAAAAGTTATGGCGACCGAAGAAGAAGACCTCTATCTTTTGACGTGGGTGATAATGTGTTTTTGAAGATATCGCCTAGGAAATGTTTGATGAGATTTGAGCGAAGTGGGAAGTTGTCACCTAGATTCATCAGTCCCTTTGATATCATCGAACGGGTAGGAGAAGTAGTCTATCGTCTTGCCTTACCATCACAACTATCTGGGATACACGACGTGTTTCACATTTCTATACTCCATGAATATGAACCCAATCATTTCCATATCTTAGATTGGAGGAGTTTGGAGGTAGATGAGAATGTTTTATCCGAGGTGAGACCTGTGAAGATCCTAGACTCCCGAGAACAAGTTTTGAGAGGTAAGACTATCCTTTTATTGAAGGTATTGTGGCATCATCATGGAATAGAGAAAGCTACTTGGGAACGAGAAGACGAGGTCTAAGAAAAGTATCCAGACTTATTTAATAAGGTGTAATCTTGTTTGATGATTGTGGCCATCATTTTGTATATCTTGAATTATAGAATGGAGTAATGTAAAAATGTTGAATTCCTTAAAAACTTTGACTTTTGTATCTTCATGGGAATTTTGATTTGAATTTAGTTTTCAATTGGTAATGTTGTGGTGATTAGAGTTATTGTTATTGTGGTATTCATCTTCCTTGGAAATTGTTGGAGTTGCTTTGGCAGGAATTATAAAATTTCAGGGATGAAATTCTTTAAGGAGAGTAGGTTGTAACAACTTGTTTGGGGTGACTGCTCGAGCGGTCATTTGGTCACTTGAGCAAAGATGTGCAGCTCTTCGTATCTTGACTGTTTGTAGGGGAGATCACTCGAGCGATGGAGTGGTCGCTTGAGCGCAGAATCAAAGCTCTTGGTATTTTTACTATACCTCTGCAAAACTTCTAGGACCATGCGCTTACTGCTGGAGCGGTGGAAAATTCACTCGACCGGTCTCTTTGTATTTTTGCACTTCGCTCGAGCGATGGAAAGTTCACTCGAGCGGTCTAGTCGAGACAACTCACTTAAAAGTCAATCAAAGACTCATTTTTCTCACTTTTCCCAACTCTTCTCTCTCTCTCTCTCTCTAGCACCCTTCCTCCAAAACCCAAGCCCTAAACACTTGATTTCCCTTAATTTATACGAAGATCCACCTTAGATCTTCAAGAGGGTTGAAGAATAAACCTAGACAAAAACTACTACCAATTGTTTTCTCATTTCTTGGAGCCTGAAGTTGGGAATTCACCTTTTGCCTTCAATCTTGAGGTAGGGTTACTTTTAACTCATTATATTCTTGATTTGAGATATGTGTGTGTGTGGTAATTTCTTAGGTATAATATGGTATGAAATATTTTTGTTAAATAAGTGGGTTGTTTAGCATATGAGAGCTTGTATCTAAAATTTTTAAGAAAGATTGTAAAAGTTTCTTGTTAATTCCTTATGTTGGGGATGAATATTGATTTTTATATACTAATGGGAGGAAAGTCCCAAATTCTATTAAATCCTAGTTTTTCAATTGAATTGATAAAGGAGATTTTGTTCAATTTGACTCTTGAAAGATGAAATTGGATGAATTGAGAGTATTTTGGCATAGAGATGTGGACTTTTGATAACTTGTGGAAAGAAATCCTTGTGATAAGGAAATTGGAGAATTGGTTATGTGATGAATATTATTACTAATGTTGTTACGGATTGAATCAACCTGAGGAAAAATTTATTTGAACACTCATGCATCATGTGCATCATAATTTTTTTATGCGATTTTAAGCACCTTGTGGATATTTGGAAAATGTTAAAGGGGGTAAATAACGTATAAGTCTAGGTACTTGAGTTGGGTTTCGGGAATTGAGTTGTATATTGCATCTGGTACCCCTGCGGAGAGTCAAGGTGCCCAATTTCCCTGACTGCGCATATCGCACGGACGAATGTGGGAAAGGTTTTTGGGTGTGCATGACCCTACCGTTTATAGAGTCAGCAAATGTGGAAAACTTGATTTTGGATGTCCATGAGCCTGCTGTTAATAGAGTCGACAAATGTAGAAAACTTGATTTTGGGTGTGCACGAGCTTGCCATTTATAGTGTCGGCAAATGTGAAAAACTTGATTTTGGGTGTCCACAAACCCATCATTTCATGAGTCAGCGAAAATGGAGAGGAAAAGGTTTTGGGTGCCAATCGCACCTCTATTTTGAGAGTCTACAAATATGGGAATATTTTCTATATATAAAATCTGTAATAACCCGACCCTCATGTTTGTTTTTGGTATATTTTCGCATTTTTATTAGTGTATTTGGAACCTCCGTATTTTATTTTGGGGTATTGATTGCGGTGGTAATATGATGGTAGAGTAAGATTGGATCAAAAACTTTAGTTTGAATAATTTGTCTATGACCAGCCGTCACTCTTTTGCCCTTTTCTTTTTCCACACTTTGAATTTCGATGTGAAGTTAGCACCATTGGAAAGCTTATTTCCGGGGCTTCAATTTGGACACAAGAACGACCTAAAACGGAGTCCGGATGGGGGAGTTATACCTGTTCAAAGTTTCGAAATCTGTGCTGAAAACAGGTACGCTCGAACGGGAATTCATCCGCTCGAGCGGGAATTACGGGACAGCAGCTTCAAAAACGAGATTTTGAGATCATTTCTTATATTTTCCTCCCCTCTCTTGATTCCTTTTGCCCTAGTTCCGAAAACCCTAGGGTTTTGATCCCAAATACTTCCATTTCCCTTAGGTTTGAGCAAGATCTTCCACCAAGAAGTGAAGAAGGCAAGAAGATGACCATTTCCAACCGATTGGAATTTCGGGATTTTGGTGGTTTCGTCTCAAAGTTTTGCTCCTTGTTTGGTTCTTGAGGTAGGGATCCTTGTCCTCTTTCAATACTTGCATTCATGGATGGGTTTGTGGTATTTTGAGTATATAAATACAAAATCTATTGTTTTGTGCATATTGTGTCAACTTGAGATTTGGGGATTTAGAGTTTAGAATGTTGGGAATGCAATTGCTTGGTTTAAGTGATGGATTATGAACTTTAGACTTGTAATCAATGAGAAAATTGAAACAAGAAGTAATGGTTTGGGAAATTTGGCTTTTTCTTGAAATCCTTTATTTTCTTGAAAACCCTAGGTTGATTTATGAGGTTAAGCAAAGAGGTTACCCAAATTGAAAGTAAAATCATGGAATTAAGATATTGAATTGGATATATGCAAATTTATTTGAAGTTTGAAAATGTTTGGGAATTTTATTAAAAATTAGCGAATGAACCTTGTTTTGGGCATTGGAAATCATATTAAAATGTGAAATGAAATTGGGAGAAAAGGTTTTGTTGATGATGTGGATGATATTAATTTGGCTATGGAATCTTGAAATGAGATCAAAGATTTACCCCGAATTATGTTAAATTATACTCGGTAGTGTTGAATTGAATCATGTTGAATTGTGTTGAGAATGTTGAGTTTTGTTGAATGATGAGGAAATGTTTGGGTTTTGGTGCAAACACTAGAAATTTAAAGAGTTTTGGGGAACATGGAAATGTTCATAAAAATCCTTTCTTTCTTTGAATAGAAGATGATGGGTGTAACTTCCATAATGTGTTTTGTAAGACTAGTAATCCTTTATATGTATATATTGAGTTGGAAAAATAGGTTTGAAAACTTCATGCTGCAAAATATTGTTTGCTCTGTTTTATGTGCTTAACCCTCTGGTATTTCTGGAATTTGTGTTTGATGCCCTTAATGGACAAGTTGTGTACATGTGTAGGGCATAACCCGAGAAGGACAAGCACTCCGTTATAGCACTGTGAGTAGTAGTACGCCTTACTACAGATAATGATTGTCTTAGCATTCTGCTGATGGTAATTATGCAAATGTTCTTAATGGTAACACATGAATGTTCTTATGTTTAATACATGAATGTTCTTAATGTTAATGCATGAAAAGTTAATGACAACATGTTATAAGGGCTTAAGGCCATATGTTTCAAGGGCCATGTGCCACAAGTTTCAAGTATGTTTCAAGGGCCTAGTGCCACATGTTTTAAGGGCCTTGTGCCATCATGTTTCAAGGGCTTAACGCCAATTTTCAAGGGCATTTTTAATGCCAATTTACAAGGGCTTAACGCCAATTTACAAGGGCATTTTTAATGCCAATTTACAAGGGCTTAACGCCAACTTTCAAGGGCATTTTTAATGCCAATTTACAAGGGCTTAACGGCAATTTACAAGGGCATTCTTAATGCCAATTTTCAAGGGCTTTATGCCACCTTCCAAGGGCTTTATGCCAATGTTTAAGGGCTTATGCCGCACCATTCAAGGGCTTTAAGCCAACCATTATGTTCAAGCTGATATATTTCAAGAAAGAGCCTATAAAGTGAAACAGACTCAGACAAATCATGTGGACTTTGCATTGTATGCTTAAGTATATGTTTTAAAGTTTGAGAAGCATATGTTTTAAAGATTGATGAGTATATGTTTTAATGTTTGGTAAACATATGTTTTAAAGATTGATAGGTATATGTTTTGAAGCTTAGTAAGTATATGTGTTGAAACTTGGTAAGTATCCAAGGGCTTTGTGCCACTATGTTAATGGGCTTCATGCCACCATGATTAAGGGTTTGTGCCACATTATACAAGGATAATAATCCAAAACATTATATCCAAGCCAATATGTTTCATGATAAGATCTAAGTCTATAATGAATAAGAACGGATTCAGATTCGTATTGTGACTGCTGCATTAATATACGAAAGTGCATGTTGAAGCTTTGAATACCAGGTTGGAACTTTACTTGGCATTGTAGAATTGCAGAAATTGTATGGTCCGCTCGAGCGGAGACCCATTTTCAGGAACATTCAAAAAGTTGCATTTAGTTCGTATGTCTATCTTCACTTATTTCCAAAGCATGTCAGACACAATTTATGGTTCAATAAATATTGAGAAGTTACGAATCCATGTATACTTCTATTATACAATGTTTCAAGTTAAGCAGTATTTTATTTATGTATTACTATTCACTGAGCTTGGCTCACCCTCTGTATGTCTGTTCCTGTAGGTAACCAACCAGGAGGTCAGTCTTAACCCAGGACGTTCGTTCCCTGTTGTCAGCCTCAGCCTTTATGAGTCCAGGCACTAAGCGAGATCACTCAGTTTTATGAAGCCTTGTTAATACATTGTCTTGTTTTTTTTTTATTACTCATTTAAGGTTAAATGTCCTTGACTTCAAGGTTTTTGTATATGCCCAATCTTAGGGCGGGGGCTGTATATATATATATCTATATGACTGATGCTCACAATATGATTTTGGCCTGTGACTGGTTATTATAATGTATATATTGCATGTGATCCTGGCATATTAGGAGTAGCTCAATGGGATTTGTTATTATGTTAAATTTTAATGCTTCCGCCAAGGCCCCATATATTACGTATAACAGGTTAAGTGTCCGGTTTCTGAAGTGGTCATGCCCAAACTTCTAGGGGCGGGTTTGGGGCGTGACAGGTGGTATCAGAGCACGAGTTGCTATCCCACACACGATCCATTGAGCTTTAGGATGTCTAGAAAAGACTTAGGCATCATGCATGACATCCTTAATGCATATGAAGAAATTGATAGCAACGGTACTGGTGCATGTATATAGCTAACCGTAATGGTTATTGTTTGCGTCGGTTGTACATTCCTTGTGGATATTGTGATTGATTGCTATGTAGAACATGGTAAGACCTGCAGATGAGATTAAATCAATCAAGTTGCGCAGCGGAAGCGTGGTAAGGATTCGAGCTAGCCGGTAAGACAATTTATATGCAATGATTAGATGAAATGTGAGTTATCATGGGAATAATGATAATATGAATGGGCTTTTAGTATCTGCTTAAGTGACTTGATTAAATTCTAAGTACAGAATATTCCTAAGATCAAAGGAAATGCTATATGTATGATACTCTTAGTTATGTTTTCCTTGCCATAACCATGTCGAGATTCGTGATTTTAAGAATTTATTGTATTTGAATATTCCATAAGATGTGTTTTGTGTAAGGATTGAAATTGTGTTAAGTACGACCGATGCTAAGAAAAAGTCAGGCATGTAGTGACCCCCTTAAAGTTGTGAAAAGGATCAAGTAATTGTGACTTTGCTTCTTTAATAAATAAGTTATACTGACGAGTTAGTTAATAATCTTAAAAGAGTATGTAAGTAATATGATTTTGTGAATTAGGGAAGGAGTAGTGTTTGTGTGTAACTGGAATTTGATTATGGGAATCTATAACCATAATTCTGTCTGTACTTTGCCCTCTGTAATCTATAATCTGCAACCTGCAATCTGAAATTTGTAATCTGTTTTGTTTACGTTACACCTGTAATTTGTAATCGGGATTTCTTATAAGAAATGGTCGGAGAATATGAAGAGCCCCACCTATCTTATATGTTTGCGTATATAACACCTATAAAGGGGGTAGTTAAGGACTACCGTGAAACCAAATTAAATGAGTGGGATCTGATAATTTGCTGCCAGAACGAAAACCCTACCTATGGGTATTAATGATTGAGAAATCATCTCTGTAGTATATTTCTGTGAAAATATGTAAAGGTTGGATATTGCAATTTCATCCTTTATTGCTTATTGGAAGACCATAATGTAAATTATTCTGTACGACACTGGGCATTTCGACAGAAACAAAAGTTATGAGGGGATAATCCATAATGATGAAGGGCTAGCGATACGTACGGGGTATCCACTTCCTCTTGCATGTTATACAAATTTGTACAGTACGCACTACATGATTAAAGCACTTTATCGTTATACTGTTGAATTTCTAGATCTTATGGAACCCTAATGGATGTGATTATAGTATATTTACTGGAATTATGACCCTATAAATGGACTTAACAAGACTTACGTATGTGGAATATTGAAATGATTAAAGGAGAGGCCAAATTAAGAAGAATGTTTCTTATGCAATACATTTTATTATTGTTGACAAAGAATACTAACATTTTATGCAAGATATCTATAGTGATTCATGACGAACCAAGGGAACGTATAAGCACTATGAAATCATGGTATCTACTCATTGAATTTGTAAATGTGCTTATCTCTCATTAGTAATTATCAGGAACGCCTTGTGAAATTTAAGTTAACTATGTTGACTCATGTGAATGATGTAACGGCTACTAGTAGTACTCTGCTAAGTACAAGTTAAATATGGTAACAAATATAAACGAACAAACAAAGGTGTATGCCTCTCTATGCTATTACTAGATCAAGTGAACTACGCTATTCCTTAACAAATAATTAGCTAAGACCACGGATTTACCTGCTAAGTATTATGAGAAACAACGGATTGACTTATGGATGGCTCAATCCAAAGACAAAATTAAATATCGGTGACCTTGTCATGTAAACCACATTATGATGTAACCTGTTCTGTCTTGGCTAAGTGTCCTGTAATGACATGATATAACAATAAATGTTCTATGTTCTAATATGTTACGTTTTGAAGTAAAGAACAGTTGGCCGTATATGTAAAGTATTCATGACATCCGTAGCACACGACCCTTACCCGGAGGTAATAATATCGTGTTTTCAAGTATGTTACAAGCTTAAGAATGAAACAAGTTTACGTATGTTACCAGTTTATGTATGTACATGTTCAAGTATGTTACAAGTTTACAATGTTAGGGGATTCCTTTATGGAACAAAAAAAAAAAAAAAAAGAATACTTATTATTGATTTGCTAGCACTATTACAATGGCAAGTATAAGCAAGTATGATAGTTACCTTATATGTTTTTATTGCTCATATTCAAACTTAGGATATTCTGATTAAGTGTCTCTCATGGCGTACTTACAGGAAATTGTAAAAGTGTATGATGCTAAGTTATGATATTATTGTAACTGTTGGATTTGGACTATGGTTCTCCTTGCGTTACGGTATTTCTTTCCATTATTCTGACTTTGCTCAAATTCGTATATGTGGTTTTTGGGTCCATATAACATTACGAATTTGATATGTTTACGGAAATAGAGAGTACTAAGAACCAATGTGAAGCTACTGACTATATGCTTACGCAGCTTATTATGCCTGTTGGAATGATGCATACCTTGTTAAATGGACGGAACCTTGTGGATGGCTTTGGTATTTAATTTCATGATGCATTATATGATATGAATCTAATTACATAGTTGATTTTTGTGATGATGATAGACCCTACCTACTGAGGATGTTATGTCTTACATGTTCTGCAATGGACTCGTGTAATCTTATCTTCCTTATCGCAATAAGTGTAGGATTACCCTATGAATTGTTCGAACCAGAGTATGCCAATATTTATGAAAGAATTGAACAATAATGTGAGACTGAGATTTCTACTTTTTCATGTGGTAAAACAAGTTTGGAGGACCAAACTTATTTAAGGGGGGGAGAGTGTAATAACCCGACCCTCATGTTTGTTTTTGGTATATTTTCGCATTTTTATTAGTGTATTTGGAACCTCCCTATTTTATTTTGGGGTATTGATTGCGGTGGTAATATGATGGTAGAGTAAGATTGGATCAAAAACTTTAGTTTGAATAATTTGTCTATGACCAGCCGTCACTCTTTTGCCCTTTTCTTTTTCCACACTTTGAATTTCGATGTGAGGTTAGCACCATTGGAAAGCTTATTTCTGGGGCTTCAATTTGGACACAAGAACGACCTAAAACGGAGTCCGGATGGGGGAGTTATACCTGTTCAAAGTTTCGAAATCTGTGCTGAAAACAGGTACGCTCGAGCGGGAATTCCTCCGCTCGAGCGGGAATTACGGGACTGCAGCTTCAAAAACGAGATTTTGAGATCATTTCTTATATTTTCCTCCCCTCTCTTGATTCCTTTTGCCCTAGTTCCGAAAACCCTAGGGTTTTGATCCCAAATACTTCCATTTCCCTTAGGTTTGAGCACGATCTTCCACCAAGAAGTGAAGAAGGCAAGAAGATGACCATTTCCAACCGATTGGAATTTCGGGATTTTGGTGGTTTCGTCTCAAAGTTTTGCTCCTTGTTTGGTTCTTGAGGTAGGGATCCTTGTCCTCTTTCAATACTTGCATTCATGGATGGGTTTGTGGTATTTTGAGTATATAAATACAAAATCTATTGTTTTGTGCATATTGTGTCAACTTGAGATTTGGGGATTTAGAGTTTAGAATGTTGGGAATGCAATTGCTTGGTTTAAGTGATGGATTATGAACTTTAGACTTGTAATCAATGAGAAAATTGGAACAAGAAGTAATGGTTTGGGAAATTTGGTTTTTTCTTGAAATCCTTTATTTTCTTGAAAACCCTAGGTTGATTTATGAGGTTAAGCAAAGAGGTTACCCAAATTGAAAGTAAAATCATGGAATTAAGATATTGAATTGGATATATGCAAATTTATTTGAAGTTTGAAAATGTTTGGGAATTTTATTAAAAATTAGCGAATGAACCTTGTTTTGGGCATTGGAAATCATATTAAAATGTGAAATGAAATTGGGAGAAAAGGTTTTGTTGATGATGTGGATGATATTAATTTGGCTATGGAATCTTGAAATGAGATCAAAGATTTACCCCGAATTATGTTAAATTATACTCGGTAGTGTTGAATTGAATCATGTTGAATTGTGTTGAGAATGTTGAGTTTTGTTGAATGATGAGGAAATGTTTGGGTTTTGGTGCAAACACTAGAAATTTAAAGAGTTTTGGGGAACATGGAAATGTTCATAAAAATCCTTTCTTTCTTTGAATAGAAGATGATGGGTGTAACTTCCATAATGTGTTTTGTAAGACTAGTAATCCTTTATATGTATATATTGAGTTGGAAAAATAGGTTTGAAAACTTCATGCTGCAAAATATTGTTTGCTCTGTTTTATGTGCTTAACCCTCTGGTATTTCTGGAATTTGTGTTTGATGCCCTTAATGGACAAGTTGTGTACATGTGTAGGGCATAACCCGAGAAGGACAAGCACTCCGTTATAGCACTGTGAGTAGTAGTACGCTTTACTACAGATAATGATTGTCTTAGCATTCTGCTGATGGTAATTATGCAAATGTTCTTAATGGTAACACATGAATGTTCTTATGTTTAATACATGAATGTTCTTAATGTTAATGCATGAAAAGTTAATGACAACATGTTATAAGGGCTTAAGGCCATATGTTTCAAGGGCCATGTGCCACAAGTTTCAAGTATGTTTCAAGGGCCTAGTGCCACATGTTTTAAGGGCCTTGTGCCATCATGTTTCAAGGGCTTAACGCCAATTTTCAAGGGCATTTTTAATGCCAATTTACAAGGGCTTAACGCCAATTTACAAGGGCATTTTTAATGCCAATTTACAAGGGCTTAACGCCAACTTTCAAGGGCATTTTTAATGCCAATTTACAAGGGCTTAACGGCAATTTACAAGGGCATTCTTAATGCCAATTTTCAAGGGCTTTATGCCACCTTCCAAGGGCTTTATGCCAATGTTTAAGGGCTTATGCCGCACCATTCAAGGGCTTTAAGCCAACCATTATGTTCAAGCTGATATATTTCAAGAAAGAGCCTATAAAGTGAAACAGACTCAGACAAATCATGTGGACTTTGCATTGTATGCTTAAGTATATGTTTTAAAGTTTGAGAAGCATATGTTTTAAAGATTGATGAGTATATGTTTTAATGTTTGGTAAACATATGTTTTAAAGATTGATAGGTATATGTTTTGAAGCTTAGTAAGTATATGTGTTGAAACTTGGTAAGTATCCAAGGGCTTTGTGCCACTATGTTAATGGGCTTCATGCCACCATGATTAAGGGTTTGTGCCACATTATACAAGGATAATAATCCAAAACATTATATCCAAGCCAATATGTTTCATGATAAGATCTAAGTCTATAATGAATAAGAACGGATTCAGATTCGTATTGTGACTGCTGCATTAATATACGAAAGTGCATGTTGAAGCTTTGAATACCAGGTTGGAACTTTACTTGGCATTGTAGAATTGCAGAAATTGTATGGTCCGCTCGAGCGGAGACCCATTTTCAGGAACATTCAAAAAGTTGCATTTAGTTCGTATGTCTATCTTCACTTATTTCCAAAGCATGTCAGACACAATTTATGGTTCAATAAATATTGAGAAGTTACGAATCCATGTATACTTCTATTATACAATGTTTCAAGTTAAGCAGTATTTTATTTATGTATTACTATTCACTGAGCTTGGCTCACCCTCTGTATGTCTGTTCCTGTAGGTAACCAACCAGGAGGTCAGTCTTAACCAGGACGTTCGTTCCCTGTTGTCAGCCTCAGCCTTTATGAGTCCAGGCACTAAGCGAGATCACTCAGTTTTATGAAGCCTTGTTAATACATTGTCTTGTTTTTTTTTTATTACTCATTTAAGGTTAAATGTCCTTGACTTCAAGGTTTTTGTATATGCCCAATCTTAGGGCGGGGCTGTATATATATATATCTATATGACTGATGCTCACAATATGATTTTGGCCTGTGACTGGTTATTATAATGTATATATTGCATGTGATCCTGGCATATTAGGAGTAGCTCAATGGGATTTGTTATTATGTTAAATTTTAATGCTTCCGCCAAGGCCCCATATATTACGTATAACAGGTTAAGTGTCCGGTTTCTGAAGTGGTCATGCCCAAACTTCTAGGGGCGGGGTTTGGGGCGTGACAAAATCTATATAGGTATGTATGGTTTCGCGGCTTTTACTTGGGACGTCATAGTGGATTTACCACCCATGGTTGTAAATGAGACTTAAATGAAAATCATGCATGGAACATTTTTTTTTTTGGATTTTAAATGAGAAAATATGAATTTCATCTTAACAAGTGCATGGCATGATCATATGTATCTCAATTATTTGTATAACTTGTTAAATGTATTTCCTACTAGGCACTAGCTCACCCCAAAACTAACTATCTTTTAGGAAACGATGTTGATGCGCCACCTAAATGATTAGCTTGGGGAAGAATTTTGGGCGGGGGCATAGAAGCTCTGTTTTGATGTTTACTGCCATTTTTTTTGTATTAAAGGACACTCTTTGAAAAGATGTTTGCCCCCTTTTTTGGCTCTTCATTTACATTATCTTTTGTCTTTTGAACTATTATTAATTTGTTGATAGATGAAAAGAAACACTGATGTAATCACCGGAATAGTTCAATGGGAAAGAGATAATCATTGAATTCTATTAATATTACTAAGGATTAAACCTCTTTCTTCTTTATTGGTAAACACAAGTAAACATATTTGATTAATGCAATTTATTTCCAGGGTGTTACAACTTGGGATATTACCAAATTGAAATTTCATTAGAGGAGAAATAAATGACCACTTTTACGTGTCTTTTTGGTACATTTGCCTTTCGAAGAATGCCATTTGGATTATGTAATGCTCCAACCACTTTTCAAAGATGCATGCTTAGTATTTTTAGTGATATGGTGGAGCGATTTTTAGAAGCTTTTATGGATGATTTTTCTATATTTGGGGTTTTTTTTATGATTGTTTAACAAATTTCCAGAAAGTTTGTCCAGGTGTGAAAAAAAGAAGCTTGTGTTAAATTGGGAGAACTGCCAATTCATGGTTACCTTGGGATAATACTTGGACACATTGTTTCTTCTAAAGGAATTGAGGTAGTTAAGTCTAAAATTGAGTTAATTGCAAATCTATCTATTCACAAGACTGTTAAAGATGTTAGATCATTCTTAGGGCATGCATGTTTTTATAGGAGATTCATTAAGGATTTTAGTACTATATCTAGATCATTATGTAATCTCTTATTAAAAGATGCACCTTTTGAATGGACTAATAAATGTCAAGAGGCTTTTGAAAAATTGAAAATTATGCTTAATTCTGCTCCTATCATGCAATCACTTATTTGGTCTTTACCTTTTGAAATTATGTGATGCTAGTGATTATGCAGTTGGAGCTGTTTTGGGGACAACACATGTAACGCCTTGGAAATAACCATACTAGATCCTGTTCTCCCAAGCATTACCGACACACACCGCATAAAAAAGTAAATAAATAAATAAATGAAATATAGTAACAAGATCATAGCATTCTTTTCAATTGAACTATTTCCCAAAAGTTACAATATTGTTTCATTACATCCCCGACAAGAAAAACAGTTCAATAGACAAGAAACATATACAAAAATAAATAAATAAATAAAATAAACCAAGTCCAATTCGACTTCTCTCCAAAATATTCCTTTTACTACATTAACACACAAAATCAATATTTAATTACAATCATCATAGCCAAACCCAACAATACTGCAATAGATATGTCATCAAGCTCTAAAAGAGTCCTTTCTTATGAATGTCATCATTTAGTGGGTATGTCATCTTCATTTCCTGAAATTGTTAGCTTTGGGGTGAGCATAAGCTCAGTAGGTGATGAATTTAACAGGTTATATAGTCAATTGAAAAACATATGATCATGCAATGCAACACTTGAATTATAGAAATGAAAATGCTAGTAAGTGTCTATGTATATAAGTGACAAGAATTAAATACATGAAGTTGTCCCATCTTTTCGCATATCCACGTGTGGTAAATAGTTATAGCGACCCCGGTCTTTTTCCCATTTGATTATTGTATCCAGACTTACGTTCCGTGGATTCTGCTGCTATATTTGTTGTTGTTGTCCTTTAATTCCTTATTCTCGGGTTATAGGATGTGTTTAGCAGGTTGGTTGCAGATTGGTTGGGTTTAGAAACCAAGTCTGCATGTTCAGTTTTTGGCTTGGTCGCTCGAGCGAGCTTATCTTCGCTCGAGCGAGGTCTTCTTTTTTGGTTCGTCGCTCGAGCGAGCCTTTCTTGGCTCGAGCGAGGATTGCGTCCAGTACCTAGACCTGAACGCAGTGTTTGTTGGCTCGAGCGAGCTTTTCTTCGCTCGAGCGAGCTGGGTTGTCTTTGGCTCGAGCGAGCTTCTCTTCGCTCGAGCGAGGTCAGTTTCTTGTGTCTGGTCGCTCGAGCGACCAGGTCTTCGCTCGAGCGAGCCTGTCCAGTATTTAAACACAACAGCGGGATTTTTAGGGCAGTTTTTCATTCTTTTTGATCTCAAACCCTAAAGTCCGACTTTTCTTCTTGTCCAAACACCTTTTCTCCTAGGTTTGATCTAGTTAGGGTGTGTTTCTACCCTAGTTCTTTTACAAATAAGATAGAGGAGAGTGAGGGCTTCCTTTTAATCTGAGCAGTTGTCGGTTTGGAGCACTTTGGAGTTTCGAGCACCTTCTTCATCATCATCTTTTTGGGTTCTTTCTTTGAGGTAGGGATTTCCTACTCCATTTATACGTTTTAATCCTAAGTGGTGGTATTTTGGTATGTGGGGGTAGTTTGGTAATTTTGGGAGAAACCTTAGGGTTTGTCATAGATTAATTTATATAATTAATTTAAGGGAAGATTGTGATATTGGGTTTAATTCATGTGATTGGGGAAATTAGTGGTTTAATGATGTATTTGGTTAGTTTAAACACTTACCTTTGAGAATGTTGAAATTACACTTGTTGTTATATTTATTTCTTGTTTAGAAATAATTGTTTGGGGCTATCGGTGGAGGATAGCCACGATTGTTGTAGACATTGCATGTGGATTAGGCAAAATTGAAACTAATCATTTGGTTAAGTTGTTGAGTATAAAGGTTGGAATAATACATTAAATTTATGTATTGATTTATTGTGTATATGACTTTATGTTTACATGCATTACTTGTGTATGGGAGGAGATAGGGGATGTACTCCACGGTTTAGGGGAAGATGGGGGATGTACCTCTAAACCGGTTAATGATTATGGGAAGATAGGGGATGAACCCAGGGTTGCTGCTTATATGCGCGCCTATAGCAGAGATACAGCTCATATGCTTATCTATTTGATATGATACATCATCAAAACATGTATCTGTTGGGAAGTATGGAAGTGAATTTGATTGTGATTGATACAATACCAACTTGTGTATTTGTTATGTTATATGAGAGGTTTAACTTGATGTGTTATCCCTGTTGAATTGGAAAGATTGTTAATAAGAGATGAAATCCCCGTTGAGGGCCAGGTTCTGAGCCATAGTTGGAAGGTGAGTTATGCCATAGACATAGTGTCATAGGCAATGTAGACATTTGTGTCATGAAATTGTAAATGGATTATTTTGTGTTAACCATGTATCAGATGCTACTGCTTTAGTTAATTCTTATGCTTGGTTTAGTATTTCTCTACTGGGCTGTGGCTCACCCTTTATGGGAACTTCATTTTCAGGTTCAGGTGGTTCACTACCTCCAAGGACATAGCTTGTGAGGATTTAGACTCGAAGACTTGTTTTATTTTATTTGTTTTATTTGAACTTTATGTAAACATTCAAGCCTAGGGCTTTATTTGTATTTGAGTTAGAACTCATGGAATTGTGTCCAAGTGTTGGCTTGGCAAGATGTAAGCCCGTAGGGCATTTATTATGATGTTTTATTTCGTAATACTCTGATGATTGAAATAATATAATGTTTTCTTTTAATAATGCATGTCATGTTTTATATTTAATGGGTTAAATTTTGAGGGTGTTACATATTATGACATCCAAAGTGAGCCGAAATTCAAAACATTTGTATATAGCTATAGTTTAATATACTTAAAATAGTCCCACATTTGCCGGCTTCAGAAACGGCGGGGTGATGGGCATCCAAAAACATTTTCCCTTCCACATTTGCCGGCTCCATAAATGACGGGGGTGGGACGTGGACACCCAAAACCATGGTTTTCCACATTTGCCGACTCTAGAAACGGCAAGCTTGTGGACACCCAAAAACATTTTCCCACATTCGTCCGGCAATATGTGCAGACAGGACAATTGGACACCTTGACTCCCCGTGCAGGTACCGGCCGGCAATATGTGCTGATAGGACAATTGGACACCTTGACTCCCCGTGCAGGTACCGGCCGGCAATATGTGCAGACAGGACAATTGGACACCTTGACTCCACGTGCAGGTACCAATTACAATACACAACTCAAACTCAACCCAACTCCCTACCCAAACTCATAGATTATTTACCCCCTT
This sequence comes from Camellia granthamiana, assembly GCA_036172215.1. Lineage (NCBI taxonomy): Eukaryota > Viridiplantae > Streptophyta > Magnoliopsida > Ericales > Theaceae > Camellia > Camellia granthamiana. Next base: position 107,315,879 of record CM069909.1, on the reverse strand, counting down.
TCAATCCTTTAACTTTCACTCCTACATAATGTCAAAAGAGAATTTGAAATGCACATGATACATGCATTTGGAAAATCTTTAATTTTCCCTAAGATGATTTTAAACCATAATAAAACTCCACCTCATACTTCAATAATAAAAGATATCTTATGCACAACCATTATCATTATCAAAGTTTATGTGAAGAAGAGCTTTGGTTTAACACTTCTATTACAAAATCCTGTAAATACACTCAATTCCATGTTGTGATGATTAATTAAGCAATAACCCCTTTTTATAGAACAAGTTCAAAGCTAGGGTTTGTAGAAAATTAGGGGTTTTTCTCTTACAAAAATTTGGAGGTTAAATTACGCCATTAATTACAATTATCATTCATAATAAACATAATCTCAACCACAATCACAAAGTATTATCCACATATTTCCATATCATTTACTAACAACATCATCTATATATATACATATAGGTATGTATGTAGATCATGAATAGCTAATGAAATTACCACACAAGTAGTTCAAATTGAAGATATAGCTTGTTAAAGACACCTCTATCTCGAATTTGAAAGCTAAGCTTTTGAATCACACTCGAAACTTCGATGAGCTAGCGAAATAATTGGTAGTAATGTTGATCTAGACTTCCTTTCAACTTTCTTTGGATGATTTTGAGGAAATCGTGGGTTGAAGTTAGAGAAATCTAGCGTTTATGGACTAGGGTTTTTGGAAAAATAGACTTAGAGAGAGAGAGAGGGAGAGGGAGAGAGAGAGAGTGAAAAGTGGAAAGAAAATGTGTAAGGATCGACTTTAAAAAATTTGCTCTCTCGACTGACCGCTTGAGCGCAACTTCCTTCGCTCAAACGAACAGCACAAATTCGGAAGGATCACTCGAGCAAATGAGAGGTCCTAGAAGTTTTGTAGAGCTATAGTGAAAATACTGGGAGCATGAATTCTACGCTCGAGCGACAAGTCCACCGCTCGAGCAGTCCCACCTGCAAACTAACAAACTACTAGGAGCTCAAGATCTACGCTCAAGCGACAAAAGTGTCGCTTGAGCGGTCCAAAAAACCCAGGTGTCACAACACAAGGACAAAAAGCCTTATGTCATTTACTATGCTAGTAAAACTTTGAATAATACTCAAATGAATTATTCTACTATTGAAAAATAGTTGCTAGCTGTGGTAGTTGCTCTTGACAAATTTCATGTTTATTTAGTTAGATAGCCAATTGTTGTATTCACTGACCATGCAGCTTTAAAGTATCTTCTTGCCAAGAAGGATGCCAAGCCACACTTGATTAGGTGGATCCTTTTACTCTAAGAATTTAGCATCACAATCAAAGACAAAAAGGAGTAGAAAATGTTGTGACGGATCATTTGTCCCGACTTGTGTTTGATGACTCCATAGAAATAATGCCCATAAAGGATACATTCCTTGATGAGCAATTGTTGTGACGGATCATTTGTCCCGACTTGTGTTTGATGACTCCATAGAAATAATGCCCATAAAGGATACGTTCCTTGATGAGCAATTGTTTACTATTTCTGTTTTGCCTTGGTATGTTAATATTGTTAATTACCTTGTTACAGGCATGATTCCGAGTCAATGGAGTGCACAAGACAGGAGGCAATTTTTGGTTGAAGTAAGAAATTTCTTTTGGGATGATCCATATTTGTTTAAATATTGCCCAGACCAAATTATAAAAAGATGTGTCTCTAATAATGAAATAAATAGTGTCATCTCCTTTTGCCATTCTAAAGCTTCTGGAGGCCATTTTTCTTCAAAGAAAATCGATGCAAAAATTTTGCAATGCGTATTTTATTGGCCAAACCTTTTTAAGGATAGTCATCATTTTTCCAAATCTTGTGAGCGTTGTCAAAGGTTAGGAGGAATAACCTGTAGGAATATGATGCCTTTGAACCCTATTTTAGTAATTGAAATATTTGACTGTTCGGGTGTAGCTTGCTTTTTGTGCTCCTTTTGGATACGATAGCCCCATAGATTGGACTCCCACGGTTTTGAATTTGATCTCACAAGTGCAATGTGAAATAGATAAACACAAAAGAGTCCAATCTTTTGGAAAATCGATTTTGAATCAAAAATGCCAAAACTGGACTGATTTGCAAGACTACAGAGTCACCACCTAAATATTTTTGGAAAATTTAGAAAACCCGAGACTCATGCCAATGGCCACTTATCCATCATCACCAAAGTATCTCGGATTGGAAACTTGAGTACAAAAGAGAAAGGTCATGAATTGAACACCTCATTTGCCAAATCAAAGATCAGCCTCTAGTAATCATGATGTGATCTTTATTTACATTATATGCTCTTGTTCCGATTATTAGGCTAGCATTAATCTGTGACGCACACAAGTATAGACTAATTTGAAAAAATTAGAACACTTTGATTTCTTGTTTGTTTGAAAAATGGTTTTGAATATCTACCACTTGAAAAAGTGATCTCATATGCACATTCATCAAATTATTCCAATTCAAGCAATTAGCCTTCATCCACAAGCATTCAAGAGTTATATCATTTAAGCACTCAGCCTCATGGTATTTATGCTAGATATGGAAACAATCACATGCATGCGATATGCTAAAGCGATAAATGCTTACCTAGTACTCCAAGGCAAGCCAAAGAACATAAAAATAATTAGAAGAGATGCATGCTCCTAATGATGCAAATGACTAATGCAACACATACAAAGATGCAATTGAATAGGTTCGGCTACTAGCATGGTATATGATCCAATCCAAGACATGATAAATCACATATTCGAGTAAGAATTTGAATTTGACATCAGTTAGTCTGATAAGCCGAACCCTAAATGTATGTGAGACGGGTGTATGCAAACATGGAAAATGCTAAATGAAACATGATGTAATATAATATCCATCATAAGCAAGTAAATAAAAGGGAGAAAGAAATGGAGGTTGGAAGACAGACACACACATTGTTACATATTTGCCCTTGCGCAGGAGGGTCTGAATAAATGTCCTAGCTAATTAAGCTAATTATCGAACTATTATGAACCAAATGAAATAAATTAACTGCACTAGCTAATTATTACAAATGAGAATTGAACTAACTAAGTAATTAATTTACAAGTTCACTAACAGCATACTACTATTAACAAAAAACAAATCTAACGGGTCCTAAGGAGCAAGGAAATGGCTTATGCATGCACATGAATTTCTCCCCCTAGAATGCCTTTGCACCGTTTTGCACCTTAGCCTCTACTCTGCTCTGTGAAAAAAAAGTGGTACTGCCTGGCAAAAAAAGGTAGCCGGCAAGCCAGAAATGGTGGTCGGCCGCCCACTAATAATGGCCTGCCGTACGACGAAGGTGGCCTGCCAGCCACTAATGTTGGGTTCCTCCTGCTGCAATAGAAAACAAACATAGCACAAACAGAGCATTCTCAGGGGATGTTTGTCCACCCTGCCTCTCCTTATCATTAAACAGATCAAAGGAGGGATAGGCTCGACTTGCAAGCCATCAATCAACGCAAATTTATTTCGTGATGACTTATGAACCAAGGGATAAAATTTCAATAAATGCACAATGAAAGCCTCCTCCCTATCATGATATTGATCAAGGGAAGCGGTTGACATCTACTCTTGAACCGTTTTCATCACTAACAAGTACGAAATGACTCAAGACTCAATGGGTTCAATTAACGTCTGATTGAACCCCAAACCATTTTATTATCTTGCTCTATTTTTTCCAATTTTAACGCCTCTTTAAATTACCTTTCCATTCATTAGTCATTTTAGTCCAAAATGAGCATTAAGTCCACTAATGGAAAGAAGTGTCCAACAAAGGGTTGTTTTGGGCATGAGAGAGATGTCATGCCATTGGTAATGAACTTCCGAAGAGATTAAACCATTAAGCACAACGATCTCTATCTCAATCCTAAACAAACAATCAGTTTGAAACGACTCTCAAAGCGTGGAAGAAACCAAGAAATAAGAGAAGTACAAAGATGATTAGAGATGAACACAGGTATGGAAAGCTTGAATAAATACTATCAACTCAAATAGGTTGGTGTCTAATGCCTAAAACACCAAACCTATGAGGACCGTTATACTACAAACATGCAATACAAAGCATAAATGACATGAACAACTTAAAATAGTCCTAAAATAGGCTAAAGTAGTACTGAAATTAAGGTGAAAACACCTACAAAAGCAAGCTAAAATAATGGAGCAATTAAGCTAGTAAACAAGCCAAAGAAGGGGAGGCTAACCCTCCATTTTTGGGACTTCAAAACCACATTTTAGCCTCTGAAAAACCTCTGAAATTCAGTGATAAAAAGCTCAAAAATAGGTAATGAAAAGGTGGGAAACACAAGGGTAAAGGCCTAGGAAGCAAGGTTCAAAGAAAGGTCGTCAACCTCTCAACCTTTAATGGCCTTAAACCACAAGTTTTAACCCATATAAAAAAATAAAAAAGAAAAAAGGGAAAGAAAAAGAAAAAGAAAAAGAAGAGAAGTCCAAAAACAGTTAGAAAAGGTAGGAAAGAAGTAGTACAAAAGAGCTAGGATGTATACCTCTTGAAGAGAAATGATCCTTTTGTTCACAAGACACTAATTTCACACCCTAAAGAGCTAAAATGCAAGCTCAAACACCTTAGTAAAGAACCCTCAAGGTTTGATTTAGAATGTCTAGACAAAGGGTATAGAAGTTGCAAGGGAGAGAGAGAAATGTAGAGAGAGAAATATTTTCCAAAATTTTGCTCCACAAAATTTTTTAACCCTAATTTTTGAAAGGGAGTCATCTATATATAGAAATAGATGATACTATCTCAAAAATATCCATACAGACACAGCTAGGAAGACAGCTGGCACAGTTGGCAAAAAGATCTGAATTTTAACACAAGTGGCCGGCAGGCCACTAATTGTGGGCGGCCAGCCACTAATGGTGGGTGGTAGGGCACTAGTGGGTCTGTTGGATGGTCATGCTTGAAAAACTACTGTTTTGGTCTGAAAAACAAGGCACAAAGTCTGTAGGTTTTTGAGGCGCAAAACTGAGGTTTCCTACTGAGGAAATCGAGCATTTGGACAAGCATATAAATTCATCATTGGGTGATCAATCAGTGGCACCCAAGTCGTAAGAGCGGTCAAAAATGGGTTGTCTACAGTTGCTCCTCTTTGACAGAGCTCGAAGTCATGAAATGACGTGAGTGAATGTCAAAGCCATGAGTCGACCTATTTTGACAAGGCCATAAAACTTGGACAAACAATCAAGACACAAAATAAATTGGTTGAGCTCAAAATCTGCCTATGTATCCCTTTGTAAGGAATCAAACCAGCGTAATTCAGGGGCAAGATGCAAAATGATACATGATATACATGATGCGATATAATAGCAGAGAATACAAACGAGCATACCACTTGACAATTATGAAAATGAGATTCAAAGCAATGCAACAATTGACATAAATAATAGTAAACAACTACGCTTTCGCATATAAGAAACAATCCAAGACTACATTTCCATGCAGAAAGGTTAGCAAGAGACGGGCTAAACTACACTTCTGCGTAGAGAGGTGAGAAACAACAAACCAAACTACACTGCCACATAGAGTGGTTAACAAGAAACAAGCCAAACTACACTTCCGCATAGAGAGGAACAAAACAACCCCAATTACACTACCACGTAGAGGAGTACAAGAATGAACTAAGCCACACTTCCGCGTAGCGAGGAACAAGAGAAACCAAACTGCACTACTGCGCGGCAAGATAATCCTAACTACACTTCCCTGTAGAGAGGAGAACAACAACAACCCAAACTACACTACCGTGTAGAGAAGCAATCCTAACTACATTTCCACATAGAAAGAAAGACAACAAACGAAGCCACACTACCACCTGACAGGGAACAAGAACAACCAAGCTACACTACCGTGTAGCGAGGCAATCCTAACTACACTTCTGCGTAGAGGGGATAAGAGAAAACCAAGCCACACTCCTGCATGGAAAGGAGATCCCAACTACACTTCCACGTAGAGAGGACAAAGAACAAACCAGGCCACACTTCCAAGTGGTAAGGCGAAGGACAAACCAAGCCATACTTCTGCATGGAGGGATAAAGGGAGGGAACCCAAATCAGACTCTCATGACAAGGGTGGACACCACAATGCACATGAATACGACACAATGCAACGTAATTGAAAATCAGTACGGTGACAACGCATATTCTATGCAACATAAAATGTAATGCAAGTTCTATGCAAATAGGATAAGTATATATGTTATGATGCAGTGCGCACATGCAACGTAAGAGGTATGTGAGAATGCATATTCAATGCAAGAATCGAAAGCATGTTCTATGCAAGAGAAAATAACAGATATGTAAATCGACAAAACAAACAAAAACAATGTTCAACAACAACGTCCAACTTACTCCTCAGAGGCTTCACGTTCACGCGCCGGAGTACAACAGACATTGGAACGGTGTAATCGGAGCACAGTTTCAAGCTCCTCAGAAATCAAATCGAATTCAAATACCTCAATCCTTTTTTCCAGACCCAGAAGTGGACCTCCTATACACTGTTAGGGCAAAAGGGGAATAAAACCAGCACCGGGCAACAAAAGGGGCCTGTTAGCCACTAATAATTTACGGCTGCCGACTATTAGTAGCTTGCCGGCCACTAAAGCAAAATCGGGGGCACTTCAGTCTTTTAGGCACGAGTCTTCTTTAAATCATCATCCAAGCTTCATTTGCACACCCCCCATGACCGAAATCCTTCCCCCTCCCTCTGTAGGTGCTTCCTCTCTCTAGATTCGTGCTTTGTACACATTTTCCAATGCCCCACATAAACTTTATTCATAAACCCTCTTTGGCCCTCTTCACTTTGAACCGATCAGATTTTGTTTTCGTTGATTTTTTTCGGGTTTTCAACACTTTGGGCTTGTTCCCCTTGAGTTTCTCTTGGGTTTTCTAAACTTTCCCAGGTTTTTTTTTTCTCCAATTTGCTCTCTCCTAGGGTTGACTTTTTCTAAGTTTTCCCTTTTTTCTACATTTTTCTTCATTTTCACCCTCTTTTTAGATGGTAGACGATGTCCCACATGATGGTGCCCCTCCCGAGGTACCTATGCTTCCACCTACTGTCGAGGTTGAGGAGCATATAACTGGCGAGGCAACGGAGGACATTGCCCCTGACCTTAAGGCAGAGGTAGAGGCAGAGGTAGAGGTCTTCACCCTAGGGCTCGAGCCTGAGTTACTACCATTGAGGGTGAGGCCCTTTGATTTGGCCACTTACCACCCCCGTACGCACATGATGGAACCCAAAGGCATCAGGCGCTTTGATGATTTCACTGATGGCATGCCGGTGGATATTTTGCTGAGAAAGCCAGACTCCCACATTTCCTACGGCGCTTCTGAGGTACAACCCTTATGCTTTACTGCCTTTCATTTGACTATCTTGCACTTCTTTTCATCTGACTCTTCTTTTAGCACTATCTTTCATCTGATTCACTCTTTCTTTGCCACAGGAGGACTCTTGCTCTTGTAAGGCTTACGAGGCAGTGACAGCCAGGGATTGGTATCACGAGCTTCCTCCTCGAGTTCACGACCTTATCGATGAGGCAGGCTTTGGCTTACTTTGCAACGGGCTCACGCGCCACATGGCCAGCCGAGCCCTAGTCGAAGCATTAGTGGAGAGGTGGTGGGATACCACCAACTCCTTCCACTTCTCTTCCACTAGCGAGATGATGATGACCCCCTATGACTTCTCGATAATCACAGGCTTAGGCGTAGGGGGTGATCCGATCCCTTTTGACATAGACATGGGCCAATGAGAGGTGGCCTAGATCTACCTGCTCGGAGCGAGCCCACCCGTATATAGGCCAAGTATGGTGCGATACAGTTGGTTCCTCGAGCACTTCCGTAGGAGTCACCCTGAGACTTAGGAGGAGGTAGAACAGTATGCCCGGGGCTTCCTGATGTACCTACTCAGTACCACCTTATTACGGAAGAGGTGGAATATTGTGGGTTTGTACTTGCTGAACGCCCTTGTGACCCTGCCCCGTGTCCGGTATTAGGACTCGGGTGGAGCCGGCCTTGCCACGCTCTACGGCTACATGAGCTCCACTTCCCATATGAAGGGAGATAGTGTCGGAGGCTACTGGGGAGCCTGGGAGGTGTGCACTGCACCTTCAATTTTGTTTACTTCTTCTTATGCTTTCTGCTTTGCATTTTATGCCTTATATTTATTCACACACTGTTGATGCACACTGCTGATCTTTTCTTGTAGCTGTGGGTTTACGCCTATTTTCTAGCCCTGGCTCCAAGCCGATTGATGAGATTGCTCCTGCCGTACCCTACTCGCGGCGGTATGATGGAAGGTGCCGCCACCAGAGCCGCGAGGAGATGACCTTTACCTTCTATCATCGCTACTTCAACACAGTGGTTGCTCGCAAGGTAACCCGAAACTCACAATCATTTCTGCTTTTTCCCATTACTACTATTTTGATCCATATTTTGACAACTAACAGCAACTAACAACTTATGCATTCTTTACTTATAGATCACCTAGTAGCCATGGCTGAAGATGTCAGTTGGAGTTAGAGACCAGTATGCTAGAGCCTAGGCTATTGCCCGATATCAGATCTTGTTAGAGGGCCCATTTTGTCGGGCCTAGTTCTTGGGAGAGCGATTTGTATGCCAAACACTAGGCTTGCTTGCCTCGGTTGTTCCTATGCCAACCCTAGCATCCATGAGAACAATTGATAGCCTCTTAGCTGAGGCCATTATTTAATATATGGTGGGGATAGACACCAAATATTTTCGAGGAGACGGAGATTACACGACCTTCATCCGAACTCCTCTTATTCCACCCCTGATTGGAGTTCACCCGGGTGACGCAGCAGGTGATACCTTGGCTGGAAAGGCTGCTCAAGAGGTCGAGACTGGTATTGGAGAGGCCCCTCCCGCTACGCAGGCTACCAGTTGTGCGGCGATTCCTACCACGATTCCTTGTGGGCGACTGAGCAAGACGGTCTACCATCTCCCGATGAGCCACTGGAGGGGGGGCACAGGTACGTTAGAGCCTCGGGTACACGTCAGGTACAGACCACACTTGACACCTTGCATCCCGCATTCTGCTTTTTTAGATGCTAATTATTCAACTTCACTTCCAGGCACCCACAGAGTACACAGAGGGCCTTCTTCAGCTGTGCAGACACCCCATTTTTGACCGCCCTCAAGACTTGCACTCCACTGATGGATTATTTGGTGATGAAAGTTGTGCAATGCAAAGGTTCAGTTTCTTCGACAAAAGGAGCTTCAAATCCTAACCTCACACCCCATTTGTGGGCCAAAAAAGATATTAGACCTTAACACCCTCTCTTTCAAAATGTTTTTGAAAGAAAGTTTCTACGATGTTCCGAGGCTCGCATTTTGTTAAATGTTGCACTTTTCGGTAAACCGAGCAAAGACAAAGTGGAAATGAATGAAAGAGAGGCGAACTGTTTGAAAAATCTTAAAAACCACCTTATTTATGGGTTTGGGGTTAAAAAAAAGAAGAGAGGAGGGAAGAAAACTAGTTTGGGAGAAGTTCGACATGAATCCGGTTGAGCCAAAACTGAGTAGTCTTCACTAAAAGAGGCATAACTTTTTGTAGATTTGGAATTTTGATGTGAGGCTTCCACCATTGGAAAGCTTACTTTCGGAGCTTCAATTTGGACACAAGAATGACCTGAAAAGGAGTCCATATGAAGGAGATATGCCCATTTGAAGTTTAACCGGCAGAGTAGATTTTTGCTGTCGGCCAGAAAAGTAGCCAGTCGGCCACTAGGGGTGGCCGGCCGGCTAGGAAAGGTAGCTTACCGGCCACTTGAAGTAGCCGACCAGCTACTAAGGTCCCAAACTCAGATATTTTGCAGATCTTTTCCCTCCAACTTTCTATTTTGCAGATATTTCGACCAAGGCTCTCATTTTTGCTATATATGAAGGCAATATCTATCATTTTAAAAGGTTGACAAGTTTGGGAGCTTCTCTCTCTCTCTCTCTCTCTCTATAATTTTGTGAGCAAAATTTCAGCCTGTCTCTCTATAATCTCTCTCTCTCTCTTCCTATATTGCCCTTAGAAGTGAGAATTTCCTACACTCTTGCAAAGAGACCCTAGGCCAAACACCACCACCTTGGAGCAAAGGTCCTTGGAAGTCCTATTTGATGTCTAAAGCTTGGTTTTAGCTCAGAATTTGGCCTGGTTTACTGCTGTGCTTCAAGGGTAAGGCCTTGTCCCTTTAAGCTTTGTTTTGGTTAAGTGCATGGCCATCTCTTTGTGCTATTTTGGCCTGGTTTTTCAACCATAAAAACTATGATTTTAAGTTTTAAAAGTGGTGGTTTAAGCCTTGTTTGGTAAGGGGGTGTCCCCCCCCCCCCCTTTTGCTCCTTGGCTTGTAAAGCCTTTTGAGCTATCTCTCAAAGCTTTTGAAAAAACCCTTCCTTGGCCTTTTAACCACTGAATTCTAGGGGAATATCAGTGGCAAAAACCTAGTTTTGAGGTCCCAAATAGGAGGGGGTGGTCCCCCCTCCTTGTATCTTGTTTGCATGTGTTGGTGGCCTAGCATTTGAGCATGCTTTTCTACTCTTTTGTAACTTAGTTCAGGCATGTTTTTGGCTATATTTTAGCAAGTTTAAACTCTGTTTTTGGCTGGTTTAGTCACTGGTTGCTTGCATCTTGCACTTGTAGTGTAATTTTGCTTACTAGCCTAACATGTTTGATGATTTGGCCTATTGATCTAGCTTGTGTTAGCTTAATTCCAGCATATTTTTGCTACTGATTTAGCATGCTTTAAATCTGTTTTGGGTCGGTTAAGTCCTTCGAGGCTTGGTTTGCATGGCTATAGTGTAAATGGCCTTAACTAGCTTTGAGTTTTAGGACCCCTTGCATGCTTTGCTTGTGATGTTTCCATGATATGTTATCATTTAGCATATGATATCAGAGCATATATCTTTGCCACACTCTTGCATGTGTCACTCCTTCATTGCTTCTAAGAGTTAAGCTTTTTGCCTTACTTGCGAGCCAACATGTGCGCATGATTTTCTTGCCTTTTGTGCCTAAGTTTTAGCATGATTACGCCACTGATTTGGCATGTTTTAGGTCTGTCCATAGCTGATTTGGTCATTTGAGCTTTGTATTGCATACCTCTAGTGTTGTGTCCTTCACTAGTTTCAATGCTTTTGACTCTTAACATGTTGTGCATGGTTTGTTTGCATGATTTTAAGTCATTTAGGATGTCATTTCAGTGCTGAAATATATGCCATTGCACTCCATTGTTTCACTCTTTCATTCACTTTGAAAGAGGTCTTTAGCCCCTTGTTGGCTTGAGCATGGAATTGAGGCTCTCATGCCTAATGGTTTTAGCCTTCTCTTAAGGGTTTCTACTAACCAAAAGCATGAAGCTTCTTTTATGCTCAAGGTACTTGTGGCTTAGGCCATCCCTCTTATTAGAGGACCTTCACATTGGACTTAACCGGTTAAGGGATTAGTTGGTAAGCTAAAATGTGTAAAGAAAAATGAGCTAACTAAAACATGACTAAGATAAGCATGTTGTTTGCATTGCATGTGTTTGGATCGGACGTTAATCCAAACAAAAGAAATGTGGGACGTTTCATACTCAAAGTGATGAAACGTGTCACGTTTCTTGGTCGCCAACACCCTTGATCATGCATGATGGGGTGGAGGCACTTAGAGTCTTATGTGTGCATTCACTAAGCTTGAACAAGCTTAGTTCTTCGGCCATCATGCATTGAGATGCTTGATTGGTGGCTTGAGAGCCAAGTACCACACTCGTTTGAGTTTGAGACACGATGAGGAGGGTGGTAGTACACACATTTCTTGCCAAATACATTGTCTTGGCTCGGTTGCTTTCTGTTGCAGCAAAGGCTGAATTCTGGAAAGAGAAGTGGCTGGCCGGCCACTTGCACTAGCCTACCGACCACTTGCACTGGCCAGTCGGCTAGTTGAGGTAGCCTACCGACCAGTTGAGGTGGCTGGCCGGCCACCTGCAAGAGAAATTGTCCAAAGTGTTCCCCGTGTTGCGGCAGATGCAATATGGAAGTTCGTGTGATGTTCTGAGATCACCGCAAGTGCAAACAGACGCAACTCATGGCAAGGCAATGCATTCCGAGGTGAAGCAAACCGAGCATGCATGTCTCCCTCCCCCCTCGAGGCCATTTTACTGCATTACTTAGCTAGTTAATTTACCGGTTTCGTAATTAATTAGTTAATGTGCTTAGCTAATTTAATTCATCTCTGTAATATTCTAATTAGCTTAGCATAGCTAGTTTCAATTCGGTTTGTAATAATTAATTAGCTAGCATAGTTGATAAGTTGATTAGCTTAGCTCATCATTCGGACCGTCCTTCGTGATGGCGTAATGTTGTAATAAGCGTACGTGTGTATGTGCATGTCTTCCAACCCCACTTCTTTCTCCCTTTTACTTAATCGCTTTCGATGGCTAGTTTTAGGGCACGTTTCAATTAGAATACCTTATGCTTGCATGCGTGCATCATTCATTTGTCTTGCATGCACGGGGCTTGGCGCATCATACAAACTATATCGTATTTCAATACACTTCTTTGAATACGTGTTCATCGCATGTTGTTCAAAACGAATCATATGTCATCTTAGATAACCGAGCCTATTTAGTTGCATTATTGCATATGTTGCATTAGGCATCTTGTATAGCTAGGATCATGCATATTTCTAACTAGTTTTTTGTTTTGGCTTGGAGTACACTGTAAGTGTTTACGCTTTAGCATACTTGCATGAGTGTGAGTGTTGCCTTGATAGCATGCTTGCCATGAGGCTATTTGCTTAAGTGCTTAACTGCATGAAAGCTTGTGGGTGAAGGCTTGATTGCCAGAATTGGGACAATTCATCAAATGCGAGTTTTAAGCCCACTTTGTGAAGTGGCAAATCATCATGTTTTAAGCCCACTTGAGGGTGGCAAATCCACACTTTAGCCTACTTGCGAGTAGCACTTTCAAACCATTTTCGAAAACAAACACGAGTTGTTTTGTTCCGATTCTTGCGGTTGAGTCTATACTTGTATGATGTGTGCATCACATAGTAATATTAGCTAACAACTGGAATAAGAACACATGGTTTATAAAACAACATATCATGCTTAGTAGAGGCCAATCCTTGGATCGGGCGAGCGGGGGTGCTCATTTCAGGACCTTCCCCTCTCGTACCCAAGTTCCCGAGCTGAGGCAACTTTGGTGATGACGGACACGTGGCCTTTGGCACTAGTCAGGGTTTCCTAAATTTCTCAAAATAAAATATTTAGGTGGCGACTCTGTAATCTGGCAAAGCAGTCCATGTTTGGAGCTTTTTCATTCAAAACTGATTTTTCAAAACCAATTGCCAGATTTGGATTCTTTGGTGTTTATCAGTCTCACATTGCACTTTGTGAGATTGGATTTAGAACCGTGGCAGGAGTCTGAACTGTAGTAAGACCAAATTCGTGCCTTCTCCCAAAGGGGGGGCGCGAAAAGTAAGTCAGGTCTACAGTTTTTGGCGACTCTGCTGGGGATTTATAGAACTTGACTCGAACTTATGATATGTTGTTTTATCTATATTTATGTGTTTCTTTGCATTGCATTTACATAGGTGCACCAAAGTCACAGTGTTTGCCATCTGCTATTCTTGAGCAGCTTGTCGGAGGCTCGCTTGGAAAAGCGTGCCATAAGGCTGACCAGTTACGGGCTCTGCCACGATGTGAACACAAACCTCGGATTGGGATCACCATCGAGGCACCCTTTTTGACTAATCGACCTAGTTGCATATCGAAAGCCTGAGAGACTTTTCCAAACTAGGACAGGTTGCTCACCTGAATGCAGGATTGTTTCAAACCGCATGCATGCGTAGCGAACCCTAGTTCCTGACGAAACTAGGACAGGGAAACCCTATCCCATCATAGGGGTGTTTTGGCTCTTACTTGCTTGATACGTGCTTTAGAGTGAAACTCTGGAGGAATGTATGTATCAGTTGCAAGTCTAGGTATCAGTATTGTGATATCTGTTTTAGGGCAGAATTTAGTAAAGAGCACAGTCATTCAACTATGCTCATATCTGTTCTAGTAAAACCAGGCTGAGGTGCTATCTATTTTCTCTTTTGCTAGGTAGTCCTAGAACCATAGGTTCAGAAGGCTCCAATGTTCCCCGGGTACATTGGACTTGTGTTGATAGACTTTGTCAGGTTGGAGATTTAGTGCAAAAGAGCAACCCGTGTTTTCTTCGCTGAGGCAAGGCAAAGAAAGGCCAGTCAGGGCTCACCGGTTCAACTAATCTTACAGTCACCAGTCACATCACCTCTGTTCAAATTAGCAGACTCATGATGGCACAAAGTCCGGAAGAAGTTGTGGCCATGATGGCAGCATTAAACCAGGGAACCGCCAGGCAGGGTGAGACTAATGTCGAAGTGTAATGCCCGTCTGGGGCACCTACCACACATCTAGCGTCGGGACCCCAGCCGAACTTTGACCCACTTCCGCCAGTTGAAGATTCGCATGGTCTGGATCCTCGAGAAGGGTTGGCTCAAACCTGAGTTTTCAGACCCCTGGTGCAGCCTAATGAGAGGCTTTATTCCCTTGATGCTAATGATCTCAATCTGACCATGGTGAAAATTGCGAACCTTGAGAAGCATTTGAAAAAGGCACAGGGCCTTAACTCCATTCTCGACATTGAGGATGGGTACATCGAGGCTGCTGTAAGGCTCCCAGATAGATTCAAAATGCCACATATTGACCGTTTCGACGGGTCTGGAGATCTTATGGTACATATCCGGCTTTTCTTGGACGTCCTGAAACCGATGGGTCTGACTGAGCCACAGAAACTCTCTCTGTATGGAAGAACCCTGTCGGGTATAGCAGCCACTTGGTATGCCAAGTTGGAGGACGCAGTGAAGCAAAATTGGGAAGAGTTGGCTGAGGCCTTTGCCAATCAGTACTCTTGAAATACCCAACTTGAAATAACCACTCAAGACCTTGAAGCAACCCATCAGAATCCTACAGCCTTTTGTAGAATTTGTTGCAAGGTGGAGAGCAAAGGCAGCACAAACAACAAATCGCCCTTTTGAGAGGGACCAAGTGCGGATAATGGTGCAGAATCTTGAGCATGATATGTTGCAAAGTTAATAGTCGCACCACTATTCACTTTCAAAAGTTTGCATGAATTGGGGGTTCAGATTGAGAGTGCGTTCAACACAGGGATTATTCCCAGAACAAGTGAACCAACAAGGAGGGTGATTTCTGGAAGTACCCAAGCTGGTAGTAGCACCATTCCCAAATCTACTGAAATCAATACAGTCGCCATAGCCGACCCTTTTGCCAAATCAAGTCTACAAACAACCAGCCCAGCCCGAGCTCAAGGTAGAACTTTCACCCCCCTCTATATGAGCCTAACTAGTGTACTAAAAGTCCTGATGGAAAGATGGTATCTTAAACCCCTTGATCCTCAACCTCTGCCTGACCCACTCCCTGCCAGACATAACCCCACTAAGTTCTGTGTGTACCATCAATAGCGCGGTCATGGCACCGATCGTTGCCACCACCTTCGTCTTGAGGTCCAGAATCTCATCGACAACTAGACGGTAGCTCCACCTCAAGACCCCAATGTCCAAGTACCTCGTCCACACCTTAACCTTATCCATACACAACCACCTACCTTCGACCCCAGCATATACATCACCCCGGCCCATCTACCCAAGCTTGAGGTGTTTATCACAGAAGGCATGGAGTTATGCATGATGGATGCACTTGAACCCCAATCATCTTAAACCCGTGAACCCACTACTTCTGAGCTGATGAGAATGATTGAAGATCTTCAGAGAACTATGGCAAATCTGGCCTTTGGGATATTTGCTCCGTCATCGACCAGATCACAAGCTAGAAATTTCATCCCAGGTCTAGGCAATGACATGTCGACAACAACTGGGCTCTGCTCTGATATAGCGACCCAATCCCTTGGCAAGGTGGAGGTGAGTAGTAAAAACGAGGTCGGGGCAAGTATTGATCCGTATGCACAACTTCGGTGGGCTATTACGGCATTGAAGGTGAAAAGGCTGAACAGACAACAAGTGCTTATAGTTGTTGCAAAGACTGTGGATGACACTTTTGTCACTTAGGATGAGAGCATTCTGAATTAAGGGGCAAGCCGGAAAAAAGGGCTGTCGTACTAGAAACACCCCTCTCAACTTCAGTCCTGTATCTGTCGGAGATCAGCAAACCCAGTTAACACCTGCCGACCCTTTCACCGGTACATCCAACACAACCTCACAAACCTCAAAGTACCCACTCCATGGCCAGAGGTTCTTCGCCCCGCTTTATATGTCCTTATCCAAAGCCATGGGTGTGTTGATCAAAAAGGGCCATCTCAAACCCCTTGAGCCTCGGCCTCTCCTCAATAACCTCCCTCCCTCATATGATCCGGCCAAGTACTGTGGCTTCCATCAACAAACCGGTCATGGCACTGACAGTTGTTTTCGTCTTCGCAAAGAAATACAAGATTTGATTGATAACAAGGTCATCGTCGCACCAGGCTCTGTAAAGTCTATCGACACTAGATCAGTGAACTTGGGGGATAATGTGATTATGTGATCAGGGGATGAACCACTTGCGGATGGCGCTCAGTTTACTCCCGATATGGGGATGACACGCACTGTTTTGAGCAATTTGCGAATGTTGTTTATTGTACTTTCTGACTTGGGTATTGGGTCAGTCTTGTTGTGTTGTATTGAGTCAGTCTTCTTATACTGAGTCAGTCGAGTCTGTCTTGTTGTATCGAGTCAGTCTTGTTGTGTTAGAGTCGGGTGATTTCAGGGGTGTTACCTCGGATATCACTATCTTGTTTTGTGTTTGTCTTTTACACCCTTTCTTTTGTGTCTATTTCTGCCTTTGCGCCAGTTGTGCCAGAAGATCTGAATGAGATGGCAGTATTTGACCAAAACTGTGTCTTTTCTGTGCCTTGAAATCATTGCATTGACCTAAGTTTTTCAAAACTTTTTGAACACTGTGATGAAAACAAAGAGGGAGGAATTCCTCGGGATTTGCAAAAATTTGATCAACTAAGAGAAAGAGCAGCATGCTAAGCCCTTAATAAATGAGATCATGTTTGTTAATGTGAGTACTGAGAAGGATCCTGGCTTGATCCAGATTGGTTCTACATTGTCTTCAACGCGAGCGACTAGTCGCTTTCTTAAAAGATTTCAAAAAATGTTTTGTGTGGTCCTGCGAAGACATGCATGGAATCGCTCTTGAGATTGTGTAGCATAGGATCGCTCTAAGCCTTAAGACTCAACCCCTTTTGCTTTCAAACCTTGAACTTGGATTCAGAATGTTCAATGGTCAACCACAATATGAGGCTTGTATGGCCAGATTTGAAGCGGCCCATGAACTAGGGGCAATAAGGTCATATGACATCAAAGGAGGCCTGCCAGGCCAGATTTGAAGTAGCCCTCGAACTAGGGGCAATAAGTTCAGATGTCGTCAAAGGAAGCTTGCAAAGTTGGGTTTGAAGTAGCCCTTGAACTAGGGGGAAAAAAATGGCAAATGTGCTCAAAGATTCAAAAGATGGCTCATTCCGCAAACCAATGAAGACTGGCAAGAAGCCAAATTCCAAAAGCTGAAAGAAAAAAAATTATTATTGAAGGGCAATCAAGTTCCTATTTGCAACACTAGGGGCAACTTCAGACCCCGCACTACAACAAAATGGTACTTTAATGACAAAATCACTTCATCTCCAATAATGAAATTTTCGTCACCAAATTGATCCATGAGGAAATAATTTCGTCACCACGTTTGTCATCAATTCGTCGTCACTAAAAGTACCTGATGACGAAAATTTATTTTGTCACCTATTATTGGTATTTGGTGATGAAATATTTCGTTACTAAATGTTAAATATTTTGTCACCTATAACATCCATTTCATCACTAGAATTAAATAAACTTTTATTATATTTGTTTTGGGTGACAAAATATTTCGCCATTAAAAACAGCGATAAAATTTTTAGTGACAAAAATATCGTCACCAAAAGATAGAAAAAAAAGACTCTTCAGTGACGAAAACTTTTGTCAACAAATATTTTAATTTAGTGATGAAATAGTGAATATGTGTGACGAAATTATTTGTTGGGATTAAAAAGTTTTAGTGTCAAATTTTTTTCGTTGCCAATAATAAATAAATTTTAAAAATTGAGGGGAGGGTTATATTTGCAATTTATATTTTTTTTTTCAATAAACAATACTTGTACATTGTAATAATCTATTAAATAAAATATCTAATGCAAATCAATATAAAATTAAACTGTTCATTATCATAAAACAACCCAAGCAAAATACATGTCTCATAGTATCAACAAATTAATATATAACATCCAAACTATAACATTTATTCTAGTAAAATCAAAAACTACAACACAATCAAAATAACTTGTGCATTTTAATAACCTGCGGAATATAATATCCATTACAAATCATTACAAAAACTTGTTCATTTGGTAACATCAACAAAAACTTATTCATTTTAATCTATTCAATAAAATATCAACAAAAAGATAAGATCCATCACAATATAATCATAACCCACAACAACATAGTCAAAATACATGTTTGGTAATATCAACAAAAAGTACAACTATACTGTGATGGATGTGTCTGGTAATATCAACAAAAAACTCTTGCTATGCAGATTACTAAATTCGTTCATCTCCAATCTGCCATTTAAAAAAGAAAAAATAAAAACAACAACAACAACAACAAAAGGTTAAGGTAACCATTCACTAAATATGTTAATATGCAACCTAGAAGAGAAAAAATAAAAATTTCAAAGTAAATTTTAAACCAAATTTTACCGTGCTTGTTCCGTAAATTTTTACAACTTACATTAGTTCCTCCCAAGGTGTTCATGATATTTCTTGGCCTTTTAACCACTATTTCAAGATTTTACTCCCTAACGGCCTATTTTTAAGCCTAAATGTTTTCCAACCGAGAGTCCTATGATTGTTCTATAAGTTTTCACAACTTATCTTGATCCCTCCCAAAGTGTTCATGATAATTTCTGATAATCTCAAGGTGTTTGTGATGTTTTTCGGGCCTTTAGTTGCGTATTTCACTATTTTCCCGGGACCTTGTGCCTAAATGTCAAAAGCAGTTTTTTATTCTACCCTAGTTGAAGAAGAAATGTTCTACTAAATTAACATATAAACATAAGTTAGTGATTGTTCCTACACGATTGAAACACCAATAAAAACAACAAAACTTAACATTAGTAAGAAGAAAATTAATTTTTGACAATTAACATAAAACATTATACCATGAATTCTTTACTATTCCACTTCTTGTCAATTAGAGATGTCCATTGATTAAGAGTAACACTTGTAGGTGGGTGGCTTCTCGCGTACTCCTCCCCTCTTGCATTCTTAAGTTGCTTGTATTATTTGTGCAACCTATAGGTGAAGCTACTCAATCGCCGACCAAACTGTGTGTTTAAAGTCCTTGCTACATCACTCGGATTGCCTTGTAGATCAAATTAATCCTGCAAAATCAAATCATTTTTTTTATAAGTTAAGTAACCTAAATTTTGTTCACATACACAATTAGACGTAGCAGCAACCAACTGTGATATATACATTTTTCAGCATAAGACAAGTCTTACTACAATGGGCACATCGGACATAAAGTTTAAACTACTAAACCAAATTATTCTAAAATATGTATTATAAATAGGGCTTTACAGGCCACTCATGTCCCAATTCAGACACCTACTAGTTCATATTACTTATGCCTATCAAATTGATTAAACTAAACTGAAAATTTGGGTGTTGAAAATCATAACAACTCTAGCAAAAATACAATGAATATCCCTGGAATGGACTGAACAGTGAATTTGAAAGAAGCCCTACCCAAAACAAAAATACAATGAATATCCCTGGAATGGACTGAAAAGCATCTTTAATGTATAGGAATTCAAGGAAATGAGCCCAATATTACTTACAAAAACATTTAACAGATGTTTCCTAATACAAGTATTTTAGACACTTCCTTGGCATGTTCCCATAACTACATATTTAATACTTAGAAATTAAGGCACCTCCAAATCATTTTCTATTTCTAGAAATATTAGCGTAGTTTTAAATACATGTTTCTTTAACTTCAGCAACAATTACTTTTTAGACCTGTAAATATTTTCCTCAATTTCTATAATCCAGGCAAATCAGAAAGTAAATTCCCGTTGATGTTATGTACGTGTGTGTGAGAGAGAGCAAGTGAATTACTCATCCTACAAGTTCCTTTCAAATTTGAACACACAATACCATCAACCATACATTACCCATGTCAATTTTTAAAACATGAACCAAAGAAACAAAATGATAATGCATTACAGTAGGATTTTCTCTAAACAATATGAAACATATAGCTCCTTTTCTCCCACATATGTATGTTTTCAACTAATCTATCATGTTATTCTTTATTTGTAATAGCTATCTCTAACTCATTCGGCTTTGGAGGACACAATGCGGTGATTGCTTTCGCTCCATTTACACCCTAAAAAGGACTCAAGGCAAGAAATTCCTTGCAAAATTAATGAACATAGAACAGAGGGTAGGTTTATAGAACTTGTGCATGTGCATATAATCTTTCATGTGTTCTACAAACAAAACCTCTGTTTCTTTTTTCTTGACAAGTACACATGTCATACATAACTTGTCCATTTTTTGGATGGTTAAAGCCATCAATAACATGTTTGTACGAATTCATAACATAGATGTAAATAAAGCAATAAAATCGGACATCAACAATACATGTGTTTTCTCTCTTGAAGCACTACTGAGTCTTGGCATTAATTGAAACCTTCATAGATACGTACCAGTGACACCAAAATAGAAGCCATCAAAAAATAAATAAATAAATAAAAATTTAACAAAATCAATGCCAAAAACAATTGAAGTTAAGAGACTTGGTAAATTGACATTATTAAGTCCCATTTAAAAATTCATAACAAGCATCCAAGTTAAACACTAAACCCCCAATTGAAAAGCCCCAAATTTTGAAATTGAAAAACCCTAAGCCCTAATTTTCAAATTCAAAAGCCTCAAATCAAAACTCAAAACCCTAGTATCTAAACATGCACCCGAAATTGGACGGTGGGAGGGAGAGGTGCGAGAACTCCGGTCGGAGGGAGAGGTAAGACGGCTCCATTTGCTTCGTTCGCGGGTCTTCGTCGACCGGAGGGAGAAGCGAAGATGAGCCGGGCTGCGAAGGAGGTAGCTCCGAAGGACTGCTCGAGCAACGCAATGGCCGTCATGAGTGAAGCAATAGCTGTTGCTCCGAAGGACAGCTCTTCCCTCTGTTTCTCTTCATGGTCTCTTTTCCCTCCATCTCTTCTTCATCTCCTCTCTCTCTCTCTCTCCCTCTCTCTCTCTCGAACACATCTCCCTATTAGTCTTTCTCTATTTTTCCCTTTTTCTTTTTTTTGGGACCAGGGAGTAGAAATTTAGACAAAATTTTATGAGGAAATTTTAATTGAGGCAAAATTTTGAAGGGCTTGTTTCAAATATTGAGAAGAAATTTGAGATAAAATTTTGTAGTAAAAATTGGTTTTAATTTATATTTTTTTAAGTTTTATTATTTATGTTTGTAATTTTACCTTTATTAAGGTTTAATTAATATTTTGAATGAAAATAAATAAATTTATGAAATTTTATGCTTTTAATCAATAAATAATAATTCTATTAAAAAATTATTATTATTATGTTCTTAATAATTTATTATTTAATTATTAATATTCTTTTTGAACTGATTATTAATAGTTATTTCAAATCGTAACAAATTTAATTAATATTAGGAAACATTCAAAACTACGTAGTTTTGATACAAAATATGTTAGAGAGAGAAAGAGAGAGAGATACCTGTTGTAGCGAGCGGCGGCCGGCACTGTGCGGCTTAGCCGGTGCGACAAAGATGGACGGACGGTGTGACGGAGATGAATGGGTGAGGGGGTGACAAAGAGAGATATAGAAAGTAAAATACATGCATCTAAACAGAGAGATATCTATCTCTTGGTTCCATTTTATTTTTTATTGATTTTAAGTATTTAGTGACGAAATTTGGTTTTCCTCTCTAAAAATAACACATTTGGAGATGAACTTATTTCCTCTCTAAATTTTTTTTATAATGGTGACGAAAAATTTCGTCTCAAAAATTGCGCCAAATCTTCCGCCAAATTTTCCAAGGGTGAGAAACTGTTTTGTGACGAAAAATAAAATTTAGAGACAAATAATTTTTTTGTCACAAATTGTTTTATTTGATTTTAAGCATTTGGTGACGAAATTTGGTTTTCGTCTCTAAAAATAGTATAATTGGAGGCGAAATCTTATTTTCATCACTAAAACTTGTATATTTGGAGACGAAATAGTTTTTTCGTCATGTGTTTTCCTCACCATAGACCTTTTTTGTTGCAGTGCCGATTGAATTGATTTCTACATCATCAGCATACAGCAGCCATTCTCCTAGATTCAGATGGCTTCGAGATCTCAAACTGATCAATATGGACAAGTTAAACTTTTTACCCTTGAGAGGCTCGCTGGGCCAAAAACCTAAAAGGGCGACCCAGGCAAAAGTTAGAGCAAAAGAAAAAAAAAGAAAAAGAAATGAAAAGAAAAAGAAAAGAAAAAGAAATGAAATGAAATTAAAAAAAAAAAGAAGAAAAGAAAAAGAAATGAAACGAAAAAGAAAAGAAATGAAAAAATGAAGGAAAGAAAAGAAGAAAAGAAGAAAACAAGAACAAATGAAAAGAAAAGAAAAACAAAGCTCGCAAGGTTGAAAACCCGAAAGGGCGGCCTTGGCAAAAGTTAGAGCGCAAAGGGAGAGCGTCAACACCCGAGTGAACCTCAACCCGGAACTACGTACGGCCTGATTCCCATCATTGGGATACGTAGGCAACTTCATCCTAAAGTTCGGCCCCAATCATTTTTAGCCTGCTTGGCTCATCCATGTTGATTGGGTTATCCTTGTTCAAACTCGGCTATCATATCCATGTGCAAATTGGCTCGTCTTCGTTCAAATTCGGTTGTCCTATTCCGTTAAAAGATTCAGCTGCAAGATAACTCAAATTCAGATCTGAGGTTGTGCATCTCAAGAATAGATTCCGTGTTGGTCAAGTAGTAGCCATTTGCAAAAATAGTTTTTGAGGATTTTTTTAGTGAGTTGCCTGATTTTCTCGAAAATTGCTCCATTTTTCCAAAACTGGACAATTTCTTGGACCCAAAAAAGGAAAATTTTCAGTGCTCATAGCCTCACTTTCATGATTTCAAATCAGAAAATTGAACAAGTATGTTAATCTAACTCTCATATTGGTCAAAATTGTTTTAGTAGAAAGCCAAAACAAAAAATGGTCAACATGATGAACTAGGGGCACAGTCGAGTCAGGTTTTCTATCTTTTCCCCCTTGTCACCTTGCTTGCCGGAAAGGGCACTCTACTTGCCAGAAAAGGGCACAACTGAAGCTAACAGTAAAGGGCCGAAAGCTCTCTCGACCTCCAAGCAGCGAGGTATCAAGCCAAGTGCGAAGCACGTACTGGAACTAGAACGGGATATTCGGTTCCCTCATTTGGGACGATCACACCCAAATTGGCATCTGACCCGGAATGGGGACGTAGAAAACATAATGTGTGAGAGCAATCAATTGTATACCTGGCCGGTGGGACATGCTGTAACTCACCTCGATCAAGCTATGCCAGAGGCGTCGTCAATTGATGTCAGTTACAAATCTGCTACACACCCAGTCATAGTGTAACCCCTCTATGGGAAAGTTCACGAGTTATGACTGAAAGAAGGAGAATCTAGTAGAATACTAGGGGCAAGAGCCCATAACTTCCTATTTATCCATCAACCACCCAGGGGTGGGATGAAAAAGAAGAGAGATTGAAAAATAGAGAGATGTGCGCTAAGAGAAAAAGTGAGGAAAAGGGCTTTTTCAAAAAACTGGAGATTGAGTGCCAGAGTGATGTGAGAATCACAAATGAGCAAGGGTGGGAAACAATACCTGGAGAAGCTGTGGGCTCCCCGTGAACCGAGAGGTCTCTCGCCATTGGAACATGTCTGAGTGTTATGTGTGTGTTTTTGTTTGTCTCAATTCTTGTTTTGAGTTATTTTGAGTGTCAATAGATGTGTTTAGGTTGTTTTACCTTTGTTTTCCTTTGATTGAGTCTTTTTGACTGTGGTCAGTCGTAGGCTCAATACCTGGTTAAGAACTCATTCTCACTCTCAGTTTCAAAAAAATCGTTTTGTGCTCAGAGTGCTGTGTCATTCTCCACATTTGTGCCAAACAAGATTTGTTCTTTCATAAAACTGCAGGGTTCAACCCAGGTCATGTGAGAGCAACCGGACCAGGACCTATCTGAATCTACATGGGTTCCGGACTGCAAAGCAAAAGAAAATAGGGAAAATTTTGAACATGTTAGTATGTTTCAACTTCGGCAAGTTCCAAGACTGCATTCCAGGTGCATCTTCTTAGGCCTCGCCTTTCTCTGGAGTATGAGTGTATCTCGACCCCAAGTTTAAGCCTGCTTCAAGCCAGAATGGTAATCCAAGTAGCATGCAGATGTTACCTCTCACCAATATAAACAAGGTGTGTCCTTTTTGAGTTAAGCACGTTGCAAAGTTCTCCGAGAGGTAAATTAGAGGCACCAAAGTACATATTTGCCTCCCTTCTTGCATAGAATGTGCATTTTCATAAACCGCACATCATTTATGATTCTTGCATAGAATATGCTTTCAATGTTGCATAGAATATGCATGTTTCTTGCATATAATATGCTTTCAATGTTGCATAGAATATGCCTGTTTCTTGCATAGAATATGCTTTCAACGTTGCAGAGAATATGCCTGTTTCTTGCACAAAATATGCTTTCAACGTTGCATAGAATATGCATGTCTCTTGCGTAGAATATGCTTTCCATGTTGCATAGAATGTGCCTGTCTCTTGTGTAGAATATGCCTGTCTCTTGTGTAGAATATGCCTTCAATGTTGCATAGAATATGTCTGTCTCTTGCATAGAATATGTTTTTGTCTCTTGCATAGAATATGCTTGTTTCATGCATAGAACATGCTTTCAATTAACATCGTGCATCTATCGTACAATAATCTCACTCAGGGTATCTGTTTCACAATTTCATATCACTCGCACTGTCTTGTGCACCTTGTGGTTGTGTCTCACTCGCACTATTTTGTGCATTCTATGGTCTGGGAGACCTTAAAATCTTGCAGTTCACACTCGCGCTTTCTTGCGCATCGCACTTTTTCGTGCAGTTCACACTCGCACTGTCTTGTGTATTGCGCTTTCTTGCACAACCTTTCTCCACTCGTGTGAGGCGCGTTTGGACGCATTCGCACTGTTTTGTACAATTTACACTCGCGCTTTCTTGCGCATCGCACTATTTGATGCAGTTTACACTCGCGCTTTCTTGCGCATCTCACTGTTTTGTGCAGTTTACACTCGCACTTTCTTGCGCAACGCACTATTTTGTACAGTTTACACGCGCTTTCTTGCGCATCGCACTATCTTGTGCATTTCATTACATGCTTTCATCTTGCATAGAAAATGCTCGTATCTTTAGCATAGAACTTGCTCGCGCTGTTTTGCGCACCTTACCTGCACTCGTTAGTGCAATGCATCGCGCTTTCTTGCGCACCTTACCTGCACTGGTTAGTGCAAGGCATCGCGCTTTCTTGCGCAGCTTACATGGACTCGTTAGTACAGTGCATCGCGCTTTCTTGCACACCTTACCTGCACTGGTTAGTACAGTGCATCGCTCTTTCTTGCACACCTTACCTGCACTCGTTAGTGCAGTGCATCGCTCTTTCTTGCGCACCTTACCTGCACTCGTTAGTGCAGTGCATCGCGCTTTCTTGCGCATCTTACCTACACTCGTCAGTGCATTGCATCGCGCTATTTTATGCACCTTACTTGCACTTGTTTGTGCATTGTATAGCACTGTTTTGTGCATTCAATCTTGCATCGCACTGTCTTATGCACCCCGCATGGCACTGTCTTGTGCACTTTCATTCGCACCGTTTTGTGCATCTGCATCGCACTGTCTTGTGCATTGGTTCTCACTCGCACTGTCTTGTGCACCTGCATCGCACTGTTTTGTGCATCCGTTTAGCATTGTTTTGTGCATTCACCTGCATCGCATTGTCTTGTGCATTCTTTGGTCTAGGAGACCTTAAATCCTCTGAAGGTGCAATTCCTTTAGTGTTTGTCGTGCCCGAACGACTTCCGTGGTCTGGTATAGCCACCTGCCTGTGTTTGGAGTGAGTTCCTAAGAGATCAACTGAGACGGTGGAAACTAGAGTTCGAATGGCTGATGCCTAGAACACAAAGGTTCGGGATTTTCGAGACTAAAGTCTGGTTTAAATACCCAGGGGTGTATCCTCAGCTTGAAATCTGTATGGCAGCCCCATAGGTTGAGATAGCGAGTATGTTGCCTCAATTTTGGATACTGAACCAACCTAGTCTGTCACCCTGTTGAAGAATACGGAAAGCTGCGGCCATAGCCAGGGAGAAAAGTAGTACATGTGGTTCAACCAAGAAGAAGAGGAAGATCCCTAGCAGCATGAGGTGAGTCATCACCAATTGCCCCTGTAAGGTACCTTCACCTCCAGTTACTACATCTAGTGCTACTACATTGCATTGCATATAGCATCTATTGCATGCATCGATTGCATCATATCTGTTTTATCGCCTACATCCTTTCTATGTTAAGCTTCATTTGGCATGTGCCCATACATCTCCTTCGTTGAAGCATGGTTCTGTGATAATGTGTTCGTGCCTATTCCACTAAGAGAATTGTGGTCTGAGGGTGTCGGTACCTTTTCTGTGTTAGACGTGGTCTGTTTTGTGTCCATGCTTTTTCTAGGCAAAATGTGGTTTGGTCGCGTGCCTTATCCACTACATCCATTACATCCATTGCATCGTATGTTGTTTTGTTGCATTCAGCATATAGGATCACGATCTTTCTTCAGCTGATCATTGCTCACTTATATCATGCCACCCAATTACTTGTACTCTGTATTCTTTCTGCGAAACACACAGTTTTGCATGTGCACGCGCCTATTCCACTAAGAGAATTGTGGTTTGAGGGTTCTGGCACCTTTTTTGTGTTAAACGTAGTTTGATTTTGTATCTCCATCCCTTTATGGTATTTGTGTAGTTTTACACTGCCTATGGTTTGATTATTTCATTGCATTGTATATCATTTACATTGTTTTGTTACATTGTGTATCATTTTGCATCCTGCCCCTGAACTATGCTGGTTTGATTCCTTGCAAAGGGATACGTAGGCAGCCGGCGGGTGCAACCATTTATTTTTGTCTTGTTTATTTGTCCAAGTCTTCGGTCTTATCAAAAATGGGTCGTCTCTGGGCTTTGACATTCACTCACATCATTTCATGACTCTAAGCTCTGTCAAAAAGGGGCAACTGTAGACACCCCATTTTTGATCACCCTCACAACTTGGGCACCACTGATGGATTATTTGGTGATGAAAGTTGTGCAGTGCGAAGGTTCAATTTCTTCAGCAAAAGGTGTTCCAAATCCTAACCTCACACCCCATCTGTCGGCCAAAAAAGATTCTAGACCTTAAAACCCTCACTTTCAAAATGTTTTTGAAAGAAAGTTTCTACGATGTTCCGAGGCTCGCATTTTGTAAAATGTTGCGCTTTTCGGTAAACCGAGCAAAGACAAAGTGCAAATGAATGAAAGAGAGGTGAACTCTTTGAAAAATCTTCCAAAACACCTTATTTAGGGGTTTGGGGTTGAAGAAAAGAAGAGAGGAGGGAAGAAAACTAGTTTGGGAGAAGTTCGGCATGAATCCGGTTGAGCCAAAACTAAGTAGTCTTCACTAAAAGAGGCATAACTTTTTGCACAGTTGAAAATTTGATGTGAGGTTGCCACAATTGGAAAGCTTACTTCCGGGGCTTCAATTTGGACACATGAATGACCTGAAAAGGAGTCCATATTAAGCAGATATTCCCATTTGAAGTTTGACTTGCAGTGCAGATTTTTGCTGTCGGCCAGAAAAGTAGCCAGTCGGCCACTAGGGGTGGCCAGCTGGCTAGGAAAGGTAGCATACCGGCCACTAAGGTTCCAAACTTAGATATTTTGCAGATCTTTTCCCTCCAGCTGTCTGTTTTGCAGATATTTTGACCAAGGCTCTCATTTTTGCTATATATGAAGGCAATATCTATCATTTTAAAAGGTTGGCAAGTTTGGGAGCTTCTCTCTCTAAAATCTCTCTCTCTCTCTCTCTCTCTCTCTCTCTATAATTCTGTAAGAAAAATTTCAGCCTCTCTCTCTAGAAATCTCTCTCTCTTCCTATATTGTTCTTAGAAGTGAGAATTTCCTACACTCTTGCAAAGAGACCCTAGGCCAAACACCACCACCTTGGAGCTGAGGTCCTTGGAGGTCCTATTTGATGTCTAAAGCTTGGTTTTAGCTCAGAATTTGGGTTGGTTTCCTGCTATGCTTCAAGGGTAAGGCCTTGTCCCTTTAAGCTTTGTTTTGGTTAAGTGCTTGGCCATCTCTTTGTGCTATTTTGACCTGGTTTTTCAACCATAAAAAGCTCTAATTTTAAGTTTTAAAAGTGGTGGTTTAAACCTTTTTTGATTAGGGGGTGTTGCCCCCCCCCTCTCTCTCTCTCTCTCTCTCTCTCTCTCTCTCTCTCTCTCCCCTTTTGCTCCTTGGCTTGTAAAGCCTTTTGAGCCATCTCTCAAAGCTTTTGAAATAACCTTTTCTTGGCCTTTTAACCACTAAATTCCAGGGGAATATCAGTGGCAAAAACCTGATTTTGAGGTCCCAAATAGGAGGGGGTGGTCCCCCCTCCTTGTATCTTGTTTGCATGTGTTGGTGGCCTAGCATTTGAGCATGCTTTTCTACTCTTTTGTAACTTAGTTCAGGCATGTTTTTGGCTATATTCTAACATGTTTAAACTCTGTTTTTGGCTGGTTCAGTCACTAGTTGCTTGCGTCTTACACTTGTAGTGTAGTTTTGCTTACTAGCCTAACATGTTTGATGATTTGGCTTATTGATCTGGCTTGTGTTGGCTTAATTCCAGCACATTTTTACTACTGATTTAGCATGTTTTAAATCTGTCTTGGGTCGGTTAAGTCCTTCGAGGCTTGGTTTGCATGGCTATAATGTAAATGGCCTTAACTAGCTTGGAGTTTTAGGACCCCTAGCATGCTTTGCTTGTGATGTTTCCATGATATGGCATCATTTAGCATATGATTTCAAATCATATATCTTTGCCACACTCTTGCATGTGTCACTCCTTCATTGCTTCGAAGAGTTAAGCTTTGTGCCTTACTTGCGAGCCAACATGTGCGCATGACTTTCTTGCCTTTTGTGCCTAAGTTTTAGCATGATTAGGCCACTGATTTGGCATGTTTTAGGTCTGTCCATAGCTAATTTGGTCATTTGAGCTTTGTATTGCATACCTCTAGTGTTGTGTCCTTCACTAGTTTCAATGCTTTTGACTCTTAACATGTTGTGCATGGTTTGTTTGCATGATTTTAAGTCATTTAGCGTGTCATTTCAGTGCTAAAATATATGCCATTGCACTCCATTGTTTCACTCTTTCATTCGCTTTGAAAGAGGTCTTTAGCCCCTTGTTGGCTTGAGCATGGAATTGAGGCTCTCATGCCTAATGATTTTAGCCTTTTCTTGAGGGTTTCTACCAACCAAAAGCATGAGGCTTCTTTCATGATCAAGGTGCTTGTGGCTTAGGCCATCTCTCTCATTAGAGGACATTCACATTGGACTTAACTTGTTAAGGGATTAATTGGTAAGCTAAATGTAGACCC
Organism: Camellia granthamiana; assembly: GCA_036172215.1. NCBI lineage: Eukaryota > Viridiplantae > Streptophyta > Magnoliopsida > Ericales > Theaceae > Camellia > Camellia granthamiana. Next base: position 107,286,003 of record CM069909.1, on the reverse strand, counting down.
GCCCGAACTTCCTCCCCGCACCCCCCTTTCGGAGAGGGCGCGAATTAGGTCCCGGCTACTACAGTTCGGACTCCTGTCATGGTTCTGAATCTAATCTCACAAAGTGCAATGTGAGACTGATAAGCACCAAAGAGTCCAAAATCCAGCAAATCATTTTGTAAAATCGATTTTGAGTAAAAAACGCCAAACATGGACTACTCTGCCAGATTATAGAGTCGCCACCTAAATATTTTTTTTTGGAAAATTTAGGAAACCCTGACTCGTGCCTAAGGCCACGTGTCCGCCATCACCAAAGTTGCCTCGTCTCGGGAACTTGGGTACAAGTGGGGAAGGTCATGACATGAGCACCCCCGCTCGACCGATCAAAGATCGGCCTCTACTATCATGATATGTTGTTTTATAGACACATGTGTTATTATTCCCGTTATTAGCTAATCTTACTATGTGATGCACACAACATACAAGTATAGACTCGATCACGAGAATTGGAACAAAACAACTCATGCTTGTTTTCGAAAATGGTTTGAAAATGCTACTCACAAGTAGGCTAAAGCGCGGATTTGCTGCCCTCAAGTGGGCTTTAAAACGTGATTTTGCCACTTCACAAAGCGGGCTTAGAACTTACCATCATCGAGTTGTCCCAATTTAGGCAATCAAGCCTCCACCCAAAGGCATTCAAGCAGTTAAGCACTTAAGCAAATAGCGTCATGGCAAGCATGCTATCATGGCAACACTCACACTCATGCAAGTATGCTAAAGTGTAAATACTTACAGTGTACTCCGAGCCAAAATAGAAAACGAGTTAGAAATAATGTGTGATCCTAACTATACAAGATGCTTAATGCAACACATGCAACAATGCAACTAAATAGGCTCGACTATCTAAGATGGCATATGAATGCAACAACTTAATACATGCATTCAAAGAAGTATTGAAATACGATGCAGTTTGACTGATGCGCCAAGTCCGGTGCATGCAATACAAATGAATGATGCAAACATGCAATGCATAAGGTATGCTAATTGAAAAATGCCCTAAAACTAACCACCGAAAGCGGTTAAGTAAAAGGGAGAAAGAAGTGGGGTTAGAAGACATGCACACACACACGCACGCTTATTACAACAATACGCCCTCACGAAGGAGGGTCGGAATAAATAAGCTAACTAGCTATGCTAAGCTAAGCTAATTATTATAGACGAACTAATTAACTATTCTAGCTAATTAATTATTACAAACCGAATTGAATAACTAGCTAATCTAAGCTAATTAGAATGTTACAACATGAACTAAGCTGAATTAATTACAGCACATGTAATTAACTACATCTAGCTAATAAAGCGATAAGGATGGCCTCGCGGGCGAGGGAGGTATGCATGCACCGGAGGACCTCCTGCTACGCGAGCCGAAGTCGCACTTATCCCATGGCGCTTCTAAGGTATACACTTCCTCTTTACTTTTCGCAATGTAGATCGCATTCATATTGCTCTTTAGCCATTCAAACCAATCACACTTGCACACTGTATTCTCTGTTTATTCTGAACACCTTCACACACTGTGTCAAAGTCTGACATTGCCTTGCATCTGTTTATTCTGCTTACAGGGAGATTCACCTGCTTTTCGAGGCTATGGGACCATTGCCGCACAGGACTGGTACATGGAGCTGCCCGATGCCGTCCGTCACATCGTCGATGAGGCTGGTTTTGGCGCATTCTGCATGGGATTGTCACGTCTCACCACCAGCCGGCCTCTCTTAGGCGCTTTAGTAGAGAGGTAGTGGGATACCACCGACTCCTTCCATTTCTCTTCAATAGGGGAGATGATGATGACTCCATTTGACTTCTCTATGCTCACCGGCATAGGGGTAGGGGGTCATCCGATCCCTTATGATACAGACATGGGAGAGTGGGATGCTGCTCAGATTTACTTTCTGGGGACTCACCCACCCTCTCTTGACTAGGGATGGTGCAGTATTCATGGTTCACGGACTACTTCAGAGGGGAGACACCGATGACCCGCAAGGAGACCGAGTACTACGCCCAGGGGTTCCTCATGTTCTTGTTTGGCACTACTCTCTTCATTGACTGGGCGAACACCGTCGGACTCTACCTCCTGAGTGCCTTGGTGGACCTGTCCCAGGTTCGTTACTATGACTAGGGCGGCGCCGGCCTCGCCACATTATATGGATACATGAGCTCCTCTTCTCGCCGGAGCGGGCACCTGCTAGGAGGATATTGGAGGGCCTAGGAGGTATGTCCTTCCCTTTTTCTTTGCATTTCCGTTTTACATTACCTGTACTCCGTACACTGCACATTGCACACACTGCCTACTACTTTACATCATCTGTACACTTCTCACACTGCATATCATCTGATTCCTGCTTTATCTGCATTTGTTCGACATACACTCACTGTTACCCTTTTACATTCCACAACTATGGGTATATGCCTACTTCCCGAGGCTTGCCCTAGAGCCAGAGCTGGAGACACCTCCCATGGTCCCGTATTCACACAGATACGACGTGAGATGCCAGGGGAGGCCCCGGGAGTCTTTCTCATTCTTTCGCCGATATTTCGACACTGTAGCCGCAGCAGAGATAGTTCAAACCTTTTAGTCATTTCAGTTCTACTTCAGATTAACATTGCATCTCTAGTGGCAGCTAATAACCTGCACATTCATTATTTGCAGATCACCTGGCAGCCGTGGGCAGTGATGCCTGCTGGGGTCAGAGATCAGTTTGCCGGTGCTTGGGAGACGTCCTGATTCCGGGTTTTGCTTGAGGGCCCGATCTGTCGAGCGTGGTTCTTAGGGGAGCACTTCCTGCGACAGAGCCTCAGTTTGCCCGAGCTAGTGGTTCTGATGCCGCCTCCCATGCACATGAGGATTACAGAGAGGTACACCCCACAGGAGACGATCGAATTCATGATAGGTTGGGACGCTGACCTCTTCAGGCTTGACGATGACTACACTATCTTCATCCAGACATATCTCATTGTCGCCTCTGACCAGCACTCGTAGGGGTGAGAGAGACAGACTTGCAGCCGCAGCAGAGAGAGCGGGTGGATCCAGGGCGACTCAGGCCCATGACAGGAGAGGCTCCCAGGTGAGGCGGGGAGCAGGATGGCCAAGCTGCCCACTACCGTGACCTGCCGGGGACATGGTGGAGAGACTTATCAGATTCCCATCGCTCCTGCCCCAGCTGGCCATGAGCTTGTCGGAGTTCGAAGCTCGACCCCGGTATGTACCATACATTACATTCTTCATATTCAATTCATTTCAGTTTACGCATTGCGAATTACTAATCATCTCAACACATTTACAAACACCCATAGAGTACATCGGGCAGGCTCTCGAGCTATCAGCTTCTCTGATGGGGATGGTGCAGACAAGCGTGTATCTGCTTAGTATTTACGGGATCCTAGTAAGTTCTTTCAACCTCCGTTCCAAAACCCACTATACTGATCCATACTGATCTGATGCATTACATTATCATTACTGCATTTGATACACCGCCTTCATATACCGCTCACGGCACCGATACACTATATCCCATATACTGCTCACGGCCTTCATATACTGCAATCATATACTACTCACAGCACTCATATACTGTGATCATATACTGCTCACAGCACTCATACACTGCAATCATATACTGGTCACAGCACTCATACACTACAATCATATACTGTATCTGATACACTGTCCTTTTCAGATTCCTTTCCAGATGCCAGCCCCATCGAGCGCCCCAGCAAGAGTTGCAACAGGACCTTCAGCGCCTCCTCCAGCAGCAGGGAGAGAGGGATGAGGGATGTCGGCACATAGCCGAGGTAGGGATAGGTGCATTCATATCGAGAGCAGTTCATGGGGGCTTGTCCCAGATGATGACGAGTCTGACGAGGACGAGGAGTCGGCAAGCCCATAGTCAGTGTCGTCTCAGGGTGGTGACGATGCTGGGGACGGCTCCGAGGAGGGGAGCAGAGATGGTTCTAGATCCGACCCTGGCTCAGGTGCAGACGGCGGCGCTGATGGTGACAACTCTGAGGCCATGCCCAAAAAGAGGGCAAAGATGGCCTCTCGATCTTGAGGTGGCTGGGATTGATTCAGATGTTTCTTTTTTAGTTCCTTTTTTTTCTTCTTTTTTTTGCTTAGCTTTCTTTTTGTTAGTAGTATCAACATATTGTACAGCCTTAGGCAGTTTTTACTTTTCTTTAAAAACTTATACTGCAAAAAGGTGACCATGATTGGAAATGAAAACAAACTTTTTGTTCAAAGTGTTGCATTGTATACTCTGAGCATCGCATAACATCGCACAACACCATTTTTCACAAAAATGGGATTTTGATGAAAATTGAATGTTGTATTGGTAATTGCTTAATCAGGTAGTAAACTGACTAACATACAACGAAAAGAGTAAGAAAAGTCAATGAACAAAATAACAATTGAAGGACCAAAACAAAAACAACTCGATAAGCAAAACAACAACTCGATAAGTAATTTGACAAAATTCTTAAAGAGAGACGGAAGAAAGTGCACCAAGAGTGGAACAAAATACAAGTTCTTGGCATTTCCGATACATGGATGGCCCAAGGAGCAAAAGAAGAGGCGGCCGGCCACGAGAGAAGGCTGCCGGCCACCAGAAATGGCTATCGGCCACTAGCCCTGACCGGTCGGCTACAAACATTGGCCGGTCGGCCACAAACACTAGCCAATCAACTACTAGTGTCAGGGACCCCCAGAATGCTGCCACCTGTCTTCCACTCACTACCTTACCTTCTACAAAAACTCCACCTTCGGGGTTTCTTCACTGCAACTCTATTTTTGCCCAAAATGGAACCGTTCTTCGTCGAAAAACTCTCCAATTGGATTGCGACTTTGGATGGCTCGAAAAAGTTAAATTTCTGAGGTTTCGAAATAAATGCACTATTCATGCTGAGTCGCACCCCGCTGCATTTTCCATTCCTCCATGCTACGGCTAGGTGTTCGAATCCTATAACTCATGTTTTTAGCTATAGGGGTCAAGAGATGTGCCCCACTTTTGAAGAATTCCAAGCTTTGATGGAATCACGACGTGATGAGGAAATCTTGCCCCAGCTCCGTTTTGGCCACATCCAAGCTTTAGGACGGACGTGTGGGCTTACTTTGCACGACGCTCGGTCTTTGATTCGTAACGGGGAATTGGACATCCCTAGCCTGATTCATCGCTTTTCTAACGTCGGTAACCGTGGCGATTATCTTTGGCAAAGTTTTCGGTGACATGCCCTCTATTTGTGCATGCTATCTCATTTTCTACTTGCGCCTGGCCTTGGAGGGACTAGTATTCGCTTGATTGAGGTTGCCCAAGGCTTAAAAGAGGGCAAGAGCTGCATTGGCATGACATTATCTGAAACCTTGATTGGCTTGGATGCTTTCCATCACCGGGAGACAACCAGGTTCGCAGGAAGTCCACTACTCTTACAGGTAATGTTTCTCACCCTTCTCACATGAGTTTGTCGCATCACTCGGCCCTTAGGCTCTATTTTCCTCTCGAAACCCTTTTCTCACTTTTGTCTCTCAACGTACACCTCTCTATTCTTTAATCTCTCTTTTTTTTCATCCCTCCCCAGATATGGCTCATGGATAAATTGAAAGTAGTGGACTCTTGCACAGCATATTTAGCACGCGGCTATTTCTTTCGCCAACGGCTAGTTGATGCCATAGATGAGGGATGGTGGTGCGAATGGATGTGCACTCGATCTGCTGTTGACATCGCTTGGCGTTGTCCCTGGCTTGATCTGCCAAAGATGGGCTACAACATGTCCCGGCAGCTTGGCATTCAGCTAATTGGCCTGACGCACTGCGTCTTCTACTTTCCATTTCGGTTCCGGCGTCAGTTTGGCCACGACCAGACTTGCCCGGAAGAGGAGATAGAATACCCTATTGTATTTCCGATCAAAGGCTCATATCTAGCCTGATATACCACAGCATGGAGGACGAGAGAGCTTCTGGCCACCACTCTCACTTTCAGTTGTGCCCTTTTTAGCGAATGCATAGCCTGGCTTGAAGATAAGGCGCAAACTGGGCCTACTTTGGCATTCGAAGCTTCCACAAGCTCTGGGAGGGGGCGCAGGAACACCTGACTTGACCATACCCCTAAGTTTATTGCTTTAATCTGTACTTTCAAGTTTCTTTTGAATGTAATAAAAAAAACCAACTTCAATTTGTATTGAGAGTCAAAGAGCTCTGTAACGAAATCAGTGAAATTGAAAGTTGTGGGTACTCAAAATTTTCTGTTTTGGTCCAAAAATGGTCCAAGTTGTAAAAGATTAATTTGAGGAAAATCAACTTTTATTAAAACTTCTAAAAACCATTTTCGATATGGATCACAACTAGACACGCCCGAGATCTATCACTGAGATGTACAACCCCGGGTCCAACAACTGGAAAGTTGCTCTTTGTCTGAACAACACTGCACTGCAGATCACAACCGAACTCTTGGATGCAGAATAGACGAAGATGGCCAAGACAAATCACATGGACACAGTTGATTTGGAAGTGTTTATGGATGGACTTCAGAATGAAGTTGCCTACGTATCCCAAAGATGGGAATCAAGCCTTACGTAGTTCGGTTCGGGTTCACTCGTGTATTAACACTCTCCTTTTGCGCTCTAACTTTTGCCAAGGCCGCCCTTTCTGGGTTCTCAACCTCGCGAGCTTAGCTTTTCTTATTTCAAATTTTTTGTACTATAACTTTTGCCTAAGCCGCCCTTTCAGGTTTTCGGCCTAGCGAGCCACTCAAGGATAGTATTTCTTCAACTTGACCATGTTGATCGGTTGGGAGAACTCAAGGCCATCTAAATCCTTTAGAATGACAACTCCACCCGACCAGATTGACTTGATGATGTAAGGGCCAGTCCAATTGGGTCTGAACTTGTCCCTAGGGTCGTGGATGGGAGCTCGGTTGTCTTTGAGCACTAGATTCCCTTCTTTCAGATTCCTGGACTTAACTTTCTTGTTGAAAGCCTTGGCAATCCTGCGTTGATAACCTTGAATGTGGTACAGTGCTTTCCGTTTTCTCTCGTCGAACAACATGAATTCTTCGAACCTGCTCTGCTGCCAATCTACCTCAGCTATCTGGCACTTAGCCATTACTCGCAACGACAGAACCTCAACTTCAATCGGTAGAACAGCCTCCATCCCATAAACCAAGGAATACGGAGTTGCCCTAGTAGAAGTTCGAATTGATGTCCGGTAGCCCCAAAGAGAAAATGGCAGTTTTATCTAGCCAGTCCCTGTAGGTTTCCACCATCTTCTATAGAATGTGCTTGACGTTCTTGTTGGTGGCCTCAACTGCTCCGTTGGTTTGCGGCCTATATGTGGATGACTTATGAAAAGCCACGTTGTATTTCTCCAACAAGTTTATCACCTCCTTCTTGAAGTGGGAACCATTATCCGAAATAATCTCATTCGGGACCCCATACCGACAGATAATGTTATTCCTGATGAACTTAGCTACATGTGACACCTTCAACATTGCAAAGTATTGGGCCTCGACCCACTTTGTGAAGTAGTCTGTCGCCACTAGGATATACTCATGCTCGTTCGTTCCCTTCGGAGTAACTGTCCCAATCACATCAATCACCCAGACTGAAAATGGCCACGGCGAAGTCATGTTGTACAGCTTCGACGGCGGAATATTCGTGCGATTTGCATAGATCTGACATTTGTGGCATCACCTAACAAAGCCAATACAATCCTTCTCCATGGTTGACTAGTAATAACCCTGTCTGAGAATTTTTCGAGCTAGCATCACCCCGCTCATGTGCACTCCGCACTCTCCTCCATGGATGGCCTCCATCAGGCGCATAGACTCTTCAGCATCGAGACACAGTTTATGCATCCCAAGATGATCCCGTTTGTATAATTTACCCCCGCAGATGATGAACTGAGCTGCCATTCTTCGTATTGCCCTCTTGTCCTTGGCATTTGCCCCTAGTGGATAAGCCTCCTTTTTCTAAGAAGTTCCAGATTTCGTGATACCAGGGGTTCTGACCTTGTACTTCATCAATGGCAGCAATCAACTCATAGGCCGGCACAAACTTCTGTTCAATAATTATCGGACGCATCCGGACTCCGAAAGGGATGTCTATCATAGAAGATAGAGTTGCTAAAGAATCGGCAAACCTGTTGTTCTCTCTTAACAGATGGACGAAGTTCACCTTTTCAAAAAGAGGAATCAGAACGTCCAAGGTCTAGTGATAGATTTTCATTCTTTCTTCTTTAACTTTCAAATCTCCTTTTGCTTAAGATACAACCAGGTTCGAATCTCCGATGACGTCCAAACGCTTTGCCCCTAGTTCTAGGGTGGCTTCTAGTCCAGCGATACATGCTTCGTACTCTGCTTCATTGTTTGATACTTTGAACGGGAGCTTGAAGGCTAAAGGTATGCGGGAATTATCTGGTGCTATCAGCAAGACCCCTATCCCATAACCGTACTGGTTTAGCGCTCCGTCAAAGTACATAGTCCAAGTTTCTTCTTCAACATGCAGAATGGCCTCATCTGGGAACAGATATTCTACTGATTCATCTCCCTCCACTGGGTGATCGGCTAAAAACTCCGCTACCGTTTACCCTTTCACAGACTTGCGCGTCATGTACTTCAAATCAAATTCGAAGAGAAGAAGCAACCAACGGGCTAGCCTACCCGTAAGTGCTGGTTTCTTGAAGAGATATTTGATGGGATTTAATCTCGAAACCAGTATTACAGAGTGAGCTAACAGGTAGTGCCTCAACTTCCTGGTAACCCATACCAAGGCCAAACAAGCCTTCTCAAGTGGAGTGTAACGGGTTTCATATTCCAGCATCTTCTGGCGTAGGTAATAGATAGCTTTCTCCACTTTGTCCTCAGACTCTTGTGCAAGCATGCAGCCCATTGTCGTTTTGGTTACTGACAGATACAATATCAACGTTTTCACCGGCTCCGGCGGTGACAACACGGGCGGGTTCCGTAGATACTGCTTGATCTGCTCAAAAGCAACTTGACATTGGTCGTCCCATTGAAACTTTTTTCCTTTCTTCAGGAAACCAAACAGTGGTTCACAAGTCAAGGTTAATTTTGCAATAAACCGTCTTATGAATTGCACTTTACCCAGAAAGCCTCGTACCTCCTTTTCAGTCCTTGCTGGTAGCATTTCTAAGATGGCCTTGATTTTGGAAGGGTCGACTTCGATGCCCCTTTGTGTGATCAAGAACCCCAGCATTTTCCCTGCTGTAACACCGAAAGTACATTTCTGAGGATTCAGTCGCAACCGATACTCTCTGATCTGTTGGAAAAATTTCTTCAAGGCAGTGTAGTAACCCTCTCGCTCCTTGGACTTGACAATCATGTCGTCCACGTATACGTCAACCTCTTTATGGATCATATCGTGCAAGATCGTGGTCGTAGCCCGTTGATATGTATCCCCAGCATTCTTCAAATTGAACAGCATCACCCTATAGCAGTAGGTTCCCCATGAGGTAGTGAAAGCAATCTTCTCCCTGTCTTCGGGTGGCATCAAAATCTGGTTGTAGACTGAAAACCCATCCATAAATGAGAGCAGCGCATGCCCCACAGTGAAGTCCACCAATTCATCGATATGCGGCAGAGGAAAGTCGTCCTTCGACTGGCTTTGTTCAAATCTCTGAAGTCCACACATACCCAAATTCAGCTGTCATTCTTCAGCACCGGAACTATATTGGCCAACCAAGTAGGGTATTCAAATACTAACAGGAACCCTGCGTCAATCTGCTTTGGTGACCTCTTCTTTGATGTTCAGAGCTCAGTTCGGGCAGATCCTTCGGAGCCTCTGCTTAACAGGTTGGGCCTCTAGGTTAAGAGGGATCCGGTGCTGTACAATCTCAGGATCGATTCCAGGCATGTCTTCGTGGGACCACGTGAAAACATCTTTGAAATCTTTTAATAAAATGACTAAGCGCTCACGTTCCTCCAAAGACAACGTGGACCCGATTTGGACCAGCCGCGGGTTCTTCTCAGTACCAACATTAATTAAGGTGATTTCATCAACCAGAGGCTTTACAAACCTCTCCTACTCTCAGTCAATCAAATGCTTTAAAACCGGAAGAACTTCTTCCTCGTCGTTTTCATCAAAATTTTGAAAGTCCTTATTAATGCAATAAACTAAAGGCACAGAAAAGTACTCAAAAGCCATAGCAGTACCATTCTCATTAACTTCCAGTACGTCTAATTCTTCGATTACAACCGACTCAAAAGAAAATAAAAATGAGGACCTGGACAACACGACGACATCCGGGTTATCACCCCCAGGAATACCAGACTCTGACTCAGAAGAACTGGAATCTGATTCCGACTCCACAGACTCTATGGAATCAGATTCCGGTTCACTACCTGACCCAGAACTGCTAGATAAAAAGCCTTCCTTGTATTGCCAGATGAGGGAAGGTGCGATGGATGCATCCAGAATGTCAGAAGAAGGGCCCACAGCCGAGTTATCTCCAATCATGGAAACTGAGAAATCATCCCCTGAGCACTCTGGTAAGATCTAATGATCTGAGAGGAGACAAGCCAGTGCTACCCCCATTTCAAGTTCTGCACCATTGGACTCATCCTCATTGCACTGCTCAGCCATAGCTGTTGGGTCAGTCTGCTCTTCAGCAACTTCATCCCCTGATAACTGTAAGTCAAAGAAGATCTCAAAACTTGGCAAGCGCCGCCTCTCTGAATTCAGCCATAGCTCTGGAAAGCTGCAGAACGGGAAATCTTCCCCCTTCCGGACAAAGCGTCCCTTCAAGGTCCCTTGGATAGGTCTATGCAGTAACTCATAGTGCTTCCCGGCTTGTTTAGCTCTGGCTCTTCCAGCCATCTCTTTTCCTTTTCTTAACCAATCCTCTTTGGTAGGTGTATAACCTAGACCAAAGGTATGGGGATTGTGTGGCACTTCGGCCAATGTAGCAACGCCCTTCCGGCCACTTCTTCCTAATCACATCGTAGGCACATGTTGAAGTTTGTTCATGAGGTAAAGAGATTGTGCATTGACATATAGCCCCTCATCAACAGCTAAAAGATCTTGTACCACCCGAGCCTCAGCTAAGGTGAACCCAGATAGGAAGACATCCTCATCGCCGTGTGCAATCTCCAAGATTGGCGTAGTAACCTCTAGCGGCGGATACATTGAAGAGTTCCCAAAAACAATTGCCACCCCTTTCCTGTGGGGGTATTTTAATATCTGGTGTAGGGTGGAAGAGACAGCTCTTACTTGGTGCAGCCATGGCCATCCCAGGAATAAGTTGAAGGTGGCTGGAGCATCCAGAACATGAAATTCGATGTCCTGTTGACCCGAGCCAATCTGAGTTTTAATTCGTACTGTCCTCATCACCTTCCGGCTGGTGTTATCGTAAGCCCGTATCACCTGGGCTATTGGTACGAAATATGCGGGCTTCAACCCGATAGCATACGCCGTTCACAACAGACTCAGATTGATTGCAGATCCTGTATCAACTAAGACAATTAGTATCCACTTATCCCTACACTCCACAGAGATGTATAACGATTTGTTATGCTCGGAGCCCTCAGGTGGTAGTTCTTTGTTTGTGAATGTCAAGGTCGGTGAAGCACCACCAGGGAACACCAATCCCACCAACTGTCCGGGCGCTGTATCAATCGAAAGCTCAGCTTTGTCCATGGTTGAAAGGACAGCTTATCTATGCACCCTCGAGGCCATGAGCATTCCCCAGATGGAGATGTCTGCTCGAATTTTCTTTAGCAACTTCAATACAGCTTACTCCTCTAACAGCTTGTCCTTCTGCTTTTCTGTTTCTTTGTCTTTCCCGGATGCCTCTGGCTGGTCTAGGTATGGGGGCTTGAAATCCCACCCACTCCAGGTTATATGGTCGACCTCCTCAATATACCAGGTGTCATCTGGAAGATTTTGTCCCCAGCCTTTATCAGTATAGGCCAGATGCAAATCGTCGTCTTCCCACCACATGCCCTCAACAATCGATAGACAACTATCCGGCTCTGCTGTAGTTGTTTCCTTGCTCACAGCACATTTTGTCCCCGTAGGGGCCTTAGCTTTTCTAGCCCTGACATCATTCTCGATTTCTCTTATTCGAATTGCCGCAGCGCGTCCTCCTGTTCTGTGTCTGTTGTACACAAACTGCCCCAGTCCCGAGCAAAATTCTTCGCACCGGTGTTCTCCGGCGATTCTTCCTTTTTCTTGACCATTCCGGCCACTGTAGCTGTTCCGGTTTCTGACTACCCCTGTTTCGGCTGAGACTCCTCAACAATATCTAGCTCATCACTGAGCCACCCTATAGCATTTGTTGCTCTGTTTGCATCACACCAACCAACCTGCACATCCCCCAGGTCCCGCTCATCAAAGAACTATAGGTTGCTGATATCCTTCTCAAGGTCGGCTAGGTCATCCAGCTCCTACCTCAACCTGTCCTTCTGGACAACATATACCTTTGCCCCAGTTGGCAACTCCACCCTCGGCTTAGCCTGATCTGTTGACACAATATAATCGCACGGGTTGTATGCTTCCTCAATTATGCTCACGGTGCCTTCAGGTTCTGAACCAACGTTCCCATCCTCCTTGAAAGTCACCCTAGCTTTGTCTTCTACAATCACCACCACTGGCTCGGGTAGGGTTAATGACATGCTCATCATGCACAAGTCTATGCATTCCGGGTTGAACACCGTCGGCTTAGGTAGGTGGAAGGGAGTGATATATATGCTAGGGTCCTATAGAACGGCCGTGGTTTGAATCAGGTTTATCTACCTGGGTGGAGGAGGGGGGTTGTTATGTGGTGGGAGAGGGTTAGTGGTGACATTTGGCTTTTCGAGAGGTGCAATCACCTTGCTGTCAATGAGATCTTGAATCTCATGACGTAATCTGAAGCAATGGTCAATATCATGCCCATGTTGCTGATGGAAGGCACAATACTTAGCTGGATTGTGTGTGGGAGGGAGGTTATTTGGTAGTGGGCGTGGTTCTAGGGGCTTCAGATGCCCTTTACAGATTAGAACCCCCAAGGCTTTGGACAGGGGCATGTAAAGTGGGGTGAAGGTCCTCTGGCCCCTAGGTGGGTACTTTGCTGGTTAAGAGGTGGTTCCGGACGAGCTGGTGAAAGGTGTGGCTATTTTTGAGGTGGTGGTGGTGACCATGCCCACGTCAGAAGTTCTTGCAGCTACACTACTACTTGTAGCTACATTCGAACCGCGTGTAAAAGCCCTCTTGGGCTGCTCTCTCTCCTGGTCAATCAGACCTTGCTTCATAGCATCTTCAATCTGTACCCCTATCTCGTGCAAGTCAGCAAAGGTGGGGAGGGGTAAGATGATCATTCTCTGCATCAGCTTGGGTTGCAAGTTGTGCACAACCATCCTTATCTGATCCTTTTCGAGTGGCCAAGTTGTCATCATGGAGGCCTTGGCCCTCCATCAAGTCACAAAGTTAGAAAATCCTTCCTTCAGCTCCTGCCTGGTTGTCTCGAGATCACGAGTCATGACCTCGATTTGAGTATTCTACGAATATTGGGCAACGAAGGCCTCAGCCATCTCCTCCAAATTCCTCTTCACTGAATCCTCCAGTTTGGCATACCAGATGGCTGTGATACCCGACAGGGTCCGACCGAAAATAGATAGTTTCTGGAGTCTGGTCAAGCCCATCGGGCGCAGAATATCTGAGAATAGCCTCAGATGAACCATAGGATCCCCCGAGCTGTTGAAATGGTCTATGTGGGGCATTTTGAATCAGTCCGGTAATATCACCGCCGAGTCCGTGTAACTATCCTCTATGTCTGGAATGGAGTTAACGCCTTGAGCCCTCTTGAACAGCTTTTCCAACTTACTCACTTTTAATGCAGTTGGATCCACTTCGAATTCGAAAGGGACATCAATTGGGTAGGCCCGTGCTTTGGATCTCTGAGGTGGAGTGGGATCCACTGGGACATCTGTATTCTCCTGGGCATTGGCTATTGGGACAGTAGCCCTTGGTGCTGGAATTTCTATTGGAGGTGGATGGGATGCAGAAGCTGCCCCCTGTTGTGTTTGTTGCTGTTGTTGTAGCCTGGCAATGAGTTCAGCTTGCTGGGCCACAACCTCGGTCTAGCAGACGGTAACCTCTGCTTGGCGGGCCGCATCCCGCTACATGGCCTCCATAGTCTGTTGGAGCTGACGCATCATGTCTTCCATACTCATACTGATTAAAGGGGGCTGGTCTATCGGATTTGGTGAATGCTCTCTTTCTGAAACAAGAAACTGAACCCTACTGCACATAGGTGAGGTAGATTGCGAACGCTGAATCGGAGACTGTTGAACTGATGACCTGTGCCTGACTGACCTCCGTCTAGGAACGGGGGGTAGCGAAATGAACACTGGTTATTTACTAATTAGATCCTCAGACCAGGAAAGTCTCCTTCCTCTAGTCCAGAGTGCTCGGGGAGTATCTGCCTTTTCAGAAGCAATTGTGATACACTACCTTGCAAAAAGAAAATAAAGCAAAAAAGAAAGAAAACATCAATCAGGAAACGGACAGCATTTTGGCTTAGATAGAGACAACACATAGATGTAATCATAAGCTGGAAAATCTGTATTCAAACACTTATTTTTGCCCCCAAATTTTTCTGCCTCAAATTGATACACCCAAATATTGATGTCCTGATACTGATACCCAGACTTGCAACTGAGACATACATTCCTGTAGAGACACACTCTAAAAGCACATATCAAGCAAATGAGAGCAAAACACCCCTATAGTGGGGTAGGGTTTCCCTGTCCTAATTTCGTCAAGAACTAGGGATTCGCTACACAAGCAAAATGGTTTCAAACAACCTACATCTGGGTAAGCAACCTGTCCTAGCTTAGAATGGTCTTTATGGCTTCCGATATGCAACTAGGTCGATTGGTCAAAAAGGGTGCCTCGGCAAAACCAAGGTTTGTGTTCCCATCGTGGCAGAGCCCGTAACCCGTCTGCCTTGTGGCACGCTTTTCCAAGCAAGCCTCTAGCAAATCGTTCAGGAATAACAAACGGCAAACACTGTGACTTAAGCACACCAATGCAAATGCAATGCAATGCAAAGAAAAACATAAGTGTAGATAAAACAACATATCATGAGGTTCGAGTCAAGTTCTCTAAATCCCCAACAGAGTCGCCAGAAAATGTAGACCCGCCCGAACTTCCTCCGCGTGCCCCCCATTTTCGGAGAGGGCGCGAATTAGGTCACAGCTACTACAGTTCGGACTCCTGTCATGGTTCTGAATCTAATCTCACAAACTGCAATGTGAGACTGATAAACACCAAAGAGTTCAAATCTGACAAATCGTTTTGGAAAATCGATTTTGAGTAAAAAGCACCAAACAGGGACTGCTTTGCCAGATTACAGAGTCGCCACCTAAATATTTTATTTTGGGAAATTTAGGAAACCCTGACTCGTGCCTAAGGCCACGTGTCCATCATCACCAAAGTTGCCTCAGCTCGAGAACTTGGGTACAAGTGGAGAAGGTCATGACATGAGCAACCCCACTCGCTCGATCAAAGATCAGCCTCTACTATCATGATATATTGTTTTATAGACACATGTGTTCTTATTTTGATTATTAGCTAATCTTACTATGTGATGCGCACAGCATACAAGTATAGACTCGATCACGAGAATTGGAACAAAATAACTCATGTTTGTTTTCAAAAATGGTTTGAAAGTGCTAATCGCAAGTAGGCTAAAGCGCGGATTTGCCACCCTCAACTGGCCTTTAAAACATGATTTTGCCACTTCACCAAGCGGGCTTAAAACTCACAATCATCGAGTTGTCCCAATTCACGCAATCAAGCCTACACCCACAGGCATTCAAGCAGTTAAGCACTTAAGCAAATAGCCTCATGGCAAGCATGCTATCATGGCAACACTCACACTCATGCAAGTATGCTAAAGTGTAAATACTTACAGTGTACTTCGAGCCAAAGTAGAAAACTAGTTAGAAATAATGCGTGATCCTAACTATATAGGATGCCTAATGCACCACATGTAACAATGCAACTAAATAGGCTCGGCTATCTAAGATGGCATATGAATGCAACAACTCGATACATGTATTCAATGAAGTATTAAAATACGATGTAGTTTGAATAATGTGCCGAGCCTGGTGCATGCAATACAAATGAATGATGTAAACATGCAAAGCATAAGGTATGCTAATTGAAAAATGCCCTAAAACTAACCATCGAAAGCGGTTAAGTAAAAGGGAGAAAGAAGTGGGGTTGGAAGACATGCACACACACACGTACGCTTATTACAACAATACACCCTCGTGAAGGAGGGTCTGAATAAATAAGCTAACTAGCTACACTAAGCTAAGCTAATTATTACAGACCAACTAATTAACTGTTCTTTTTTTTGGGTGAATAACTAATTAACTATTCTAGCTAATTAATTATTACAAAACGAATTGAATAACTAGCTAATCTAAGCTAATTAGAATATTACAACATGAACTAAGCGGAATTAATTACAGCACATGTAATTAACTGCATCTAGCTAATAAAGCGATAAGGATGGCCTCGTAGGCGAGGAAGGTATGCATGCTCGATTGCTTCTTTCCAAAAATCAATTGCCTTGCCTCAAGATGCCTCTGTTTGCACATCTTTGAACCTTTGAAAATTGTGCCAACCTCCAGATTGCTTCTGTTTGATCTCAAGAACACACTGATGGCCGATCGGCCATGGTTGGTGATCATCGGCCAAAACTGGTGACCGGTCGGCTAGTACTGGTGGCCAGTCGGCCACTGCTTACCTGCATTTCCTCCTTTTGCTGCAACAGAGAGCAAACAGAGTCTCAAGCTCAAAGGAGTGTGGCACTTGGCTCTCAAGCCACCAACCACGCATTTTCAATGCAATGTGGCCAAAGAACCAAGCTTGTAGAAGCTCAATGAATGCACACTTAAGACTCGAAAGGCCTCCACCCTATCATGCACAATCAAGGGGGGCGACGACTAAGAAATGTGACACGTTTCATCACTTTGAGTATGAAACATCTCACATTACTTGTGTTGGGATTAATGTCCAATCCAAACACAAGCAATGCAAATAACATGTAAACACTTCATGTATAACATGCTAAGGGCCAAATACAATGAAACTAGTGAAGGACACAACACTAGAGACATGCACTACAATGCTCAAATGATCAAACCAGCTCAAGACAGAGCTACATCATGCCAAAATAGTGGCCTAATCATGTTGAAACTTAGGCACAAAAGGCAAGAAAAACATGCTCGCATGTTGGCTCACAAATAAGACACAAAGCATAGCTCTCAAAAGCATTGAACGAGTGGAATATGTGAGAGTATGACAATGATATAAGCTCTGAAATTACATTCCAAATGATGCCACATCATGCAAATAACTCAAACAAAGCATGCTAGGGGCCCCAAAACACAAAGCTAGCAAAGCCAACTATACCATGGCCATACAAAGCAAGCCTCAAAGGACCAAGACCACTCAAAACAGAGCTAAAACATGCTAAATCAGAGCCAAAAACATGCTGAGTCTAGGTCACAAAAGACTAGAAAGATAGGCTAACTCATTAGGCATGTTAGGTTAGTAAGCAAGATTACACTACAAGTGCAAGATGCAAGCAGCCAATGACTAAACTAGCCAAAAACAGAGTTTAAACATGTTAAAATATAGCCAAAAACATGTTTAAACTAAGCTAACATAAGCCATAAAAACATGCTACTTTGTAATGCTAACAAGGCTTGGCATAAAGAAACAAGGAGGGGAGGCCACCCCCTCCCATTTTGGATGTCAAGACAAGCTTTCTACCACTGAAATTCCCCTAAAATTTAGTGGTTAAAGGACAAAACAAGGTTGTTTCAAAAGCTTTAAAATGTGGTACAAAACTTAGCAAAGAAGCTATAAAGGAGAGTGAATCACCCTTAACTCCAAAAACACTTTAAACCACCATTTTCAAGCCTGAAAAAAAGAGGTTTTTGCAGTTGACAACTTGGCCAAAACAACATGCAAAGGTGGCCAATCCAATGTACAAAAGCAAGCTTAAAGGGGGGGAAGTGGCTTACCCTTGAAGCACATCAGCAAAGGACTACAACTCTGAGCTAGAACCAGCTTTTTGAGCCCAAACATGACCTTCAAGCACCTAAGCAACAAGGTGGTGGTGTTTGGCTAAGGGGTTATGTGCCAAAAATGCAAAGAACACTCACTTTCAAGCAATATATATATATATATAGAGAGAGAGAGAGAGAGAGAGTTTTAGAGAGAGTGTGAATTTTTTTTTTCTAAATTTTCAAAACCTCTGAAAAGGGGGAGTGACCTCCCCTTATATAGACAAAACAAGCAAAAGCTTGCTTGACAAGCTAAAAGCTTGTTTCCATCCCTCCATACACGTGTATGTAGGATGGCTTCAGTGCTCAACAGCTGGCATACAAAATATCTGAAAAAGCACAAAAAAGGCCGCCGGCCATTATCAGGGGCCGACCGGCCATCAGTGTAGCCGACCGGCCACCATTGATGGCCGATGGACAAAAGCCCTGGCCGATGGGTTGTAGGACTGGCCGAGAGGCCACCCTCTTCCCCCAGAAGCAAAGCTACAAGCCCTTGGTCCATAACCAAGCACAAAATAGACAAGTTGGAAGGCTCCAAGGCAAGGCGCTTAGCCGAGATCCTCCAGAACTCAAAATGAACACGAACATGGATGATCATCGAGTGCTCAAACGATGACGTCCAAGTCTAAAGAACGGTAAAAAATGGGGTGTCTACACTAAAATGCATAAACAAAAATGAGCTAAGTAAAACATGACTAAGATAAGCATGTTGTTTGCATTGCATGTGTTTGGATCAGACGTTAATCCAAACACAAGAAATGTGGGATGTTTTATACTCAAAGTGATGAAACGTGTCACGTTTCTTGGTCGCCAACACCCCTGATCATGCATGATGGGGTGGAGGCACTTTGATTCTTATGTGCGCATTCACTAAGCTTGTACAAGCTTGGTTCTTTGGCCATCATGCATTGAGATGCTTGATTGGTGGCTTCAGAGCCAAGTATCTCACTCATTTGAGCTTGAGACATGATGAGGAGGGTGGTAGTGCACACATTTCTTGCCAAATACATTGTCTTGGCTCTGTTGCTCTCTGTTGCAGCAAAGGAAGAATTCTGGAAATAGAAGTGGCCGGCCGGCCACTTGAGATAGCCTACCGACCAGCTGAGGTGGCCGGCCGGCCACCTGCAGGAGAAATTGTCCAAAGTGTTCCCGTGTTGGGGCAGATGCAATCTGGAAGTTCGTGTGATGTTCTAAGATCACCGCGAGTGCAAACAGAGGCAACTCATGGCAAGGCAATGCATTTCCAGGCGAAGCAAACCGAGCATGCATGTCTCCCTCCCCCCTCGAGGCCATTTTACTACATTACTTAGCTAGTTAATTTACCAGTTTTGTAATTAATTAGTTAATGTGCTTAGCTAATTTAATTCATCTATGTAATATTCTAATTAGCTTAGCATAGCTAGTTTCAATTCAGTTTACAATAATTAATTAGCTAGCATAGTTAATTAGTTGATTAGTTAATTAGCTTAACTCATTCATTCGGACCCTCCATCGCAAGGGCGTAATGTTGTAATAAGCGTGCATGCGTGTGTGCATGTCTTTCAACCCCACTCCTTTCTGTCTTTTACTTAACCGCTTTCGATGGTTAGTTTTAGGGCACATTTTAATTAGCATACCTTATGCTTACATGCGTGCATCATTCATTTGTCTTGCATGCACGGGGTTCGGCGCATCATACAAACTACATCGTATTTCAATACACTTCTTTGAATACGTGTTTATCGCATGTTGTTCAAAATGAATCATATGCCATCTTAGATAGCCGAGCCTATTTAGCTGCATTATTGCATGTGTTGCATTAGGCATCTTGTATAGCTAGGATCATGCATATTTCTAACTAGTTTTTTGTTTTGGCTTGGAGTACACTGTAAGTGTTTACACTTTAGCATACTTACATGAGTGTTAGTGTTAGTGTTAGCATGATAGCATGCTTGCCATGAGGTTATTTGCTTAAGTGCTTAACTGCATGAATGCTTGTGGGTGAAGGCTTGATTGCCAAAATTGGGACAATTCATCAAATGCGAGTTTTAAGCCCACTTTGTGAAGTGGCAAATCTTCATGTTTTAAGCCCACTTAAGGGTGGCAAATCCACACTTTAGCCTACTTGCGAGTAGCACTTTCAAACCATTTTCGAAAACAAACACGAGTTGTTTTGTTTCAACTCTCGCGGTCAAGTCTATACTTGTATGTTGTGCGCATCACACAGTAATATTAGCTAACAACCGGAATAAGAACACACGGTTTATAAAACAACATATCATGCTTAGTAGAGGCCGATCCTTTGATCAGGCGAGCGGGGGTGCTCATTTCAGGACCTTCCCCTCTCGTACCCAAGTTCCCGAGCCGAGGCAACTTTGGTGATGACAGACACGTGGCCTTTGGCACAAGTCAAGGTTTCCTAAATTTCCCAAAATAAAAAGCGACTCTGTAATCTGGCAAAGCAGTCCATGTTTGGCGTTTTTTCATGCAAAATTGATTTTTCGAAACCAATTGACAGATTTGGACTCTTTGGTGTTTATCAGTCTCACATTGCACTTTGTGAGATTAGATTTAGAATCGTGACAGGAGTCCAAACTGTAGTAAGACCAAATTCGAGTGCACAAGCTGGTTGCCTCCCTTGTTCACATGGTGCAGATGAGGGAGATGCTACTCGTTTCGCATGGCATCCAAGTATACTTCCCTTCCCCTCATGCAATGTTCTGCTTCCCACACTAAACTGACATGCCATACTCCCACTGATACACGATACTGACATGCATTCTGATACACTGTCCCGACACACTGTACTAACACACTGCACCCATGATGCATCTGTTTTCTGTCTCATACTCATACTCATACTGCATACTTCATTCTGCAACAATACATACACTGTGTCTGATATGTTGATGCTTGTTTTTTAGGTTCTGCCTACACCAAGGGTACCAGCAGCACCGGCGACACCTCCTCCAGCGGCAGAGAGGAAAGGTAGACAAGCTCTAACACGTGGCCGAGACGAGCGTTGAGGTCAAGGTAGGGGCGGAGGTGCTTAGAGTCAAAGTGGCTCCAAGCCAATTTTGAGTGGGGATGATACTGAAACCAGCGACTTTGAGAAGGCAGTGAGCCTACGCTCTAAGTTTGAGAGTGGGGATGATGATGCTGGCTCGAGACCAAAGAGCGAGGAGGGCACTGAGACTGGTTCTAAGTCAGGGAGTGGAGATGATGATACTAGCCCTGGCTCAGAGTCCGATTTTGATGGCGGTGCCAATGGAGACAGTACCCCCGAGTCCCCTTTGAGAATGAGGACAAAGAGAGCCTCTCAAGCTTGATGCGACTGGCACAAACTTTTTTACTTTTTTGCTTAGTTTCTTTTGTTTTGGTAGCTTAGCACATGTATAGCTTCAGATAGGCTTTTACTTTTGCTTTTGAAAACTTGTACTCTCTTCTATAAAAACTATGATCGGGGTAAAACCCTGCAGTTTTATGAAAAGAGTTATTGTTTTTGCATCATGAACAACACATTTGTATAGAATGAAAATGGAGTTGGATTTGAAACCGAGAATGCTTGTATTAGGGTAATGTTCTCAACCAGGTAATGAACCGACTAATGACCAAAATGCAAAATACAACTTGATAAATGGGAAACAAAATAAAAATAACATAAACATAACTAGACACACTTGCTAAAAACAAAAGACTCAAAACAAAACCCCAAAACACAAAGACAAAGACAAAACCAAAATGCCAAACTATCATGCCACAAAGTGGACGGCAGGCCACAAAAAGTGGGCGGCAGGCAAGTAAAAGTGGGCGGCCGGCCACTTGTAGTGATCCACCAAATGGATGACAGCTGGCCTCCACTCACAGCCCTATGTTCTACAAAAGGTCCTCCTTCACAATTTCTTCACCAGAACCTCATCTTAGCTACTGTTTTCATTGAAAATGGAGATCTTCCTTGCAGGGAAACTCAAAGATTAGTTAGCCACTTTAGACGGCATGGAAAAGGTGAATTTCTAAGGTTTCGGCATAAACACGCTTTTTCCATTGAGCCGTACTCTACTTTGTTTTCCATTCCTCTATGTCGTGACCCGATGTTGGGACCCAATTACACATGTATTTCACTTTGGAGCATAGGAAATGTGTCCAACTCTTGAAGAATTTCAAGCACTGATGGAATCCTAGCGCGATGAGGAGATCATGCCGCAGCCCTGTTTTGGCCATGCCCTGGCTTTAGGACAGATGTGTGGGCTTACTTTGCATGAAGCTCGATCTTTGGCTCATGACAGGGAGCTAGATGTACCCAGTTTGATTCATCAGTTTTTTAACCTCAAAGACAGACCTTTTCTAGCGAGACTTTTGGCAACATGCCCTCTATTTATGTATGCTCACATATTTCCTTCTTATCTCTAGTTGCGGTGGAGGCAACATTAGGTTAATTGAAGTAGCCCAATGCCTGAAAGAGAGTAAGAGTTGCATTGGTTTGGCACTGGCCAAGACCCTGATGGGTTTAGATACTTTTCATCGATGAGAGACCACCAGGTTTGCGAGGAGTCCAGTCCTACTCCAGGTATTGTTTCCTACCATTTCTTATATATGTGATTCTCATATCACTCGGCACTCTTGCTCTATGTTTCTCTGAAAGTCCTTTCTTTCCTTTTCTCTCAACGTACATCTCTCTATTCTTTAATCTTTGTTATTTTTAATCCCTTCCCAGGTATCGCTCATAGATAAGCTGAAAGTGGTGGACCCTTGCCCCGAATACTCAGTCTGAGCTTACTTCTTCGCCAGCAACTAGTGGACTTTCCCAATTAGGGATGGTGGTGCAACTAGATGTGCAATCGATCTGTAGCACACATAGCTTGGCGTTGCCCCTGGATTAATTTGACCAATATGAGCTACAGCACGTCTCGACAGCAGGGTATTCAACTGATTAGCCTTATGCACCACGTGTTCGACTTCCCCTTCCAGTTTAGACATCAATTTGGACATGATTAGACCCATCCAAACGCTGGGATAGAATACCTAGCCCCATTCCCCATTCGTGCTTCACACCTGACTCGGTACCTCACTGCTTGGAGGACAAGAGAGCTTTTGACCCCTCCCCTTAGCTTCAGTTATGCCCTTTCTGGTGAGTGCTTGGCTTGGCTTGAGGACGAGACACTGGTTGGGCCAACTTTGGCAGCAGAGACTTCCACAGGCACAAGCAAAGGACGCAGGAACACCTGATCTCACCTATGCCCCTAGTTTATTGCTTTGACCTTTCTTTTCAAGTTTTATGATGTAAAAGCAACTTTGATTTAAATCAGAGAGTTTGGAGAATGTACTTTTGTGTTGAAATCAATGGAATTAAAGTTGGGAGCACTAAAAATTTTCCTTTTGGTCCCAAAATGTTCTAAGTTGTAAAAGGTAAAATTTTGAACAAAATCAAATTTTATTAAAACATTTCAAAACAATTTTCGTGAATGATAACTACCTGACACGCACGGAATCAACCCTCAAGATGTACAGCCCCGAATCAACAGATCGTGATTGCCCATAACTGTATTCATGCCGGCCCTTCTGCTGCCATGTTGAAGATCACATAGCCGAGTTAGCTGATAATAGAGAAAAATGGCCTAATCAAAAAATTAACGAATAGGACAGTTGAACTGGAGATGGTTATGACCAAACTTCAATATGATGTTGCCTATGTATCCCAAAGATGGGAATCAGGCTTTACGTAGTTCGGTTCAGGTTCACTCAAGTATTAACTCTCTTCTTTTGTACTCTAACTTTTGCCAAAGTCGCCCTTTAGGGTTTTCAACCTTGCAAGCTCAATTTTTCTTCATTTCTAATTTTTCATGCTCTAACTTTTGCCTAGGTCACCCTTTTAGGTTTTCGGACTAGCGAGCCTCTCAAGGATAGTATTTTTTCAACTTATCCATATTGATTGGCTATGAAAACTCCAGGCCATCTAGGTCCATGAGAATAATCGCCCCTCATGACCAGATAGATTTGATGATATAAGGACCAGTCCAATTGGGTCTAAACTTGCCCCTAGGGTCATGGATGGGAGCTCGGTTATCTTTCAATACCATGTCTCTCTCTTTGAGATTCCTTGACTTAACTATATTGTTAAAAGCCCTACAATTTTGTGTTGGTCGCCTTGGATATGATACAATTCCCTTAGTCTTCTCTTATCAAACAACATTAACTATTCAAATCTACTCTGCTACCAGTCCACCTCCGCTATCTAACATTCGGCCATAACTCGCAACAACGACACTTCAATTTTAATTGGCAAAACAACCTTCATCCCATAGACGAGAGAATAAGGGGTTGCCCCTGTAGATGTTCGGATTGAGGTTCTGTAGCCCCAGATCGCGAATGGCAGTTTATCCAGCCAGTCCCTATAGGTTTCCTCCATCTTTCGCAAGATATTCTTAATATTTCTATTAGTGGCTTCAACAGCTCCATAGGTCTGTGGTCTATATGTTGATGACTTGTGAAAGGCTACGTTATATTTCTCAAGCAGATCCACCACCTCTTTCTTGAAGTGTGAGCCGTTATCTGATATGATCTCAATCAGAACTCTATACTGACATATGATGTTATTTCTGATAAATTTGGCTACATGCGATGCTTTCAACACTGCATAGGATTGAGCTTCTACCCACTTTGTAAAGTAGTCAATCGCGACTATAATGAACTTGTGCCCATTTGATCCCTTTGGCGAGATTACACCGATAACGTCGATTCCCCAGACTGAGAATGGCCATGGTGAAGTCATGTTGTAAAGCTTAGAGGGCGGTATTTTCATGCGATTGGCATGGATCTGGCATTTATGGCATTGTCGTACAAAACTAATGCAATTCTCATACATGGTTGACCAGTAATAACATTGTCTGGGGATCTTTCGGGCTAGCATCACGTCATTCATGTGCGCTCTGCACTCCCCTCCGTGGATAGCCTCCATAAGACGCTTCAATTCATCTTCCTCCACACACAACTTCTGCATTCCCAGATAACCTCTTTTATATAACTTACCCCCTCAGATGATAAATTGGACAGCTAGATATCGCATTACCCGTTTGTCCTTGGCATTTGTCCCTGGTGGATATGTCTCATTTTCCAGAAAGTTCTAAATATCGTAATACTAGGGATTTTTGCCTTGCACTTCATTTATTATGGCAATAGTCTCATAGGCTGGCATGTATTTCTATTCGATAATGATTAGATGCATCTTCACTCCCAACGGGATGTCTACCATAGAAGATAGAGTTGCTAGTGCATCAGCAAACCGATTGTTCTCTGTTAACAAATGCGTAAATGTTAGTTTTTGAAACCTCGGAATCAGAATATCCAGGGCCTGATGGTAAACCTTCATTTTCTCCTCTTTGACTTTCTAGTCTCCGTTTGCTTGAGAGATAACCAAAATCCAAGTCCCCAATGACATCCAACCTTATTGCCCCTAGTCTTAGGGCAACTTCCAAACCAACAATGCACGCTTCATATTCTACTTCATTGTTGGACACTTTGAATTAAAGTTTGAAGGCTAAGGGTATTTGGGAATCATCGAGTGCTATCAACAGCACACCTATCCCATAACCATACTAATTGGATGCTCCGTCAAAGTACATCGTCCAAATTTCCTCTTCGACTTGCAGAATGTCTTCATCTAGGGACAAATATTCCACCGCCTTATCGCCCTCCACTGGGTGGTCGGCCAGGAATTCCGCTACAAGTCTGCCTTTAACTGACTTGCATGTAACATACTTAAGATCAAATTCGAAGAGAAGAAGCAACCAACGGGCTAGCCTACCTATAAGTGCCGGTTTCTCAAAGAGATATTTGATGGGAGCTAATTTCGAAACCAAGATTACAGAGTGATCTAACAAGTAGTACCTCAACTTCCTGGTAGCCCATACCAAGGCTAAGCAAACTTTCTCCAATGGAGTGCAGTGGGTCTCGTAGTCTACCATCTTCTTGCTCAAGTAATAGATGGCCTTCTCCACTCTATCCTCAAATTCTTGAGCTAGCATGCACCCCATGGTCAACTCGGTTATTGACAGATACAGAATCAGAGGCTTCCCCAGCTCTAGTGGCGACAACACAAATAGATTTTGGAGGTATTGCTTGACCTGCTCAAAGGTAAACTGACATCGATCGTCCCATTGGAATTTATTTCCTTTCTTCAGGAGACTAAATAGTGGTTCACAAGTCAAGCTTAATTTTGAAATAAACCATCTTATGAATTGTACTTTACCCAGAAAGTGGCGTACCTCCTTTTCAGTCCTTGGTGGTGGAATTTCTAAGATGACCTTGATTTTGGAAGGATCTACTTCAATTCCCCTTTGCGTTATCAGAAAGCCCGGCATTTTCTCTGTCGTTACGCCGAAGGTGCATTTCTGCAGGTTTAACCTCCATATGTATTTCCTGATCCGTTGAAAGAATTTTTCTAGTGCAGTGTAGTGGCCTTCTCGCTTTTTGGACTTGACAATCATGTTGTCCACATACACCTCAATCTCTTTGTGGATCATATCACGCAGGATCATGGTTGCAGCTCTCTGATAGGTAGCCCCAACATTTTTCAACCCAAACGACATGACTCGGTAACAATACGTACCCCATGGTGTGGTGAAAGTCATCTTTTCCTGGTTCTCGAGTGCCATCAGAATCTAGTTATACCCGGAAACTCATCCATAAAGGAAAGAAATGCATGGTTCGCGGTGAAATCTACCAACTCATCAATATGTGGCAGCGGAAAGTCATTCTTCGAGCTGGCTCTGTTCAAGTCCCGAAAGTCAACACAAACCCGAATTCTACCTTCCTTCTTCGACACTAGGGCGATATTGGCCAACCAGGTCAGATACTCGGATACTAACAAGAATCCCGCATCAATCTTCTTGGTGACCTCTTCCTTGATTTTCAGCACCCAATCCGGACGAATTCTGCGCAGCTTCTGCTTGACTGGTTGGGCCTCGGGGTCGAAAGGCATCTGGCGCTGTACAATCTCAGGATCGATTATAGGCATGTCTTCGTAGGACCATGCAAAAACATCTTTGAAATCTTTTAATAAAGTGATTAAATGCTCACGTTCCTTCGAAGACAACGTCGACCCAATCTGGACCAAGCGTGGATCCTTCTCAGTACCCACATTAATGGAAATGATTTCATCAACACACGGCTTAGCACGCCTCTCCTCTTCTTGATTAATCAAGTTTTTCAAAGCCAGAGGAATTTATTCCCTTTCATTTTTGTTAAAATTCTGAAAATCTTGGCCAATACAATAAACCAGCGGCATAGTGAAGTATACAGAATCTATAGCGTTTTCATTCAAAAGGTCCAGATCTTCGGTTACAGACTCAAGAGAAAAGCTGAATAAAAACCTAGACAGGACTTTGGTTTTTGGCTTCCCACCTCCGGAAATACCAGACTCAGACCCAGAAGAACTCGAATCTGATCCTGACTCCACAGACTCAGTGGAATCAGATTCTAGCTCATCACCCAATTTAGAACTGGAAAGAAAGCCTTCCTCCAGCTGCCAAGTAAGACGTGGTGCCTTTGATGCATCCAAAATACCACTAGTTGGGTCCACACCCGGTTCTTCCCCGATCATGGAGACAGTAAAGTTATCCCCCAAGTTCTTTAGATCGGCCGCGGGATCTGTAAGGAGATTGGCCAGTGCTACCCCTACTACAGCTTCGCTGCTGTCTGAGCCATCTTCTATACTTTGCCTAACTTCGATGCTTAGTTCAGCCTTTTCCTTATCACTGTCCTGCAATTGTAGGTCAAAGAAGATCTCGAATCTAGGGATGCGCTTCTTTGAGGAATTTACCCAAGGCTCGGGAAAGCTACAAAAAGAGAAATGTTCTCCCTCTCGAACAAAACAACCATTGAGCGTCCCTCAGATTGGCCTATGGACGAGCTCATAATGCTTTCCAACTCTTTTGGCCTTGGTTGTTCACATCATCTCTTCCCCCTTTCTTATCTAGTCCTCTTTAGTGGGCTCATAGCCCAGTCTAAAGGCATGTGGGTTGTGTGGTACCTCTACTAATGCTGCTCCTTCGTCTTGTACCGGTGAGAGGGAGGTAAACACAGGTTGTCCCTGAACAAGATCCTCGACTTTGCATAGTCTTCCGACTCGGGTCCAGAGTACTTGGGGGATATCTGAACTTTCTGAAGCTATGATTTTAAACTACCTAGCAAAAGAAATAAAGTAAAGGAGTAGTAATCAGAAACTGCACAACACCTCAGCTAAGATGTTATCAACACAGACATGATCAAAGCTATAGGACTGTACTCCAAACTGAATTCTGCCCCAAAACAAATACCAACTTTGCAACTGATACGCACATTCCTATACAGTTTCACTATAAAGCACATGACAGTTTGTCCTAGTTTTGTCATGAACTAGGGTTTCACTATTTCAATCAAGTAGTTTCACGCAATCTTGTATTCGGGTGAGCGTCCTCTCCTAGTTTGGAACAGTTTCTATGGCTTGTCTATATGCAACTAGGCCAAATGGTCAAAAGGGTACATCAGCAAGATTACCTAATATACCTCTCACACGTAACACCGAGAAGTGAATGATGATCAAACGATACAGTGGTAGTCCAAATCCAAGTGTTGTGTCCCAACATGGTAAGGCCCATGACTGATCTGCTTTTTAGCAAGCTTTTGGGTAAGCCTCCGACAAACTATCCAGGAATAACATATGGCAAACACAGTGACTTAAGCGCACCAATGCAAATGCAAATACAAAGAACATATAAGTGTAAATAAAATTTCACATCATGAAGTTCGAGTCAAGTTCTCTACTTTCCCCAGTGGAGTCACCAGAAACTGTAGCTTGCTTTTCGTGCTCCTTTCGGATGGAATAGCCCCATAGTTCGAACTCCCGTGGTTCTGAATCTGATCTCACAAGTGTAATGTGAAATAGATAAACACAAAAGAGTCCAAATCTGACAAATCTTTTGGAAAATCGATTTCGAATCAAAAATGCCAAAAATGGACTACTTTGCCAGATTACAAAGTCGCCACCTAAATATATTTGGAAAATTAGGAAACCCGAGACTCGTGCCAAAGGCCACTTATCTATCATCACCAAAGTGTCTCAGCTCGGGAACTTAGGTACGATAGAGGAAGGTCATGAATTGAGCACCCCACTCGCCCAATCAAAGATCGGCATCTACTAATCATGATGTGATCTTTATTTACATCATATGCTCTTTCTCCGATTATTAGGCTAGCATTACTCTGTGACACACACAAGTATAGAGTAATTTGCAAAAATCGGAACACATTGATTTCATGTTTGTTTGAAAAATGTTTTTGAATATGTACCACTCAAAAAAGTGATCTCATATGCACATTCATCAAATTATTCCAATTCATGTAATTAGCCTTCATCCACAGGCATTCAAGAGTTATATCATTTAAGCACTTAGCCTCATGGTATTTATGCTAGATATGGCAACAATCACACGCATGCGATATGCTAAAGCGATAAATGCTCACATAGAACTCCAAGGCAAGCCAAAGAAGATAAAAATAATTAGAAGAGATGCATGCTCCTAATAATGCAAATGACTAATGCAACACATGCAAAGATGCAATTGAATAGGCTAGGCTACTAGCATGGTATATGATCCAATCCAAGATATGATAAATCATATATTCGAGACGAGTGTATGCAAACATGGAAAATGCTAAATGAAACATGATGTAATATACTATCCATCATAAGCAAGTAAAGAAAAGGGAGAAAGAAGTGGGGCTTGCAAAACAAACTCAGACATTATTACATATTTGCCCTCGGGCAGGAGGGTCCAAATAAATGTCCTAGCTAATTAAGCTCATTATCTAACTATTACAAACCAAATGAAATAAATTAACTATACTAGCCAATTATTACAAATGAGAATTGAACTAACTAAGTAATTAATTTACAAGTTCACTAACAACATACTACTATTAACAAAAAAAACAAATCTAACGGGTCCCGAGGAGCAAAGAAATGGCTTATGCATGCGCATGAATTTCTTCCCCTAGAATGCCTCTGCGATGTTTTGCACCTCAACCTCTGCTCTACTCTATGAAAAAAGGGGGTACTACCTGGTTGAAAAAGTGGCCGGTTGGCCAAAAATGGTGGCCGACCGCTGTAGACACCCAATTTCTGATTGTCGTCAGGACTTAGACGTCATCATTTGAACACTCGATGATCATCCATGTTCGTGTTCGTTTTGAGTTCCTGAGGGTCTCGGCTGAGCGCCTTGCCTTGGAGCCTCTCAACTTGTCTGTTTTGTGCTTGGTTGTTGACCAAGGGCTTGTAGCTTTGCTTCTAGGGGAAGAGGATGGCCTCTCGGCCAGCCGTACAACCCATCAGCCAGGGCTTATGTCCATCGGCCATCAGTGATGGCCGGTTGGCTACACTGATGGCCGGTCAGCCTCGTTAATCGCCGGTCGGCCACTGATAATGGCCGACAGCCTTTTTTGCGCTTTTTCAGATATTTTATGTGCCAGTTGTGCCAGGTGTTGAACACTGAAGCCATCCTCCATACATGTGTATGGAGGAATGGAAACAAGCTTTTAGCTTGTCAATGACGCTTTGGCTTGCATTTTCTATATAAGGGGTGGTCCCCCATCTTCACGTCTTGTTTGCATGTATTGATGGCCTACCAAGTGAGCATGTGTTTCTTCCTTTTTGAAGCTTAGTTCAAATATGTTTTTTGGCTATATTTTAACATGTTTAAGCTCTATTT
Organism: Camellia granthamiana; assembly: GCA_036172215.1. Classification (NCBI taxonomy): domain Eukaryota; kingdom Viridiplantae; phylum Streptophyta; class Magnoliopsida; order Ericales; family Theaceae; genus Camellia; species Camellia granthamiana. The sequence continues at coordinate 107,255,174 of CM069909.1, read as the reverse complement.
TTGGCTGGTTTGGTCATGGGTTGCTTGCTTCTTGCACTTGTAGTGTAATCTTGCTTACTAGCCTAGCATGTGTGATGATTTAGCCTATCATTCTACCATGAGTTAGCTTGATTCCAGCATGCTTTTGGCTCTGATTTAGCATGCTTGAGGACAGTTTTGAGTAGTCTTCATCCTTTGAGGCTTGCCTTGCATGGCCATGGTATAGTTGGCTTTGCTAGCTTTGTGTTTTGGGGCCCCTGGCATGCTTTGTTTGAGTTATTTGCATGATATGGCATCATTTAGAATGTAATTTCAGAGCTTATATCACTGTCATACTCTCACATATTCCACTCGTTCAATGCTTTTGAGAGCTATGCTTTGTGTCTTATTTGTGAGCCAACATGCGAGCATGCTTTTCTTGCTTTTTATGCCTAAGTTTCAACATGATTAGGCCACTGTTTTGGCATGATGTGGCTCTATCTTGAGCTCGTTTGATCATTTGAGCATTGTATTACATGTCTCTAGTGTTGTGTCCTTCACTAGTTTCATTGTATTTGGGCCATAGCATGTTATACATGAAGTGTTTCCATGTTATTTTCGTTGTTTGTGTTTGGATTGGATGTTAATCCAAACACAAGAAATGTGAATGTTTCATACTCAAAGTGATGAAACGTGTCACATTTCTTAGTCGTCGTCCCCCTTGATTGTGCATGATAGGGTGGAGGCCTTTCGAGTCTTATATGCGCATTCAATGAGCTTGTACAAGCTTGGTCCTTTGGCCACCATGCATTGAAAATGCTTGGTTGGTGGTTTGAGAACCAAGTGTCACACTCCTTTGAGCTTGAGACATGATAAGGAGGGTGGCAGTACACACATTTCCTCACAAATACATTGCCATGCCTCTGTTTACTCTCTGTTGCAGCAAAAGGAGGAAATGCAGGGAAGCAATGGCCGACCGGCCATCAAATATGCCGACCGGCCACCAGTTTTGGCTGATGATCACCAACCATGGCCGATCGGCCATCAATGTGTTCTTGAGATCAACAGAAGCAGTCTTGAGGTTGGCACAATTTTTAGAGGTTCAAAGATGTGTAAACAGAGGCATCTAGACGCAAGGCAATGGATTTTCGGGAGGAAGCAATCGAGCATGCATACCTCCCTTGCCCGCAAGGCCATCCTTATCGCTTTATAAGCTAGATGTAGTTAATTACATGTGTTGTAATTAATTTAGCTTAGTTCATGTTGTAACATTCTAATTATCTTGACATAGCTAGTGTCAATTCGGTTTGTAATTAATTAGCTTAGAATAATTAATTAGTTGGTTTGTAATAATTAGCTTAGCTTAGCGTAGCTAGTTAGCTTACTTATTTGGACCCTCTATCGAGAGGGCACAATGTTGTAATAAGCATGCGTGTGTGTGTGCATGTCTTCCAACCTCAATTCTTTCTCTCTTTTACTTAACCACTCTCGATGGTTAGTTTTAGGGATCGTTTTCAATTAGCATACCTTATGTTTGCATGCGTGCATCATTCATTTGTCTTGCATGCACCAGGCTCGGCGCATCATACAAACTGTATTGTATTTTAATACTTACTTGAATACGTGTTTCAAAGCATGTTATTAAGTTGGTTCATTTGCCATGATTAGATAGCCAAGCCTATTTAGTTGCATTTTGCATGTGTTGCATTAGGCATTGTTAACATAGTTAGGATCATGCATATTTCTAACTAGCTTTTTGTTTTGGCTTGGAGTACACTGTAAGTGTTTACGCTTTAGCATACTTGCATGAGTGTGAATGTTGCCATGATAGCATGCTTGCCATGAGGCTAGTTGCTTAAATGCTTAACTGCTTGAATGCCTGTGGGTGGAGGCTTGATTGCTTGAATTGGGACAACTCGATGATTGTGAGTTTTAAGCCCGCTTTGTGAAGTGGCAAAATCATATTTTAAAACCCACTTGAGGGTGGCAAATCCGTGCTTTAGCCTACTTACGAGTAGCACTTTCAAACCATTTTCGAATAGAAACATGAGTTGTTTTGCTCCAATTCTCGTGATCAAGTCTATACTGGTATGCTGTGCGCATCACATAGTAAGATTAGCTAATAATTAGAATAAGAACACATGTGTCTATAAAACAACATATCATGATAGTAGAGGCCGATCTTTGATCGGACGAGCGGGGGTGCTCATGTCATGACCTTCCCCACTTGTACCCCAGTTCCCGAGCCGAGGCAACTTTTGTGATGACGAACAGGTGGCCTTAGGCACGAGTCAGGGTTTCCTAAATTTCCCAAAATAAAATATTTGGGGTGGCGACTCTATAATCTGGCAAAGCAGTCCATGTTTGGCGTTTTTTACTCAAAATTGATTTTCCAAAATGATTTGTCGGATTTGGACTCTTTGGTGTTTATCAGTCTCACATTGTACTTTGTGAGATTAGATTCAGAATCATGACAGGAGTCCAAACTGTAGTAGCTGGGACCAAACTCGCACCCTCTCCGAAAGGGGGTTGCGCGGAGGAAGTTCGGGCGGGTCCACAGTTTCTGGCGACTCTGCTAGGGGTTTAGAGAACTTGACTTGAAACTCATGATATGTTGTTTTATCTACACTTATGTGTTTCTTTGCACTGCTTTTACATTGGTGCGCTTAAGTCACAGTATTTGCCGTCTATTATTCCTGAACGGTTTGCCAGAGGCTTGCTTGGAAAATCATGCCATAAGGCTGACCAGTTATGGGCTTTGCCACGATGGGAACACAAACCTTGGTTTTGCCGAGGCACCCTTTTTGACTAACCGACCTAGTTGCATATCGGAGGCCATAGAGACCATTCCAAACTAGGACTGGTTGCTTACTCGAATGTCGGTTGTTTCAAATCGCATGCGTGCGTAGTGAAACCCTAGCTCCTGACAAAATAGGACAGGGAAACCCTACCCCACCATAGGGGTGTTTTGGCTCTCACTTCCTTGCTACGTGCTGTTAGGGTGTGTCTCTACAAGAATGCATGTATCAGTTTGCAAGTCTGGGTATTAGTCTGAGGACATCAGTATTCGGGGGTATCAGATTGGAGGCAGTGATTTGGGGGCAGAGATCAGTGTTTGAGAACAGTTGTTTAGCTCATGATATCAACTGTGTGTTGTCTTTATCTAAGCCAAAATGCTGTCCGTTTTCCTGATTGTTGTTTCCTTATTTTGCTTCATTTTCCTTTTTGCAAAGTAGTATTACATCATTGCTTCCAACAAAGTAGATCCCCCCAAGCACTCTGGACCCGAATTGGGAGAATTCATCGATTTGAGGATCTAGTTGACGGACAACCAGTGTTTGCTGCATTACCCCTCGTTACGAGACCGAGGTCATCCAGGCACAGATCATCAGTACAACGATTACCACATCAGCGGTCATTATCTACCTCACTTGTGCGCAGTTGGGCTGAGATGTCTGCTTCTACCTCATAGAGGGAACATACACCTGTTCAGTCAGATCCGCACTTTACAATCGGTATGGTGGACATGATGCGTCAACTCCAAGAGACCATGCAAGCCATGCAGCAGGATGCTGCTCATCAGGCGGAGATTAGCGCTCATCAGGCAGAGGTTGTAGCTCAACAGGCAGAACTAATTGGCAAGCTTCAACAACAGCAACAACCACAACAAGGCGGAGCATTTGCTTCACATCCATCCCCACCCCCACCCCCACCTAGGGTTCCAACACCCGGGGAAACAGCAAACGTGAAGAAAAATACGGATGTTCTAACAGGGCCAGTCCCACCGCCAATCCCACCTCAGATGTCTAAAGCACCGGCTAATCCAGTGGACGTGCCGTTCAAATTTGAGGTTGATCTAACCGCTTTGAAGGTGAGTAAGCTTGAAAAGTTGTTCAAGCAGGCCTAGGGAGTTAACTTGATCCTAGACATAGAAGATGGATACACGGATTCGGCAGTGACATTGCCAGACAGATTCAAAATGCCCCACATAGATTGTTTCGACGGCTTGGGCGATCCTATGGTTCAGTTGAGGCTATTTTCTGATATTCTGCGCCCGATGGGCTTAACAAGACTCTAGAAACTGTCACTCTTCGGTCGGACCCTATCGGGTATTGCAGCCATTTGGTACACCAAGCTAGACGACTCAGTGAAAAGGAATTGGGAGGAGATAGCCGAGGCCTTCATCGCCCAATATGCTTACAACACTCAAATCGAGGTCACAACACGTGATCTCAAAACAACCAGGCAAGAGTCGAGAGAGGGCTTTTCTAACTTTGTCACTCGATAGAGGGCCAAGGCCTCCATGATGACAACTCAACCACCCGAAAAGGATCAGATAAGGATGGTTGTGCGCAAGCTACAACCCAAGCTAATGCAGAAAATGATCGTTTTACCCCTCTCCACCTTTGCGGACTTGCATGAGATAGGGGTACAGATTGAAGACACCATGAAGTAAGGTCTGATCGACTAGGAAAAGGAACAGCCTAAGATGGCATTTACACGTGGTTCGAATGCATCTACAAGTAGTAGTGCAGCCGTAAGAACTTCTGACGTCGGCGTGATCACCACCACTCCAAAAACAGCCGCCCCATTTGCTGGTACATCCAACCCAAACCTTCAAACTTCGAACTATCCACCCCGAGGCAAGAGGGTTTTACCCCACTTTATATGCCTTTCTCTAAAGCTCTAGAGGTCCTACTCCGGAAAGGACATCTCAAAACATTAGAACAACGGCCTCTACCGGATCCTCTCCCACCAAAGCATGACCCGACTAAATACTATGCCTTCCATCAACAGCGAGATCACGACACCGACTTCTACTTCAGACTACGTCATGAGATTCAAGATCTCATTGACAACAAGGTGATCGCGCCTCTCGACGAGCCAAATGTCACTACTAACCCGCTCCCACCACATAACCAAGCTCCACCACCCAAGCAAATCAACCTGATCCAAACCACAGCCATCCCGTATGACCCTAGCATATACGTCACACCTTCCCACCTGCCTAAGCCTGCTGTGTTCATCCCAGATAGCACGGATTTCTGCATGATGAGCACCTCTCTAACCCAGCTCAAGCCGATGGCGGGTGACTGTCGAAGATAGAACTGGGGTGGCCTTGGAGGAGGATGGGAATGTTGGTTCAGAACCTGACGGATCTGGGAGCTTTACTGAGGAAGCATACAACCCGTGCGGTTATATTGTGCCAACAGATCAGGCTAAGCCGAGGGTAGAGTTGCCAACTGGGGCAGAGATTGATGTGGTCTGGGAGGACGGACAGAGTCAGGGTCTAGATGACCTAGCAGAGTTGAAGGAGGACATTGCCAATCTGCAGTTCTTTAATGAGCAGGATCCAGGGGATGTGAGCATCAATTAGTTTGACCTGAACGGATCGACAGACAATGCGGAGTGGCTCAGTGATGAGCCAGATGTTGTTGAGGAGCATCAATCAGAACAGGGACCGTTAGAAACTGGAACATCTACAGTGGCTGGAATGGCCGACAATCAGGAGGAATCACCGGAGAGCATTGGTGCGAAGAATTTTGCTCGGGACTTGGGAAGTTTGTGTACAGTAGACACAGAATAGGAGGACGTGCTGCGGTGGTTCAAACAAGAGAAAATCGAGAATGATGACAAGGCTAGAAAAGCCAAGGCTCTTGAGGGGGCAGAATGTGCTGTGAGCACGGGAACAACTATAGCAAAATCGGACAGTTGTCTGTCGATTGCTGAGGGCATGTGGTAGGAAGACGATGATTTGCGTCTGGCCCATACCGATGAAGACTGGCGACAAAATCTCACAGATGACACCTGGTATATTGAGAAGGTCGACCACATGACCCGGAGTGGGCGGTATTTCAAGCCCCCACACCTGGACCAACCAAAGGCATTCGGGAAAGACAAAGAAGCAAGAAAGCAGAAGGACAAGCTGTTAGAGGAGAAAGTTGTACTAAAGTAGCTAAAGAAAATTCAAGCAGACATCTCCATCTGGGGACTACTTATGGCCTCGAGGGTGCATAGATAGGCCGTCCTTTCAGCCATGGATAGGGCCTAGCTTTCAATTGATGCAACGCTCCGAACAGTTGGTAGGACTGGTCTTCCCAGGTGGCGCTTCACTGACTCTGACCTTCACAGACAAAGAACTGCTGCCTGAGGGCTCCGATCATGACAAGCCATTGTATATCTCTGTGGAGTGTAGAGAAAAATGGATATCGGTGGTCCTGGTTGATACGGGATCTACAATCAATGTATGTCCGTCGCGAGCGGCATATGCTATCGGGTTGAAGCCTACAGATTTTGTACCAACAGCCCAGGTGATACGGGCATGCGATAACACTTGTCGGGAGGTGATGGGGACGGTATGGATTAAAACTCAGGTTGGCCCGGGGCAGCAAGACATTGAGTTTCATGTCTTAAATGTTCCAGCTGCCTTTAATCTACTCCTTGGGCGGCCATGGTTGCACCAGGTGAGAGCCGTCTTTTCCATTTTACACCAGATGCTAAAGTACCCCCCATGGAAAGGGGGTGGCAATTGTTTTTGGGAACTCTTCAATGCATCCGCCGCCAGAGGTTTCTACACCAGTTCTAGAAATTAAGCATGGCGTGGAGGATGTCTTCCTATTTGCGTTCACCTTGGCTAAGGCTCGGGTAGTACAAGATCTGCTAGCTGTTGATGAGGGGCTGTATGTCAGTGCACAATCTGTTTATCTCATGAACAAGCTTCAACATGTGGCCGGGAAGGGACTGGGAAGAAGTGGCCGGAAAGGCGTCGCTGAATTGGCCGGAGTGCCACACAATCCCCATACCTTTGGTCTAGGTTACACGCCTACCAAAGAGGATTGTGTGAGAAAAGGAAAGGAGATGGCTGGAAGAGCCAGGGCTAAACAAGCCGGGAAGCACTATGAGATAGTGCATAGACCTATCCAAGGGACCCTGAACGAACACTTTGTCCGGGAGGGGGAAGATTTCCCGTTCTGCGGCTTTCCAGAGCCATGGTTGAATTCAGAGAGACGATGCTTGCCGGGTTTGGAGATTTTCTTTGACTTGCAATTACCAGGGGATGAAGTTGCCGAAGAGCAGAATGACCCAATAGCTGTGGCTGTGCAGTGCAATGAGGATGAGTTCGATGGCACAGAACTTGAAATGGGGTTAGCACTAGCTTGTCTCCTCTCAGATCCTCAGATCTTACCAGAGTGGTCAGGGGATGATTTCTTAGTTTCCACGATTAGAGATAACTCGGCTGTAGGCCCTTCTTCCAGCATTCTGGATGCATCCATCACACCCTCCATCGTCTAGCAATACGAGGAAGGCTTTTTATCTAGCAGTTCTAGGTCAGGTAGTGAACTGGAATCTGATTCCACAGAGTCTGTGGAGTCAGAATCATATTCCAGTTCTTCTGAGTCAGAGTCCAATATTCTTGGGGGTGATAACCCAGATGCCTTTGTGTTGTCCAGGTCGTCTTTTTCATTTTCTTTTGAGTCAGTTGTAACCGAAGAATCAGACGATCTGGAAGTTGCTAGTGAGAATGGTACTGCTGTAGCTTTTGAGTACTTTTTTGTGCCTTTAGTTTATTGCATTAATCAGGACTTTCAAAATTTTGATGAAAACAACGAGGAAGAAATTCCTTCGGTTTTAAAGCATTTGATTGACCGAGAGCAGGAGGTTTGTAAAGCCTTTGGTTGATGAAATCACCTCAATTAATGTTGGTACTGAGAAGGACCCACGACTGGTCCAAATCAGGTCCACGTTGTCTTTGGAGGAACGCAAGCGCTTAGTCACTTTATTAAAAGATTTCAAAGATGTTTTCGCGTGGTCCTATGAAGACATGCCTGGAATCGATCCTGAGATTGTACAGCACCGGATCCCTCTTGACCCAGAGGCCTGACTTGTTAAGTAGAAGCTCCGAAGGATCTGCCCGGATTGGGCTCTGAAAATCAAAGAATAGGTCACCAAGCAGATTGATGCAAGGTTCCTGTTGGTATCTGAATACTCTACTTGGTTGGCCAACATAGTTCCGGTGCCAAAGAAAGGCAGCAGAATTTGGGTATGTGTGGACTTCAGAGATTTGAACAAAGCCAGTCCGAAGGACGACTTTCCTCTGCTGCATATCGACGAATTGGGGGACTTCACTGCGGAGCATGCGCTGCTCTCATTTATGGATGGGTTTTCAGGCTATAACCAGATTTTGATGCCACCCGAAGATAGGGAGAAGACTACTTTCACCACCTCGTGGGAGACCTACTGCTATAGGGTGATGCCGTTCGGCTTGAAGAATGTTGGGGCTACGTATCAACGAGCTGCAACCATGATCTTGCATGATATGATCCACAAAAAGGTTGAGGTGTACGTGGACGACATAATTGTTAAGTCCAAAGGAAAGAGAGGGCCACTACGCTGCCTTGAAAAAAATTTTCCAACGGATTAGAGACTATCGGTTGTGGCTGAATCCTCAAAAATGTACTTTCGGTGTTACAGCAAGGAAAATGATGGGGTTTTTGATCACACAAAGGGGTGTCGAGGTCGATCCTTCCAAGATTAAGGCCATCTTGGAAATGCCACCACCAAGGACTGAAAAGAAGGTGCGAGGCTTTCTGGGTAAAGTGCAATTTATAAGACGATTTATTGCAAAATTAACCTTGACTTGTGAACCACTATTTGGTCTCTTGAAGAAAGGAAAGAAGTTCCAATGGGGCGACCGATGCCAAGTTGCTTTCGAACAGATCAAGCAGTATCTACAGAACCCACCCGTGTTGTCACCGCCAGAGCCGAGGAAACCGTTGATATTGTATCTATCAGTAACCGAAACGACAATGGGCTGCATACTTGCACAGGAGTTTGAGGACAAAGTGGAGAAGGCGATCTATTACTTGGGCAAGAAGATGCTAGAATATGAGACCCGTTACACTCCGCTTGAGAAGGCTTGTCTGGCCTTGGTATGGGCTAACAGGAAGTTGAGGCACTACCTGTTAGCTCACTCCGTAATACTAGTTTCGAGATTAGATCCCATCAAATATCTCTTTGAGAAACCAGCACTTATGGGTAGGCTAGCCCGTTGGTTGCTTCTTCTCTCCGAATTCGATTTGAAGTACATGACGTGCAAGTCTGTGAAAGGGAGAGCGATAGCGGAGTTTCTAGCTGATCACCCAGTGGAGGGAGATGAAGCAGTAGAGTATATGTTCCCAGATAAGGTCATTCTGCATGTTGAAGAAGAAACTTGCACTATATACTTTGATAGAGCGTCAAACCAGTACGGGTATGGGATAGGGGTGTTGCTGATAGCACCCGACAATTCCCACATACCTTTAGCCTTCAAGCTCTGGTTCAAAGCATCAAACAATGAAGCAGAGTACGAAACATGTATCGCTGGCTTGGAAGCTGCCCTGGAACTAGGGGCAAAGCGGTTGGACGTCATCGGAGACTCGAACTTGGTTGCATCTCAAGCAAAAGGAGATTGGAAAGTTAAAGAAGAAAGAATGAAAATTTATCACTAGACCTTGGACGTTCTGATTCCTCGGTTTGAAAAGCTGAACTTTGCCCATCTGTTAAGAGAGAACAACTGATTCGCTGATTCTTTAGCAACTCTATCTTCCATGATAGATATCCCTTTCGGAGTTCGAATGCGTCTGATAATTATCGAATAGAAATTTGTGCCGGCCTACGAACTGATTGCCACCATAGATGAAGTACAAGATCAAAACCCCTGGTATTACGATATCTAGAACTTCTTGGCAAATGAGGCTTATCCACCAGGGGTAAATGCCAAAGATAAGAGGGCAATTCAAAGAATGGCTGTTCAGTTCATCATCTGCAGGAGTAAATTGTACAAACAGGGTCATCTTGGGACGCATAAACTGTGCGTTGATGCTGAAGAATCTAAATGCCTGATGGAGGCCATCCATGGAGGAGAGTGCGGAGCGCACATGAGCGGGGTGATGCTAGCCCGGAAGATTCTCAGACAGGGTTATTACTGGTCAACCATAGAGGAGGATTGTATTGGCTTTGTTCAACGATGCCACAAATGCCAGATCCATGCAAACCGCATGAACATTCCACCGTCAAAGTTGTACAACATGACTTCGCCATGGCCGTTTTCAATCTGGGGGATTGATGTGATTGGGACAATCACTCTGAAGGGGACGAACGGGCATGAGTATATCCTGGTGGCGATAGACTACTTTACAAAGTGGGTCGAAGCCCAATCCTATGCAGTGCTGAAGGTGTCACACATTGCTAAGTTCATTAGGAACAACATCTTTTGTCGCTATGGGGTCCCGAATGAGATTATTTCGAATAATGGTTCCCATTTCAAGAAGGAGGTGATAGACTTGTTGGAGAAGTACAAAGTGGTTTTTCATAAGTCATCCACATATAGGCTGCAAACCAACGAAGCAGTTGAGGCCGCCAACAAGAACATCAAGCACATTCTGTAAAAGCTGGTGGAAACCTATAGGGACTAGCCAGATAAATTGCCATTTGCTCTCTAGGGCTACTGGACATCAATTCGAACTTCTACTGGGGCAACTCCGTATTCCTTGGTTTATGGGATGGAGGTTATTCTACCTATCGAAGTTGAGGTTCCATCATTACGAGTAATGGCTGAGTGCCAGATAGCTGAGGCAGATTCGCAGCAGAGCAAGTTCGAAGAACTCATGCTGTTTAATGAGAGAAGGCTGAAAGCACTGTACCACATTCAAGGTTATCAACGTAGGATTGCCAGGGCTTTCAACAAGAAAGTTAAGTCCAGGAATCTGAAAAAAGGGGATCTAGTGCTCAAAGACAACCGAGCTCCCATCCACGACCCTAGGGGCAAGTTCAGACCCAATTGGACTGGCCCTTACATCATCAAGTCAATCTAGTCGGGTGGAGCTGTCATTCGATGGATTTAGATGGCCTTGAATTCTCCCAGCCTATCAACATGGACAAGTTGAAGAAATACTATCCCTGAGTGGCTCGCTAGGCTGAAAACCTGAAAGGGTGACCTAGGCAAAAGTTAGAGCACAAAAAATTTGAAATAAGAAAAACTGAGCTCGCAAGGTTGAAAACCCTAAAGGGTGGCCTTGGCAAAAGTTAGAGCGCAAAAGGAGAGTGTTAATACTCGAGTGAACCTGAACCGAATTACGTAAGGCTTGATTCCCATCTTTGGGATATGTAGACAACTTCATTCTAAAGTCCAGCCATAAACACTTCCAAATCAACTATGTCCATGTGATTTGTCTTGGCCATCTTCGTCTATTCTGCATCCAAGAGTTCAGTTGTGATCTCCAGTGCAGTATTGTTCAGACAAGGGGCAACTTTCCAGTTGATTGGATCCAGGGTTATACATCTCAATAATAGATCTCGAGCGTGTCCAGTTGTGATCCATATCGAAAATGGTTTGAGAAGTTTTAATAAAAGTTGATTTTGCTCAAATTAATCTTTATACAACTTAGACCATTTTTCGACCAAAACGGAAAATTTTCATTACCCACAACTTTCAATTCTATTGATTTCAATACAGAGTTCTTTGGCTCTTGATACAAATCGAAGTTGCTTTTTATTACATTCAAAAAGAAAACTTGAAAGTACAGATTAAAGCAATAAACTAGGGGCATGGTCAAGTCAGGTGTTCCTACGCCCCCTCCCAGAGCTTGTGGAAGCCTCATATGCCAAAGTAGGCCCAGTTTGTGTCTCCTCTTCAAGCCAAGCAATGCATTCGCCAAAAAGGGCACACCTGAAAGTGGGAGCGGGGGCCAGGAGTTCTCTCGTCCTCCATGCAGTGGCATACCGAGCTAAATGTGAGCCTTTGATTGAATATGAAGTCGGGTATTCCACTCCCTCTTCTGGGCAAGTCTGCTCGTGGCCAAACTAACGCCGGAACCGAAATGGAAAGTAGAAGATGCAGTGTGTTAGGCCAATCAGCTAAATGCCAGGCTGTCGGGACATGCTGTAGCCCATCTTCGGCAGATCAAGCCAGGGACAACGCCAAGCGATGTCAACAGCAGATCGAGTGCACATCCATTCCACCACCATCCCTCATCTGGGGCATCAACTAGCCGTTAGCGAAAGAAATAGCCGCGTGCTGAATATGCTAGGCAAGATTGCATTATTTTCAATTTATCCATGAGCCATATCTCGGGAGGGATGAAAAACAAGAGAGATTAAAGAATAGAGAGGAAAAAGTAAGAAAAGGGTTTCGAGAGGAAAATAGAGCCTGAGGGCTGAGTGATGTGAGAAACACATGTGAGAAGGGTGGGAAACATTACCAGTAAGAGTAGTGGACTTCCTGCGAACCTGGTTTTCTCCCGGCGATGGAAAGCATCCAAGCCCATCAAGGTTTCGGCTAAAGTCATGCCGATGCAGCTCTTGCCCTCTTTCAAGCCTTGGGTAACCTCAATCAAGCGAATACTAGACCCTCCAAGGTCAGGGGCAAGTAGAAAATGAGATATCATGCACAAACAGAGGGCATGTCACCGAAAACTTTGCCAAAGATAATCGTCGCAGTTACCGGCGTCAGAAAAGCGATGAATCAATCTGGGAATGTCCAACTCCCCATCGCGAATCAAAGACCAAGCGTTGTGCAAAGTAAGCCCACACGTCCGTCCTAAAGCTTGGATGTGGCCGAAACAGAACTGAGGCAAGATTTCCTCATCGCATCGTGATTCCATCAAAGCTTGGAATTCTTCAAAAGTGGGGCACATCTCTTGACCCCCAAAGCTAAAAACATAAGCTACCAGATTCCAACACCTAGCCGCGGCATGGAGGAACAGAAAACGCAGTGGGGTGCGACTCAGCGTGAATAGTGCATTTATTCCGAAACCTCAGAAATTCAACTTTTCCGAGCCATCCAAAGTCGCAATCCAATTGGAGAGCTTTTCAGCGAAGAATGGTTCCATTTGGGGCAAAAATAGAGTTGAAGTGAAGAAACCCTGAAGCTGGAGTTTTTGTAGAACATAAGGTAGTCAGTGGAAGCCAGATGGCAGCATTCTAGGGGTCCCTGACACTAGTAGCCGACCGGCCAGTGTTTGTGGCTGACCGGCCAATTTCTGTGGCCGACCGGCCAATTTCTGTAGCCAACCGGCCAGGGCTAGTGGCCGATAGCCATTTCTAGTGGCCAAAAGCCACCTCTTGTGGCTGGCCACCTCTTCTTTTGCTCCTTGGGCCATCCATGTATTGGAAATGCCAAGAACCTATATTTTGTTCCACTCTTGGTGCACTTTCTTCCGTCTCTCCTTAAGAATTTTGTCAAATTACTTATCAAGTTGTTGTATTGCTTATCGAGTTGTTGTTTTGCTTATCGAGTTGTTTTTGTTTTGGTCGTTCTATTGTTATTTTGTTCATTGTTATTTTGTTCATTGAGTTTTCTTACTCTTTTCGTTGTGTGTCAGTCGGTTTACTACCTGATTAAGTAATTGCCAATACAACATTCAATTTTCATCAAAATCCCATTTTTGTGAAAAATGGTGTTGTGCGATGTTATGCAATGCTCAAAATATACAATGCAACACTTTTTGAACAAAAAGTTTGTTTTCATTTTCAATCATGGTCACCTTTTTGCAGTACAAGTTGTTAAAGAAAAGTAAAAACTCCCTAAGGCTGTACAATATGTTGATACTACCAGCAAAAAGAAAACTAAGCAAAGAGAAAAGGAACTGAAAAGAAGCATTTGAATCGATGAAGAGCGCCCAAACTCTCTCCGCGCGCCCCCCTTTCGGAGAGGGCGCGGATTTGGGTTCGTAGCTACTACAGTTCGGACTCCTATCGTGGTTCTGAATCTAATCTCACAAAGTGCAATGTAAGACTGATAAATCACCAAAGAGTCCAAATCCGGCAAATCGTTTTGGAAAATCGATTTCAATCAAAAAGCACCAAACATGGACTGCTTTGCTAGATTTCAGAGTCGCCACCTAAATATTTTGTTTTTGGAAAATTTAGGAAACCCCAACTCGTGCCTAAGGCCACGTGTCCGTCATCACCAAAGTTGCCTCGGCTCGAGGACTTGGGTACAAAAGGGGAAGGTCCTGAAATGAGCACCCCCGCTCGCCCGATCAAGGGATCGGCCTCTACTAATCATGATATGTTGTTTTTATAAACACATGCGTTCTTATCCGGTTATTAGCTAACTTATTACGTGATGCACACAGCATACAAGTATAGACTAAATCGCTTGATTTGGAACAAAACATCTCATGTTTATTTTTCAAAAATTGTTTGGAATTGCTACTCGCAAGTAGGTTAAAGCGCGGATTTGCCACCCTCAAGTGGGCTTTAAAACAACGTGATTTTGCCACTCCGCAAAGTGGGCTTAAAACGCACATTTTGATTAATTGTTCCAATTCAAGTAATGAAGCCATCATCCACAGGCATTCAAATAGTTTAGCACTTAAGCAAATAGCCTCATGGCAAGCATGCGATCATGGCAGTCACTTACACCCATGCAAGGATGCTAAAGCGTGAACACTTACAGTGTACTCCGAGCCAAAACAAAAGCTAGTTAGTAATCATGCATGATCCTAGCTACGTTAACAATGCCTAATTAAACACATGCAAAATGCAACTAAATAGGCTCGGCTATCTAAGATGGCATGTGAATGCAACACTTTGATACATGTATTCAAATAGGTATTGAAATACAATGTAGTTTGAATGATGCGCCGAGCCCCGTGCATGCAAGACAAATGAATGATGCACGCATGCAAGCATAAGAATCCTAATCAAAACATGCCCTAAAACTAACCATCAAAAGCTGGTAAGTAAAAGGGAGAAAGAAATGGGGTTGGAAGACATGCACACACACACGACGGAGGGTTCGAATGAAAGCTAGGCTAATCTAAGCTAAGCTAAACTAACTAATCTAATTAAACTAATTAGACCAATTATTACACAACCAAATTGAATAACTAGCTACAACTAATTATTACAACAATTAACTAATTAACAAATTACTTAATTAAATTACAAATTCAATGCTAACTAACAAGTAAAGCACTAAATTAAACAACTTCAGCTCTGGTTTGAAGATGTTGAACATGTATGCTCGCATTCGGTTTCTCCTCCCGAAAAGCTCTCTGGTTTGCTCTTTAGAGGCTCTGTTTGCAGGGTGTCTTCAAGAACTTGCTGCTGGATCTCACCAAAACAGTGCTGAGAAGTGCACCAGTGGCCTGCCGGCCATACGGAGTTGCTGCCGACCATATGCCGGCCAAGGATGGGCCTCTGCCGACCAACAATGAAAGGGTGTCAGCCATCAGTGAAGCATTGTCGGCCACTGGTGTGTTGTGACGCCAAACTGCAACAAAGGAAATTAAGGGTCTCCCTAGGGCATGTGTGTACTGTGCCACTCCATATCATTTCAAAACATCAAGGGAGAGGAACTATTGGATCCAAAACCATCAATCAGGCATCTCAATGCATGATGACCAAGGGTCCAACTTGCACAAATTTAATGAATGCAATGCGAACAAGACTCTAAATCCACTACCTCATCATGGATGATCAAAGGCAATGGAGACAAAGGGAATTGGCCCATTTTCATCACTTTGAGTATGAAATGGACCAATTCACCTTGTGTTCAATATGACGTCCGATTGAACACAATGCAATGCAAATGCAACATGCTTATCTTGACATGTTTTACTTGATTTGATTCTTGTTTACACATTTTACATTACCGAGCCATTCTTTAACCGGTTAAGTCCAATGTGAAAAGTCCTCTAATTGGAAAGATGGCCTTAGCCACAAGCACCTTGAGCATGAAAGAAGCCTCATGTCTTTGGTTAGTAGAAACCCTCAAGAGAAGGTTAAAACCATTAGGCACGAAAGCCTCAATTCCATGCCCAAGCCAACAAGGGGCTTAAGATCGCTTTCAAGACAAGTGAAAGATTGAAACCATGGAGTGCACTGACATATATTCCAGTATAAAATAATATGCTAAGTGACTCCAAACCATGCAAACAACCCATGTAATGCATGTTGAAAGGCTTAAGCATCAAAGCTAGTGAAGTGTATTACACTAGAGGCATGCAAGATAATGCTCAAATGGCCAAACCAGCTCTGGATAGAGCTTAATCATGCCAAAACAGTGGCCTAAACATGCTGAAATGGGAGCTCGAAATGCTAGAAGAACATGCACACATGTTGGCCTATGAGCAAGGCATAATACACAACCCTCAAAAGCTATGAAGAAGTGAAGTATATGAGAGTGTGTCTACACTAAATGCACTGAAATTACATGCCCAATGGTGCCATACCATGCAAACATCACATGCACAGCATGTTAAAGGCCCCAAAACTCAAAGCTAGTCAAGCCCCTTTACACTACAACCATATTAAACAATGCTCAAATGACCTTGGCCACACAAAACAGACCTAAGGCAGGTCGAAACAATGGTAAAAACATGCTAGACTTGCAACATAGATGGAAAGAAGGATATGCTCATGTATTAGCTCACAAACAAGGCATAAAGGCACAACACTTAAACACAATGAAAGAGTGATAAACATGAGAGTATAACAGTGAAACATGCTCTGAAATCACATATTAGATGATGCCATATCATGCAAACAACCCAAGCAAAACATCCTAGTGGACTCAAAACACAAGACTAGTAAATCGATTTACACTATAGCTATGCAAGGCAAGCCTCAACAGCCCAAGACAACTCAAAACAGAGTTAGTGCATGCTAAAACATTAGCAAAAATGTGTTGAGATAGAGCTAATACATGCTAGAATGATGGACTAACTCGTTAGGCATTCAAGGCTATTAAGCAAGATTACACTACAAGTGTAAGAAACTAGCAACCAATGACTAAACTAGCCTAAAACAGAGTTATAGCAGGTCCAAAAAGTCACAAAAACATGCTTGAACTAAGCTTCAAAAAGGTAGAGATGCATGCTCATTTGGTAGGCAAACAACACATGCTAACAAGGTACAAGGGGGGGCCACCCCCACCTATTTTGCGTCCCAAAACCCACTTTCCACTACTGAAATTCCTCAGGAATTCAGTGGTTAAAAGGCCAAGAGAAGGTGATCTCAAAGGCCTTAAGAGATGGCACAAAGCAAAGCAAAATAAGCCACCAAAGGGGGTGAAACACCCCTAACTCCAAAAACAATTTAAACTACCATTTTTAAGCCTTAAAAATAAAGGTTTTTGTAGTTGAAAACAAGGTCAAAATCAGCATGCAAAGGTGGCCAAGATTGTGTACAAAAATAAGCTTAAAAGAGCGAGATGCTCACCCTTGAAGCACAGCAGCAGACAGCCAACAAACAGCCACTTTTCTTGAGCCAAAACCAACCTTTAGCAGCCCAAAATAAGTTCCAAGGGACCACAGCCCAATGGTGATCAAGTTTGATCAAGGATGTGTGTGCAAAAGAGAAGTGTATCTAAGCTTTCATGCACAAAATGGGCCAGAGAGTGAATTCTAGAGAGAGAGGTTTTAGATAGAGAGGCCCCCAAGCTTCTTCCTAAATTGTTCTCAAATGTTCTCACCCTTGAATATGAGATATAAGGCTTCAATATATAGCAAAAAGAGAGCCTTAGGTCGAAAATATCTCAAGAGGGACAGCTAGAGCAAGCTGGAGCAAAATATCTACGAAAAACTGCCTTCTTCCATCTGTGGCCGGCACTGCACCATTGTTGGCTGACACTTGGTCATCCATGGCTGGCAGGGGTCACTCTTGGACGGCATTGGGCCGGCATTGGCCATTCATGGCCGGCACCTGGCCAAAAAATCGCATTCATGGTCATAAACTTCCACCTCTAGTTGGACAGAAAAATCTGCTTTCTGGGCCCGACTTCAAATGGCCCTAACTCCTTCATCTGGACTCATTTTTAGGTCATTCTTGAGCCTAAATTGTATCCCTTGAAGTCTTCTTTCCAATGATGGTAGCTTTACTTCAAAATTCCAAGTGTAAAAAAAGTTATGCCTATTTTGGTGAAGCCGCTCAATTTCGACCCTATCTGGATTCATGCCGAACTTCTTCTCCAACTTGTTTTCTTCTCCCCTCTCCTCTTTTCTTCAACTCCAAACCCCTAAACAAGGTGTTTTGAAAGATTTTTCAAAGAGTTCATCTCTCTTCCATTCATTTCTACTTTGTCCTTGCTCGATTTACGAAAAAGTGTGACATTTAAAAAAATGCGAGAGTCGGAACATCGTAGGAACTTTTTCAAAAACTATTTTGAAAGAGAGGGTTTTAAGGTCTCAAAATCTTTTGATCAAGATCGTTTTGGTCCAAAAGGGGTATGAAGTTGGGATTTGACTATCTCCTTGCCGAAGAAATCAACCCTTGCACTGCACAACTTTCATCACCAAGTAGATAATCAGTAGCGCCCAAGTCTTAAGAGCAGTCAAAAATGGGGTGTCTACAGTTGCCCCTCTTTGACAGAGCGCGAAAGTCATGAAGTGACGTGAGTGAATGTCAAAGCCCAGAGACGACCCATTTTTGACAGGGCCGAAGACTTGGACAAACAAATAAAATGAAGATGCAGAAACAAATGGTTGCGCCCGCAGGCTGCCTACGTATCCCTTTTGCAAGGAATCAAACCAACGTAGTTTAGGGGCATGATGCAAAGTGGCATGCAATATGCAAGAGCACAACTTATGATTATGCAAAGAGGGCGGTAACGAAGCATCTAGATGTAAATGTTATGCAAAGAAATGCTACAACAAACTCGCACACAAGCAAGTAAACACAAACCAAACCACATTTCATGCAGAAAGGATGTAAGAAAATTATGCAATCTTAACCACGCACCACGTAGGAAAGACTAAGAGTGACTGTTGGGGACACCCGAGGTCTCAAACAAGATTCCGACGCGTTGCACACGAAAGGAAAAAGAGTGGTATAAGCATTGGAACACATTCCAAATGCTCTTCACCAAAGAAGGGGGAACATAGGGACACATCCCATTGTTTCCAACCAAAGGAGTGGTATAAGCATTGGAACACGTTTCAAATGCTCTTAACCAGAGAGGGGGAAACATAGGGACATGTCCCAGTGTTTCGGAGTGGTATAAGCATTGGAACACGTTCCAAATGCTCTTAACCAAAGAGGGAGAAACATAGGAACATGTCCCAGTGTTTCAGAATGGTATAAGTATTAGAACACGTTCCAAATACTCTTAACCAAAGAGGGAGAAACATAGGGACACGTCCCAGTGCTTCGGAGTGGTATAAGCATTGGAACACGTTCCAAATGCTCTTAACCAAAGAGGGATCTTAACCAAAGAGGGAGAAACATAGGGACACGTCCCAGTGTTTCAAAATGGTATAAGCATTGGAACACGTTCCAAACGCTCTAAACCAAAGAGGGAGAAACATAGGGACATGTCCCAGTGTTTCGGAGTGGTATAAGCATTGGAACACGTTCCAAATGCTCTTAACCAAAGAGGGAGAAACATAGGGACATGTCCCAGTGTTTCAGAGTGGTGTGAGCATCAGAACACGTTCCAAATGCTCTTAACCAAAGAGGGGGAAACTTAGCGACACATCCCTGTGTTTCGGACCAAAGGAGTGGTATAAGCATTCAAACACATTCCAAATGCTCTTAACCAAAGAGGGAGAAACATAGGGACACGTCCCAGTGTTTCGGAGTGGTATAAGCATCGGAACACGTTCCAAATGCTCTTAACCAAAAAGGGAGAAACATGAGGACACGTCCCGGTGTTTCAGAGTGGTGTAAGAATTGGAACACATTCCAAATGCTCTTAACCAAAGAGGGCCTAACATGGCGCACGCATGAGGAGAAAGAACAACAATGCCCAGGGCACACAAGATTAAATGCGATATATACACAGAGTGAACATGTGCGATAGATGCACAAAATGAACAAAGTGTGATAGATACACAAAACATAATCAATCTTAAGCAGAACTTCTCTGAATGAACCGCACATCCAATATCACCTGGTTGCGCCAGCTTCAAATGAACGGTACATACAATATCGTGCATGAATGAGAAAGAAACTTGATAGGTACAATGTAATACAATGCATGATGTTTAAGGAATGCAATAAACAAACATAGCGGCGCTTTAGAAAGCACCTCATGGGGTGAGTGGCGATGAACCGCTCTACTCTGACGGGGATCTCCCCTTATGTTCTTCGAACTCTTACCTTGCATTCTTTGAACTCTTTTCTCTAACTCACAGTATAAAGGTTCTAAAATGCCGACAAGGATTCTTCACATAGAATACTTTGGATGCCACCTTTCTTCCTGACCATATTCACAATTTTCCCTATTCTCCAACGGGGTGACAGGCTAGGTTGGTTCAGTATCCAGAATTGAGGTGCATATACGCTATCTCATCCTATGGGGCTTCCATACAGATTTCAAGCCGGGGATACACCCCTGGGTATTTAAACCAGACTTTAATCTCGGAAATTCCAAACCTTTGTGTTCTAGGCATCATCCATTCAAACTCTAGTTTCCGCCATCACAGTTGGTTTTCTAGGAACTCATTGCAAACATAGCTAAGATGTCTTTGGCAGGGAATGGTACTCAAGGAGAGCACTTATGATCGCCATTCTGGCTTTGAAGCAGGCTTGATCTTGATCTTAAGCTTCAGGTAGAGGCACACTCATACTTCGAAGCATTGACAAGGCCTGAAA
Source organism: Camellia granthamiana (assembly GCA_036172215.1). NCBI lineage: Eukaryota > Viridiplantae > Streptophyta > Magnoliopsida > Ericales > Theaceae > Camellia > Camellia granthamiana. The sequence goes on along the minus strand of CM069909.1, from coordinate 107,234,636 downwards.
AGGTACACCCAGAATGCAATGACGGAACTTTCTGAAGTTCAAACAAACTCAGATGCCCGACATTTTCCCTCTTTTCTTTTGTTTTGCAGTCTAGAACCCATATAGCTTCAAATAGGTCCATGTTTTACTGTTCTCACATGACCTGGGTTGAACCCTGCAGTTTTATGAAAAAACAAATCCTGTTTTGCACAAATGTTGCAAATGGCACAGCACTCCGAGCACAAAACGATTTTATTTCTGAATTTGAAATTGAGAAACGAGTTCTTAACCGGGTATTGAGCCTACGAATGACCACAGCAAAAATGACTCAACAAAGGAAAACAAAGGTAAAACAACTTAAACACATCTATTAACACCCGAAACGACTCAAAACAAGAATCGAGACAAACAAAAACACAACAAAACACAAGACTCAAATGCGCACAGGGAGCCTGTTTCTTTGGGTATTGTTTCCCACCCTTTCTCATTTGTGATTCTCACATCACTCTAGCACTCAATCTCTATTTTTCTGAAAAACCCTTTTCTCACTTTTTCTCTCAGCGCACATCTCTCTATTCTTTACTCTCTCTTCTTCTTCTTTTTTTATATCCCTTCCCTGGGTGGTTGATGGATAAGCAGGAAGTTGTGGGCTCTTGCCCGTAGTATTCAACTAGATTCTCATTCTTCTGCTCACAACAATGAACTTTCCCATAGAGGGGCTGCGGTGCGACCAGATGCACAGCAGATCTACAATTGACATCGGTTGATGATGCCCTTGGCCAGTTTGGATGTGATCAAATCTGTCCAGATGAGGGAGTGGAATATCCTGCTCCATTCCAGTTCGTGCTTCGGACTTAGCTTGATACCTTGCTGCTTGGACGATGAGAGAGCTTTCGGCCCTTTGCTGTTAGCTTCAGTTGTGCCCTTTCTGGTGAATACGGCACCCTTTCTAGCAAGTATGTTGACAACGGGGAAAAGACAAGAAACTTGACTCAACTGTGCCCCTAGTTCATCATTTTGACCATTTTTTTGTTTTAGTTTTCTACTAAAACAATTTTGACCAAAAAGAGAGTTTGATTAACATGCTTGTTCGATTTTCTGATTCGAAAAGATGCAAGTTAGGTTATGAGCACTAAAAATTTTCCTTTTTTGGGTCCAAGAAATGGTCCAATTTTGGAAAAATAGAATAATTTTCGAGAGAATTAGTCAACCTCATTAAAAATTCTCAAAAATTGTTTTTGCAAACGGCCACTGCTCGACCAACACAGAATCTACTCTTGAGATGCACAACCTCAGGTCCAAGACAATGGAAAATTACCCCTTGTCTAAATGGCATCACAACACAGCGCACTGTAATCAATCCTCAAAGTGACGATCACAACCGAACTCTCTGATACAGAGAAGACAAAGATGATGAGAACCATTACCTGGACACAGTCGATTTGGAAGAGTTTATGGCTAGACTTCAGAATGAAGTTGTCTACGTATCCCAAAGATGGGAATCAAGCCTTACGTAGTTCGGTTGACGTACACTCGGGTGTTAACACTCTCCTTTTACACTGTAACTTTTGCCAAGGCCGCCCTTTTGGGTTTTCAACCTTGCGAGCTCTGTTTTTCTTTTCTTTTCATTTATTTTCTTGTTTTCTTTGCATCTTTTTTCATTTTTGTTCTTTTTTCTTGCTCTAACTTTTGCCTAGGTCGCCCTTCTGGGTTTTCGGCCCAGCGAGCCTCTCAAGGGTAAAAAGTGTAACATGTCCATGTTGATTGGTCGTAGGATCTCGAAGCCATCTGAATCCGGGAGAATGGCTACTATTCGCTAATGATGTAGGAGTCCATCCAATGGGGGCTTAATTTGCCCCTAGTGTTGTGGATAGGAACTCGATTGTCCTTTAATAATAAATTTTCTTCTTCCAGCTGCCGAAATTTGGCTTTCTTGCCAATCTTCATTGGTTTGCAGAATGATCTATCTTTTTGAATCTTTGAACACATTTGACCTTTTGTTGCCCTAGTTCAAGGGATGCTTCTGATCTAGCTTTGCGAGCTTCTTTTGATAACATTTGATCTTCTTGATCTGACATTCTTGCCCCTAGTTCGAGGGCTGCTTCAAACCTGGCCCAGCGGGCCTCCTTTGATGTCATACGACCTTATTGCCCCTAGTTTATGGGCTGCTTCAAATCTGGCCATACAAGCCTCACATTGTGGTTGACCGTTGAACATTCTGAATCCAACTTCAAGGTTTGAAAACAAAAGGGGTTGAGTCTTGAGGCTAAGAGCGATCCTATACTGCACAATCTCAAGATCAATCCCACACAGGTCTTCATAAGACCACGCAAAACATTTTTTGAAATCTTTTAAGAAAGTGACTAGTCGCTCGTGCTGAAGACAATGCAGAACCAATCTGCATCAAGCCAGGATCCTTCTCAGTACTCACATTAACCAACATGATCTCATTCATTAAGGGCTTAGCATGCCTCTTTTCCTCTCAATTGATCAAATCTTTTGCAAATCTAGAGGAATTCCTTCCTCTTTGTTTTCAATACATCGTTCAAAAAGTTTTCAAAAACTTAGGTCAATGTAATTATTTCAAGGCATAGAAAAGGTAGGGAAAGAGCTCTGATATTTCATTCAAATCTTCTGGCACAACTGGCTCCAAGGTAGAAACAAACTCAAAAGAAATGGTGTAAAAGACAAACACAAAACAAGAATGTGATGCCCGAGTTAACATGCTCGAAAGCACCTGACTCCAACACAACAGGACTGACTCGATAGAACAAGACAGACTCGACTAACTCAGTACAAAAAGACTGACTCAAAATAACACAACAGGACTAACTCAATACCCAAGTCAGAAAGTAAAATAACCAGCACTAGCACAATGCTCAAAACAGTGCGTGCCATCCACTACATCTGGGGTAAACTGAACGCCATCTGCAGGTGGTTCATCTCTCAATCACATAATCACATTATCCCCTAAGTTCACTGATCTAGTGCCGATAGACTTTGCGGAGCCTGGTGTGACGATGACAACAAAGTCTATCAACACAAGTCCAATGTACTCGGGCGATATCGGAACCTTCTAAAGCTGTGGTTCCAAGACTACCTTACAAAAGAGAAAACAGACAGCATCTCAGCCTGATTTCACCAGAATAGATATGAGCATAGCTGAATGACTATGCTCTCTACTGAATTCTACCCAAAATTCTGCTTGTAAACTGATACCCTCAGGCCGATACTCAAACTTGCAATTGATACATACATCCCTGTAGAGATGCACTTTGACAGCACATATCAAGCAAGTAAGAGCCAAAACATCCCTATGAAAGGGTAGGGTTTCCCCTATCTTGTCAGGAGCTAGGGTTTCACTACGCACGCATGCGGTTTCAAACAACCTACATTCGGGTAAGCAACCTGTCCTAGTTTGGAACAGTCTCTAAAGCTTCCGATATGCACTAGGTCTATTGGTCAAAAAGGGTGCGTCGGGAGAACCGAGGTTTGTGTTCCCATCGTGGCAGAGCCCATAACCGGTCAGCCTTATGGAACACTTTTCCAAGCAAGCCTCCGGCAAACCGTTCAGGAATAACATATGGCAAACACTGTGACTTAAGCGCACCAATGCAAATGCAATGCAAAGAAACACATAAGTGTAAACAAAACAACATATCATGATGGTCGAGTCAAATTCTCTAAATCCCCAGCAGAGTCGCCAGAAACTGTAGACCGCCCGAACTCTCTCCGCACGCCCCCCTTTCGGAGAGGGCGCATATTTGGGTTCGTAGCTACTACAGTTCAGACTCCTGTCACGATTCTGAATCTAATCTCACAAAGTGCAATGTAAGACTGATAAATCACCAAAGAGTCCAAATCCGGCAAATCGTTTTGAAAAATTGATTTTAATCAAAAAGCGCCAAACATGGACTGTTTTGCCAGATTTCAGAGTCGCCACCTAAATATTTTGTTTTTGGGAAATTTAGGAAACCCTAACTCATGCCTAAGGCCACGTGTCCGTCATCACCAAAGTTGCCTCAGCTCAGGAACTTGGGTACGAGAGGGGAAGGCCCTGAAATGAGCACTCCCGTTCGCCCGATCAAAGGATCGGCCTCTACTAATCATGATATGTTGTTTTTATAAACACATGCGTTCTTATCCGGTTATTAGCTAACTTATTACGTGATGCACACAACATACAAGTATAGACTAAATCGCTTGATTTGGAACAAAACATCTCATGTTTGTTTTTCAAAAATGGCTTGGAATTGTTACTCGCAAGCAGGCTAAAGCGCGCATCTGCCACCCTCAAGTGGGCTTTAAAACAACTTGATTTTGCCACTTCGCAAAGTGGGCTTAAAATGCACATTTTGATGAATTGTTCCAATTCAAGTAATAAAGCCTTCATCCACAGGCATTCAAATAGTTTAGCACTTAAGTAAATGGCCTCATGGCAAGCATGCGATCATGGCAGTCACTTACACACATGCAAGGATACTAAAGCGTAAACACTTAAAGTGTACTCCGAGACTAAACAAAAGCTAGTTAGTAATCATGCATGATCCTAGCTATGTTAACAATGCCTAATGCAACACATGCAAAATGCAACTAAATAGGCTCAGCTATCTAAGATGGCATGTGAATGCAACACTTTGATACATGTATTCAAATAGGTATTGAAATACAATGCAGTTTGAATGATGCGCCGAGCTCGGTGCATGCAAGACAAATGAATGATGCACGTATGCAAGCATAAGGATGCTAATCAAAACATGCCCTAAAACTAACCATCAAAAGCTGGTAAGTAAAAGGGAGAAAGAAATGGGGTTGGAAGACATGCACACACACACGCACGCTTATTACAACATTGTGCCCTCTCGACGAAGGGTCCAAATGAAAGCTAGGCTAATCTAAGCTAAGCTAAACTAACTAATCTAATTAAACTAATTAGACTAATTACTATACAACCAAATTGAATAACTAGTTACAACTAATTATTACAACAATTAACTAATTAACAAATTAATTAATTAAATTACAAACTCAATGCTAACTAACAAGTAAAGCACTAAATTAAACTACTTCAGCTCTGGTTTGAAGATGTTGAACATGTATGCTCGCATTTGGTTTCTCGCCCCGAAAAGCTCTCTGGTTTGCTCTTTAGAGGCTCTGTTTGCAGGGTGTCTTCAAGAACTTGCTGCTGGATCTCACCAAAACAGTGCTGAGAAGTGCACCGGTGGCCTACCGGCCATGAGGAGTTGCTGCCGACCATATGCCGGCCACGGATGGGCCTCTGCCGGCCAACAATGAAAGGGTGCCAGCCATCAGTGAAGCACTGCTGGCCACTGGTGTGTTGTGACACCAAACTGCAACAGAGCACAAAACAGAGGAAATTGAGGGTTTCCCTAGGGCATGTGTGTACTGTGCCACTCCAAGTCATTTCAAAACATCAAGGGAGAGGCACTATTGGATCCAAAACCATCAATCAGGCATCTCAATGCATGATGGCCAAGGGTGCAACTTGCACAAATTTAATGAATGCAATGCGAACAAGACTCTAAATCCACTACCTCATCATGGATGATCAAAGGCAACGGAGACAAAGGGAATTGGCCCATTTTCATCACTTTGAGTATGAAATGGACCAATTCACCTTGTGTTCAATATGACATCCGATTGAACACAATGCAATGCAAATGCAACATGCTTATCTTGACATGTTTTACTTGATTTGATTCTTGTTTACACATTTTATATTACCAAGCCATTCTTTAACCGGTTAAGTCCAATGTGAAAAGTCCTCTAATTGGAAAGATGGCCTTAGCCACAAGCACCTTGAGCATGAAAGAAGCCTCATGCCTTTGGTTAGTAGAAACCCTCAAGAGAAGGTTAAAACCATTAGGCACGAGAGCCTCAATTCCATGCCCAAGCCAACAAGGGGCTTAAGATCGCTTTCAAGACAAGTGAAAGATTGAAACCATGGAGTGCAATGACATATATTCCAGTACTAAAATAATATGCTAAGTGACTCCAAACCATGCAAACAACCCATGTAATGCACGTTGAAAGGCTGAAGCGTCAAAGCTAGTGAAGTGTATTACACTGAGGCATGCAAGACAATGCTCAAATGGCCAACCCAGCTCTGGGTAGAGCTTAATCATGCCAAAACAGTGGCCTAAACATGCTGAAATGGGAGCTCGAAATGGTAGAAGAACATGCACACATGTTGGCCTATAAGCAAGGCATAATACACAACCCTCAAAAGCTATGAAGAAGTGAAGTATATGAGAGTGTGTCTACACTAAATGCACTGAAATTACATGCCCAATGGTGCCATACCATGCAAACATCACATGCACAACATGTTAAAGGCCCCAAAACTCAAAGCTAGTCAAGCCCCTTTACACTACAACCATATTAAACAATGCTGAAATGACCTTGGCCACACAAAACAGACCTAAGGCAGGTCGAAACAATGGCAAAAACATGCTAGACTTGCAACATAGATGGCAAGAAAGATATGCTCATGTATTAGCTCACAAACACGGCATAAAGGCACAACTCTTAAACACAATGAAAGTGTCATAACCCGAACTCGCCCCCATGGGTTAAGGACATAACCGGCCAGTAATCATGAGATTACCTACGGCCTTAAACCAAACCGAACGTATTTTAATAGAGTTAATGGGGGCCAAACGGAAGCAATTCAAAACTTTGTCCATAGAGCTGTGCTTACATGGCACATCAAAACAAACCATACACATATATATATATTAATAACTCACAAATGAAATACAGTGCTATAAAATTCTGTTCAAACAAGATCATCCAAAACTAAGTCAACCCATGGAACTATGTACAGACATATACAACACTTCGCCAACATAACAAAATATAAATACATAACAAAAGGGTGAAGATGGGTCTCGTGCGTGAGACACGAGGGCTAACTTCCCAAAACCTATGTTGATCCACTTAGGCTTTACTGGGGCTGGGTCTGGACTTCTCTTGGCTCACCTACAAACACATGAATGAGCGTGAGTGAAAGCCCAGTGAATAATATCAAATAAAGAAAATACATTGGAATATTATACATCAGACGGCCCTTGGCCCAATTCATTCATGTCAAACTGGCCTTTGGCCTTTTTCGAATGTTATATCGGGCTGGCCTTTTTGGCCTTATCAAACTTTCGTATCAGACTGGCCTTTCGGCCCTTCCAAACTTGTCATATCAAACTGGTATTTAAGCCTTTCAAACTTATCATATCATACTGGCATTTAAGCCTTTCAAGCTTGTCATATCAAACTGGCATTTAAGCCTTTCAAACTTGTTATGTCAAACTAGCATTTAAGCCTTTCAAACTTGTCATATCGAACTGGCATTTAAGCCTTTCAAACTTGTCATATCCGACTGGCATTTAAGCATTTCAAACTTGTCATATCAAACTGGCATTTAAGCCTTTCAAACTTTGTCCACCATTCACAATTAATGAACTTGACAAAACTTACATAGAAGTAAGCAATTGGACAACAATATGTATTTCAGATATTACTCACAGTGATCGGCTTGTGGAGTTGCCCTGGAGCTTGACCCTACATATCACATAACACATATGGGTCACAAATAATTCAATCCGTTCTTTAATTCACATTTTCCTCTTTAGGCTTCATTCTTATCTCTTTAACTCAATTACAATGCTCAATGCATGCCTAAGAGTGCTTGCAAGTGAAAGAGAATGGAAAACTTAACACAGAACGAGCATACAAAATTTCAGAAAATAGGGTCCCCGTTCGAGTGTGGACTTTCCCGCTCAAGCGGACCCCTTGAGGCCTGCAAAAGTACTAGATGGGTGAAATTTACGCTCGAGCGTTCATTCTGGCACTCGAGCGGAAGGTCTCTCAACATGGCTACCCGCTCGAGCGTGAACTTCCCCACTCGAGCGGACGCTATGTCTGCAAAAAGTACCGAATACCTCATTTTTACGCTCGAGCGTGAACTCAGACGCTCGAGCGGAAGTTCATCCCACATCGATCCACGCTCGAGCGTGAACTTCCTCGCTCGAGCGGACACCAAGCCTGCAAGAAAATACTGGGAGCTCGAAATATCCGCTCGAGCGTCGATTCTCCCGCTCGAGTGGACATCAAAATTCTGGGTTTCCCAGATTGTGTTCTTGAGCTCCAATTTGACTTTCAAACAACATTTCTTGTATGCAATGGCTCAAATATCACATATTCACATACTAACATGATACCAACACCAATTTACAACATTAGGAAGCTCAATTCCTTGATCTATCTACATGCATGTCCCAAAATATCTCAAACTCATCACTAACATGCTCAAATTCAAACATTCAAGACTTATTCTCCCATGATTTGTACCTGCATGTGGGAGATGCCCATTATCCTTGTGGGGAAGTGGTTTTTGGAAATACTCTTCTGATCGAGGAAGACGCTCTTGATTCTCTGCTAGTCACTTGCAAAGACAAATATTCCGGTCGGGGGTGCCGGGATTAGCACTCCGACGGGCAAGTCAGTTCCTCTACTCAAGAAAGTTTGTATATTAAGCTTAGTGGAGTGTCTCTTTCTTACATACCTTCCAAGAACGCTGCTTCCTTTATTTATAGTTGTTCCTCCTGAGGCCTCGGGGCCTGAGCTTGGTTTTCAATCATTACATGTTCTTATATTCGGCGCCCAACAATCTTTATTAATCGGCTTACGTATCGTATTCGGCCCACCCTAGACTTGCAGGATGGGGCCGATTAATCTTTGCTGGACGTCTGGTTAATGTTAGTACTAAGACATGCCCCTTCCGATTTATCCGTATATTCGACTCCCACAATTGCCCCCCGAACTCCCTATTGACGGTAGTTAATCGGCGTGTTTGGTTTAGAATTCGAGAAGCCCCTTAGATCAGGAGGCTTCGCGTATCCCAAGGCGTCAGAAAATGTCAGAAAGCGCTCGCCTTTTCGTCTATCATTACACTTTCCTGCTTCATTCATGCGTCCCTCGCATTTATTGCGATTTGAAACTTCAGTCCCTTTTTGGTGCACATTTCGTCGATCATCTGATACGTCTGGACCGTCAGCGCGCATCTCTTCTCTCACCCACATTTTCTGCAACTTTCGTCTATCTACCTTCGCCTCATCTGCTTCTCGTAAGTTTTCTTCCCCTTTCTTTGTAACCTTATTCTGTTTATCATTTTTTACTTTCGGCGAAACCTTCGACCTCCGTCGAAATGGCTAAACACCTCCTGTCCATAGCAGAAGGCGGAGTTCGTTTCCCCCTACATCCACTACTTAGGGCTGTCCTTCACCATTGGAATCTGATTCCTTCTCAGCCCAACGTAAATTTCTTTCGAATCGTTATGGGTGTTATAGAGTTGAACCGGCGTCTTGGGATCAATCTTGGAATTCCGGCTATTCGGCACTGCTATGCTTTAGCCAAATCCTCAGGTCGGCTGGGTCGGTACTTCCTTAGGGCCAAGGATACTGACCATCATCTGGTGACTATGCTTGCCAGTTCTGGTAAGAGGGTTGACGATGTAATGGTCAATGTCCGAGGTAATTGGGAGTTCGCTGAAGGCGAAGATCGCCTAGACCCCATCCCCAGACATAAGGGTGACCCAGGTTGCCACGTAGTATCTTGTGTTTAATGGTTTACCTTTTAATCGGCTCTCTTTCCTTAATCATTCCTTTTTTACAGGTAATAAATTGAAGAAGATTCTGACTTGCGCTGACGATGCGGTCCTTAGGGATATTAAGATTGCACTCGACTACTTTGGCCGCCCAAACGTGCAAAAACAGGGGAGAGCCGCCCACATCTTACTTCGGTACGAGCCCACTTATACCACGTTTTCGGCTGCTGACAACATTCCGATTCCATCCGGCGATCAGCAGCTCTCGGCTCTTATCTTCCCCAGCTACAAGAACCTTAGGCAAATCGGTCTCGAAGATTCTGATTCGGGGCGTGATGCAGAGCCGAAAATACAAGTAGTTGCCGATCCGACGAGAGAGTTTACTGTGGAGGCCGAAGAAGTTGACGTGGCCGTCCGCTCTGCGTTTGAGGCTGCCGGACTCGATCAGCCTTCGCCATCCGCGTCGTGTCGGGCAGAAGTCTCTTCCGGAGACATTTTCGCGAATTTGGGCGACCTTCCCGGCGATTTCTTCGAAGGTATGGCGAAGGAAAGCCTTTCGCAAATGGCGCGTAGGAAAAACGCTGAGCGAATGGCGGCTCGACAAAAGGCCGAGGCCGGTGGATCTGATCCCAACTTGCCTAAGGCCTCCGTACCCATCGTTGAAGGGCTGGCTCAGGTTACGCCAGTTGAAACGGAAAGAGGGGGTGAACAGCGGGCCATTGAGGAACGGGAAATTCCAGGGGAGCGCGGCCAAAAACGCAGCGCCGAGGGGGAAGCCAGTTCTGAAGCTAGTCCTGACAAGCGGCCTCACCTTGAGGAATCGGACGTGGTTGCTCCCTTTGTTATCCAGACGAAAATCAGAGACACGCCGATTTCTTCCAATGCTTCTGCCATTGAGGATCCGGCCGTTGCGTTGAGCTTGGCGGCGTCGATTTCCTTGCCGGCTGACAGTGCAACCTTTTGCGCCGTGCCGGATATTTTGGCCGTAGCCTTATCTGCGCAGTCGGCACTCCTGGTAGGAATCTTATATTTATTTCTGAATTTATTTTTTGTAAAGGTATCTAATGATCCCTTATTCTTGCAGACTGTCGGCAGGATTGCCGACTTGGGTCGCCGTCTGCATGATGCTCTTGGCAGGATTGACCGTTTGCAAGCCGAAGTGGAAGGTCAGAAGAGTAGAGCGGAGTTTGAAAAAATGAGGGCCGCAATGGAGAGCGCCCAAGCCGAAGCGGAGAAGGAGAGGGCTCGCTCTGCTGAACAGCTTCGATCTGACGCTGAGGCTAGAGCGAATGCGAGTGAGGAATCGCTCAAACTCTCAAGGGACGAACTTGCCCGAGCGGAGGCTCAGCTGGAGGAGCTGAAGGCGGCCAAAGAGAAAGCCGTATCTGAGGCTTTCGAGGTGGGAAAGAGTGCCGCTTTCACTGAATATGTTGATGAAGTTCCCAAGTTTGAGAATCAGGGGTTCAAACACGGGTGGCTCAAAGCCCTTGCTGCCGCTGGGGTTACATCGGATTTGCCAATTCCTTATGAGCAAGTGGATGTCGAGCCACTCGAATCTGACACCGAGGAGTGATTTAGGAGGCGTTTCCTAATTAATTAATAATTTTTATTTATTTTTTTATTTTTTTTTTGTTTGGTTGGGTTTTGTTGGTTCAGGGTAGTTTTCATGTATAAATTGGTTACTAACTTGTACGCAATTTATTAATGAACATTTCCTTGTAATGCCACTACTTCCTGTGCACAATTTGTGTGATTATGTTAATGAAACGTTTTGCTGAGTTTGGCTCAAAGCCTTTTGCTACTTTGCGTAAAATTGTTGCTGAGTTTCAGCTTTTAGGGATTGAATATCCAGCGTCAACATTGGTGAATCTGCGGATGTTGACGTTTATACTCCATTTTCTTCGAATGCCTTGTTTTGATTAGACATACGAGCAAACGATATTGTATGTACGGCTTATTTAGAATCAGGAAACGCCGAATTATGATCGATTCAGGAGCCGGCTAGGGTACCTGAGCCGAATATATTGATGAATGTGCCCTTGCCCCAGGCGGTTCCTTTGCTAACATGGGCAAACGATATTGTATGTACGGCTTATTTAGAATCAGGAAACGCCGAATTATGATCAATTCAGGAGCCGGCTGGGGTACCTGAGCCGAATATATTGATGAATGTGCCCTTGCCCCAGGCGGTTCCTTTGCTAACATGGGCAAACGATATTGTATGTACGGCTTATTTAGAATCAGGAAACGCCGAATGATGATCGATTCAGGAGCCGGCTGGGGTACCTGAGCCGAATATATTGATGAATGTGCCCTTGCCCCAGGCGGTTCCTTTGCTAACATGGGCAAACGATATTGTATGTACGGCTTATTTAGAATCAAGAAAAGCCGAATGATGATCGATTCAGGAGCCGGCGAGGGTATTCGAAGAGATGGTAAACCGCGTCCCTGCCGTCGACTCAGCTGGCGTCGGGCGATTCAGGATCTTTAATTAATGAGATTGCCTCGAACACGCTGCCTCTGTGAAGGATAAATGAACAAGGGTGCATCCTTTATGAGCTTGGTATCCTCGAGCTCCTGGAGGAAAACTGGTTGCGTGAATGTCGAACCGACTCTTCTTTAATAGTAAAGGGGAAGCGAAGACCCTAGCTGAGCTGGGCGGAGATATGAACCGAGGTGGTGAACCCTCGCGTGCAGGAAGTAGGAGTGCCAGGGGTCGAGAGAGGCGTCAGTCTCCTCGACGTCGCAGTAGATCTCCCAGGCGAGACAAGCAGTCGCAGGGTAAATCTCCACAACCCCGCGTTGAGAGGAGGTCTGACGCGAATCCGCGTCCATTAAGCTTTGCGGTATTCGTAAAGAATAGACCCATGACAGAGGCGGATTCGATCGTTCGAGACCCAGACGTAGCGGTCGACTTTGCCCGACAGATATTCCCTCCTGAGGTTCAGCAGTCAATGCTTGGTCGTCAGGACTATGAGGTGTTTCGCGAGGGCGTTCACGGCGCGGTGAAGGGGCTTTACACTGCTTGCGAAGTCGGCATGCGACTGCGCGCTGCCCGTCAAGAGATGGAGAAGAAAGAAGAACGAATTCGAAGTTTGGAGGCCCGCGCGGAGGCGGCCGAGCGGGAACTAAAGAAGATCAAGGCGGCACAGCCACAACCCACCGCGCACGCAAACCCAATTGTGGAGGAGAGGGTTACTAGTCGGCTTATCAGCTCCGCACTCGCCGATCGAGATACGGCAAGTATGTTTGCGATAGAGTGCGCGAAGGGGAGGGCCTATGAGAAAGGTTTTCATGAAGGCCGAAAAGTGGGGATCGAGAAAACCAAGGAGAGATTGGCCGAAGAAGTGTGCCGATGTGAAAATCGTGGGTTTCGGCATGGTTGGATCAAGGCATCTCGAGCCGCGGAAGCTCTTCGGGCGTCGGGAATTGATTTTGCATCACCACACTACAGGAATAAAGATTTTCCGTTTTCTGCTTTTGAAGTTGAGAAGAGTGAGGATGAAAGCGACGCCGTATAAGTTTAGTAGTTGTAAAATTGGTACGCACGGCGCGTTTGAAACTATGTAACTTATTATTTTACTAAATAAAGAACGTTTCATTTTTACCGTCTCGTTGTCATTCGTATTCGGCTTATGTGTATTTTGTGTTGTCTGAATATTGTCTGGCCCAGATGGCTGTTAACTGTCCGGCCATACGCGGGCTTATCGGCAGGGTCTGCATGGCCGTTAAGGTTTCAACGGCTATTTATCTTGGATTTGAGTTGGCACATTATTACTTGGCCGGTGGGATTAGTGGGATGGTAGTTACGAATGTCAATCGACGCTAGTTTTATCCAGCCAATGCGTTTTTTTTTTTTTTTTGGTGCTATCAGACCCTCTTGGGATTGGGACCTCGAGATCGCGGTCGTCGCTGAGAATAAAAGGAGCAGGCGCTTCGCACCAATAATCCCAATCGACTCATCATTCCTTGCGTGGGATGGTGATTTTGGTTTCAGAGGCTCAGACTTCGGTCGAATTTGGCGTTGCGATGGATTTCATCAGAAAACCTAGGTGTGAGGGGGTTAAGTCGTTCAAAGAGCCTGAGATCTGTAAGTCTCCAAGTCGTCGAAGCAGATCACCCTGAAAGGAGAGGCAACAACTGTTAAGTTCATTCTTCCTTGTCCTGGATCTTTGCCTTGACATTGTCAATGGTATCAGGGGAAGTTTGGCGCTGTGCGAGTCATGGGCCTGAGCATATCTGGTTCTAGGTACTGCACGCCGTGGAGAGGTTCAAGGTGGCACCCGTCGATCCGGCGATGCTGCTTTACCAGCGCATTTTGTTTCTTTTTTGCCTGCGATACTGTAATGCTCGAACGCGGGTTACGTTTTTTGTAACAACTGTTTGATCGAATAAATGGTTATGTTTATGCTTTCGATACTGTAACGCTCGAATGCGGGTTGCGTTTTTTGTAACAACTGTTTGATCGAATAAATGGTTTTTATTTTAAATCTGCCTGCTCGTTATTTCGAATGTATGATCTGTTTTAGTGTGTTAGATATGAGCAATTAATCTTTCGTTCGTGCCAACGTCTGCTCCGGCCCAATCGACCTCAAGGAGATGACTCGGCTCCGAATCCGGAGACTTAATCGGCCCTAAGGCGGCATGCGCCAAAGGGGGGCTCCGAATCTGGAGACTTAATTTGGCCAATCGTGATACACGAAGGGCGCTCCGAATCTGAAGACTTGATCGGCCCTAAGGCGGCATGCGCCAAAAGGGGCTCCGAATCCGGAGACTTAATTCGGCCGCTCGTGATACACGAAGGGCGCTCCGAATCCGGAGGCTTAATCGGCCCTAAGGAGGCATGCGCCAAAGGGGGCTTCGAATCCGGAGACTTAATTTGGCCAATCGTGATACACGAAGGGCGCTCCGAATCCAGAGACTTAATCGGCCCTAAGGAGGCATGCGCCAAAGGGGGCATGCGCCAAAGGGTGCTCCGAATCCGGAGACTTAATTTGGCCAATCGTGATACACGAAGGGCGCTCCGAATTCGGAGGCTTGATCGGCCCTAAGGCGGCATGCGCCAAACGGGGCTCCGAATCCGGAGACTTAATTTGGCCAATCGTGATACACGAAGGGCGCTCCAAATCCGGAGGCTTAATCGGCCCTAAGGAGGCATGCGCCAAAGGGGGCTCCGAATCCGGAGACTTAATTTGGCCAATCGTGATACACGAAGGGCGCTCCGAATCCGGAGACTTGATCGGCCCTAAGGCGGCATGCGCCAAACGGGGCTCCGAATTCGGAGACTTAATTCGGCCACTCGTGATACACGAAGGGCGCTCCGAATCCGGAGGCTTAATCGGCCCTAAGGAGGCATGCGCCAAAGGGGGCTCCGAATCCGGAGACTTAATTTGGCCAATCGTGATACACGAAGGGCGCTCCGAATCCGGAGGCTTGATCGGCCCTAAGGCGGCATGCGCCGAAGGGGGCTCCGAATCCGGAGACTTAATTTGGCCAATCGTGATACACGAAGGGCGCTCCGAATCCGGAGACTTGATCGGCCCTAACGCGGCATGCGCCAAAAGGGGCTCCGAATCCGGAAACTTAATTCGGCCACTCGTGATACACGAAGGGCGCTCCGAATCCGGAGGCTTAATCGGCCCTAAGGCGGCATGCGCCAAAGGGGGCTCCGAATCTGGAGACTTGATTTGGCCAATCGTGATACACGAAGGGCGCTCCGAATCCGGAGACTTGATCGGCCCTAAGGCGGCATGCGCCAAACGGGGCTCCGAATCCGGAGACTTAATTCGGCCACTCGTGATACACGAAGGGCGCTCCGAATCCGGAGACTTGATCTGCGCTAAGGCGGCATGCGCCAAACGGGGCTCCGAATCCGGAGAATTAATTTGGCCAATCGTGATACACGAAGGGCGCTCCGAATCCGGAGGCTTAATCGGCCCTAAGGAGGCATGCGCCAAAATGGGCTCCGAATCCGGAGACTTAATTTGGCCAATCGTGATACACGAAGGGCGCTCCGAATCCAGAGACTTGATCGGCCCTAAGGCGGCATGCACCAAAGGGGGCTCCGAATCCGGAGACTTAATTTGGCAAATCGTGATACACGAAGGGCGCTTCGAATCCGGAGGCTTAATCGGCCCTAAGGAGGCATGCGCCAAAGGGGGCATGCGCCAAAGGGTGCTCCGAATCCGGAGACTTAATTTGGCCAATCGTGATACACGAAGGGCGCTCCGAATTCGGAGGCTTGATCGGCCCTAAGGCGGCATGCGCCAAACGGGGCTCCGAATCCGGAGACTTAATTTGGCCAATCGTGATACACGAAGGGCGCTCCAAATCCGGAGGCTTAATCGGCCCTAAGGAGGCATGCGCCAAAATGGGCTCCGAATCTGGAGACTTAATTTGGCCAATCGTGATACACGAAGGGCGCTCCGAATCCGGAGACTTGATCGGTCCTAAGGCGGCATGCGCCAAAGGGGGCTCCGAATCCGGAGACTTAATTTGGCCAATCGTGATACACGAAGGGCGCTCCGAATCCGGAGATTTGATCGGCCCTAAGGCGGCATGCGCCAAAAGGGGCTCCGAATCTGGAGACTTAATTCGGCCACTCGTGATACACGAAGGGCGCTCCGAATCCGGAGGCTTGATTGGCCCTAAGGTGGCATGCGCCAATGGGGGCTCCGAATCCGGAGACTTAATTTGGCCAATTGTGATACACGAAGGGCGCTCCGAATCCAGAGACTTGATCGGCCCTAAGGCGGCATGCGCCAAAAGGGGCTCCGAATCCGGAGACTTAATTTGGCCACTCGTGATACACGAAGGGGGCTCCGAATCCGGAGACTTGATCGGCCCTAAGGTGGCATGCGCCAGAAGGGGCTCCGAATCCGGAGACTTAATTCGGCCACTCGAGATACACGAAGGGCGCTCCGAATCCGGAGGCTTAATCGGCCCTAAGGCGGCATGTGCCAAAGGGGGCTCCGAATCCGGAGACTTGATTTGGCCAATTGTGGCAAGTGCCCCACTGGGAATCGACATATGATTTTCAGCGTCGAGGAAAAGTAGTTCATATTGCAGGGGCAAAATATATTTACAGTTGTCAGAGCCCACAGATCGGGTCAGTGATAGGGTTTTCGTCAGAACTCTGCTTGTGCCGCTTGGGGGAACCTCGTATTTCTTCAATGCCGTGGGTTGTTGGGAAACGCAGGATCTGATGGTAGGTGCTTGGGACGGCCTTCATGATATGTAGCCAGGCTCTTCCCATTATAGCATTATACGGCGAGGGGAGCTTCACGACCAAGAATTCCACTTCGACCGTTCTAGATCCTGCTTGAACAGGTAATGTGACCTTGCCCAATGGGTATTCCGGGTTCATATTAAAGCCGAACAGTGGGTGAGGTGCCGGGGATAGATCTGCTTCGTTGAGACCGATCTTGACGAAAGTTTGATAGTACATGACCTCTGAACTACTCCCTGGATCTATGAGGATTCGTTCAATGACGAACTGATTTATGCGTAATCCAATAACCAACGGATCAACGTGGGAAGCCGTTGTGTCATTGAGGTCGGAGTCGTTGAAGGCAATTATCGAAGCTTCTTCGGACCGGTCAGTCGAAATACGGCGTCCTTGTAAAATTGGGTGCGATCGAATTGTGTGCATGGCCGGGAGTGTGGGCAGGCTGTAAATTACGTGGATCACGCCGAGTGGGGGAGAGTCCTACCCTAATGCTAATGCCTTGGTTGGCTTTCCCTATTTCACATACTGCTGCAGTCGACCGTCTTGCACCAGTTCTTCCAGGTGGTCTTTTAATGCGTAGCAACTCTCTATTTCGTGGTCGTGATCTCTGTGATATTCGCACCTCTGGTCCCTTCGTCGTGTATCGGGTGGTCCCACCATCTTTGACGGCCATTTGAAGAATGGGAGGTGTTGGATTTTGGTCATTACAGCGGTGATTGGCTCTGACAGTTCCGTGTACTTTTTATCGGCGCGCCTCGAGCACCTACTGTTGACTTGCAATTGCTCATTCGTCGGGTGGGAGCATTGATCGCTCGATCGGCGAGAGTCCCGCCTTTTATCCCGTTTAGCACGTTGTCGCGGCTCGAGGCTCAGAGGTGGCACGGAGCTTATCGGCTGAGCAATGTCAGGAGGTCCCGATTTGGTGAACGTTCGACTAGCTTTGATTCTCAGGGCATCATCTTCCACTTTGCAATACTCTTCGACTTTCTTCATCAACGCCCAGACTGTTTTGGGGGGTCTTCTGGTCAGGGAGTTGCGAAAAGCACTGTCAGGATGTAGTCCCATTTTGAAGGCGGTGACGGCCATGGAGTCGTTGCAAGCGTCGTCAACGAGGTTGAAGCACTCCCAATATCGCGCCGAATATGCTCTCAGCGTTTCTCCCGATTGAATTTGCATAGCCCAGTGAGAGTCGGCCTGTTTTGGCTGTACCTCGTTGGTGATGAACCTGGCCCTGAAGGATTTTTGCAATTGATAGAAACTTCTGATCGAAGCCGGCTCTAGCTTGTAATACCATCTGACAGCTAGTGGCCCCAAACTGCTGGGGAATATTCGGCACATGAGGGCTTCATTGTCTGCATGCAGCGTCATGGCCTGCTTGTAGTGACGTATATGATCGGTGGGGTCTGATTTTTCGTCGTAGAGAGTAAATGATGGAGCTTTGAACTTCTTGGGCAGGGCCGCCCTCGCAATTCATCAGATGAAAGGATCGTGCCGGTCCTCTTCGTCTGAGCTGCTTCTTCTGCGCTTGTTCCTTATATGTGGGCTTTTTTCAGAGGAGCTGGAAGTGTCCGAGCGTCCCTTGTTATGCTCCGTGGATAATGAATTGGAGTCGCTATCAGTTTCCTTTGGTCGAGCTCGAGGTCGTTGTTTACCTGCCCTCGGGGGTCGTTCGGGGTCTTGGCGCGCGGCTTCTTTGGATTTTGCTACTTCCAGGGCCAAATCTTGTCGGAGGCGTTCGTTTTCTGCGAGCATATTTTCCAGCCTTTGCTCATTCTGTTTAGCTTGTTCTATGATGGCTTGCATCGTCTCCTGCGCTGAAGTCGTTGGTGAATCAAAATTCAAGGCGCGTCTCGCAGCGATGGTTTCCTTCCCGAGCATATCTGCCAGGGTGATGTCGTCTCTCTATGTGGTCTCGTCGGTGGCTATCGGAGGATCTTGCATCATGCCTTCCATGGATGTATTTGAGTATTCCCACAGACGGCGCCAATTGTGGGGAAGTGGTTTTTGGAAATACTCTTCTGATCGAGGAAGACGCTCTTGATTCTCTGCTAGTCACCTGCAAAGACAAATATTCCGGTCGGGGGTGCCGGGATTAGCACTCCAACGGGCAAGTCAGTTCCTCTACTCAAGAAAGTTTGTATATTAAGCTTAGTGGAGTGTCTCTTTCTTACATACCTTCCAAGAACGCTGCTTCCTTTATTTATAGCTGTTCCTCCTGAGGCCTCGGGACCTGAGCTTGGTTTTCAATCATTACTTGTTCTTATATTCGGCGCCCAACAATCTTTATTAATCGGCTTACGTATCGTATTCGGCCCACCCTAGACTTGCAGGATGGGGCCGATTAATCTTTGCTGGACGTCTGGTTAATGTTAGTACTAAGACATGCCCCTTCCGATTTATCCGTATATTCGGCTCCCACAATCCTCAACTTAATTGGTGAAGAGGTGGTCAAAACATGAGTTTCCATTAAAATCTCACATGGATTATACATAGTTGTGCTCAACATGCAAATTTTAAAGCAATTTCTTACATGCATGCACATATTGTCTTCCAATTCAACAAAACCAACTCACTACATACTCTAGATCACAAATAAATCTTCAACACACAAGATTACACATTAAACTCATGAATTCAAGAATCAATGCTTACCTAGAAGCCCAAATTCTTATTTCTATGGTCCAATTTAGAGTTGGACTCCAAATTTCCAAGCCTTTAAGATCAAACTTGTACAATTCTCTCTCCTCTCTCTCTCTCTCTCTATAGCCGGCTCTCCCTCTATTTTGAGCCCAAATTCAGTCAAGTGAAGCAAGAAGAGAGAATAGAGATGTAGTGCCCTTTTTACAACATAACCCACTAACAACAAGTGAGTAATAATAAATAATAGGGTACTAATTCACCAATTAATCAACTTAATCTGGTCCGGATCAATTTTTCAATTAAACTTCACCGTAGGCTCTAAAAATTATGCCAATCACAATGACGCAATCAATTTCGGGTTCTATGGCCGATAAGGCCTTCAATTTAATTTCCAAAGCAGATAATTAAACAGATATTCCTATGGTGAACAGATAGAAATTCAAAACCACATATTTTCACATAATGGCACACAAAATCATATTAGACTCATAATCATACTCGTATTAAGGACCAATTAACAAATTACGGAACAGGGGTATCACAGAAAGAGTGATAAACATGAGAGTATGATAGTGAAACAAGCTCTGAAATCACATATTAGATGATGCCATATCGTGCAAACAACCCAAGCGAAGCATGCTAGTGGACTGAAAACACAAGACTAGTAAAGCCATTTACACTGTAGCTATGCAAGGCAAGCCTCAACAGCCCAAGACCACTCAAAAAAGAGTTAGAGCATGCTAAAAAATTAGCAAAAATGTGCTGAGATAGAGCTAATACATGCTAGAATGATGGACTAACTCTTTAGGCATTCAAGGCTATTAAGCAAGATTACACTACAAGTGTAAGAAACAAGCAACCAATGACTAAACCAGCCTAAAACAGAGTTATAGCAGGTCCAAAAAGTCACAAAAACATGCTTGAACTAAGCTTCAAAAAGGTAGAGATGCATGCTCATTTGGTAGGCCAACAACACATGCTAACAAGGTATAAGGGGGGGCCACCCCCACCTATTTTGGGTGCCAAAACCCATTTTCCACCACTGAAATTCCTCAGGAATTCAGTGGTTAAAAGGCCAAGAGAATGTGATCTCAAAGGCCTTAAGAGATGGCACAAAGGAAAGCAAAATAAGCCACCAAAGGGGGTGAAACACCCCTAACTCCAAAAACAATTTAAACTACCATTTTTAAGCCTTAAAAATAAAGGTTTTTGTAGTTGACAACGAGGTCAAAATCAGCATGCAAAGGTGGCCAAGATTGTGTACAAAAATAAGCTTAAAAGAGAGAGATGCTCACCCTTGAAGCACAGCAGCAGACAGCCAACAAACAGCCACTTTTCTTGAGCCAAAACCAACCTTTAGCAGCTCAAAATAAGTTCCAAGGGACCTCAGCCCAATGGTGATCAAGTTTGATCAAGGATGTGTGTGCGAAAGAGAAGTGTATCTAAGCTTTCATGCACAAAAAGGGCAAGAGAGAGTGAATTGTAGAGAGAGAGGTTTTAGAGAGAGAGGCTCCCAAGCTTCTTCCTAAATTGTTCTCAAATGTTCTCACCCTTGAATATAAGATATAAGGCTTCAATATATAGCAAAAATAGAGCCTTAGGTCAAAAATATCTCAAGAGGGACAGCTGGAGCAAAATATCTGCCAAAACCTGCTTTCTGCCATCTATGGCCGGCACTGTACCATTGTTTGGCCGGCACTTGGTCATCCATGGCCAGCACGGGTCACTCTTGGACGGCATGGGGCCGGCATTGGCCATTCATGGCTGGCACCTGGCCCAAAAATCCCATTCATGGTCATAAACTTCCACCTCTGGTTGGACAGAAAAATCTGCTTTTTGGGCCCGACTTCAAATGGACATAACTCCTTCATCTGGACTCATTCTCAGGTCATTCTTGAGCCTAAATTGTATCCCTTGAAGTCTTATTTCCAATGATGGTAGACTCACCTCCAAATTCCTAGTGTGAAAAAACTTATTCCTGTTTCGGTGAAGCCGCTTAGTTTTGATCCTATCAGGATTCATGTCAAACTTCTTCTCCAACTTGTTTTCTTCTCCCCTCTCCTCTTTTCTTCAGCTCCAAACCCCTAAACAAGGTGTTTTGAAAGATTTTTCAAAGAGTTCATCTCTCTTCCATTCATTTCTACTTTGTCCTTGCTTGATTTATCGAAAAGCGTGACATTTAACAAAATGCGAGCGTCAGAACATGGTAGGAACTTTTTCAAAAACTATTTTGAAAGAGAGGGCTTTAGGGTCTCAAAATCTTTTGATCAAGATCGTTTTGGTCCAAAAGGGGTATGAAGTTGGGATTTGACTCTCTCCTTGCCGAAGAAATCAACCCTTGCACTGCACAGGTTTCATCACCAAGTAAATGATCAGTAACGCCCAAGTCCTAAGAGCGGTCAAAAATGGGGTGTCTACAATCGACCTCGGCCACCTCAAGATTCAGAGGTCGTCCTCGCCCTCTTCCTGGGCATGGCCTCAGAGCTGTCACCATCAGCGCCACTGTCTGCCTCTGAGCCAGAGTCAGATCCAAAACCATCTCCGCTCCCCTCCTCGAAGCCGTCCCCAGTAGCGTCTTCACCCTGAGACGACACTGACTATGGGCTCGCTGTCTTCTCATCCTCGTCATACTCATCATCATCTGGGATAGGCCCCCGTGAATTGCTCTCGGTATGAGTACACCCATCCCTACCTCAGCTGTGTACTGATGTCCCTCATCCCTCTCTCCCTGTTGCTGGAGGAGGCACTGAAGGTCCTGCTGCAACTCCTGCTGGGGCGTCCGATGGGGCTGGCATCTTGAAAGGAATCTGAAAAGGACAGTGTATCAGATACATTATATGACTGCAGCATATGAGTGCTATGAGTAGTATATGATTGCAGTGTATAAGTGATGTGAGCAGTACATGATTGCAGTATATGAAGGCCGTGAGCAGTATATGGGATACAGTGTATCGGTGCCGTGAGCGGTATATAAAGGCAGTGTATCAAATGCAGTATTGATAATGTAATGCATCAGATCTGTATGGAGTAGATTATAGAGGGTTTTGGAACGGAGGTTGAAAGAACTTACTGAGATCCCATAAATACTGAGCAGATCCATGCTTGTCTGCACCATCCCGATCAGAAAAGCTGACAGCTCGAGAGCCTGCCCTGTGTACTCTCTGGGTGTCAGTAAATGTGTTAAGATGATTAGCAATTCGCAATGCGTAAATTGAAATGAATTGAATATGTGGAATGTAATGTATGGTATATACCGAGGACGAGCCTCGAACTCTGACAAGCTCGTGGCCAGCTGGGGCAGGAGCGATGGGAATGTGATAAGTCTCTCTACCGCGTCCCTGGCAGGTTACGGTAGTGGGCTGCTCTAGCCATCCTGCTCTCCGCCTCGCCTGGGAGCCTCTCTGGTCATGGGGCTGAGTCACCTTGGATCCACCCGCTCTCTCTGCTGCGGCTGTAGGTCTGTCTCTCTCACCCCCAAGAGTGCCGGTCAGAGGCGGCATGAGATATGTTTGGATGAAGACAGTGTAGTCGCCATCAAGCCTGAAGAGGTCGACGTCCCAACCTATTGTGAAATCGATCATCTCCTATGGGGTGTACCTCTTTGTAATCCTCATATGCGTAGGAGGCGCCATCAAAACCACTGGCTCGAGCAAACCGAGGCTCTATTGCAGGAAGCGCTCCCTTAAGAACCACGCTCGACAGACTGGGCCCTCAAGTAAAACCTGAAATCGGGATGTCTCCCAAGCACCGGCAAACTGATCCCTGACCCCGACAGGCATCACTGCCCATGGCTGCCAGGAGATCTGCAAATAGTGAATGTAAAGGTTAGTAGCTGCCGTCAGAGATACAATATGAAGTAAAGCTGAAATGACTGTAAGGTTTGAAATACCTCTACTGCAGCTACAGTATCAAAATATCGGCAGAAGAATGAGAAAGACTCTCAGGGCCACCGCCGGCACCTCACGTCATATCTGTGCGAATATGGGACCATGGGAGGTGTCTCTACCTCCGGCTCTGGGGCAAGCCTCGGGAAGTAGGCATATGCCCATAGCTGTGGAATGTAAAAGGGTAACGCTGAATGTATGTCAAACAAATGCAGATAAAGCAGGAATCAAATGATATGCAGCACATTATGCAATGTGAGCAGTGTACAGATGATGTAAAACAGTAGGTAGTGTGTGCAATGTGCAATGTGCAATGTACGAAGTACAGGTAATGTAAAATGGAAATGCAAAGGAGAAGGGAAGGTCATACCTCCCAGGCCCTCCAGTATCCTCCCAGCAGGTGCTCGCTCCAGCGAGAAGATGAGCTCATGTATCCATATAATGTGGCGAGGCTGGCGCCGCCCTAGTCATAATAATGAACCTGGGACAGATCCACCAAGGCACTCAGGAGGTAGAGCCCGACGGTGTTCGCCTGGTCGACGAAGAGAGTAGTGCCAAACAAGAACATGAGGAACCCCCGGGCGTAGTACTCGGTCTCCTCGCGGGTCGTCGGTGTCTCCCCTCTGAAGTAGTCTGCGAACCATAAATGCCGCACCATCCCTGGTTGAGAGAGGGGTGGGCGAGTCCCCAGCAAGTAAATCTGAGCAACATCCCACTCGCCCATGTCTGTATCATGAGAGATCGGATGACCCCCTACCCCTATGTTGGTGAGCATAGAGAAGTCAAAGGCAGTCATCGCCATCTCCCCTGCTGTAGAGAAATGGAAGGAGTCGATGCTATCTCACCACCTCTCCACTAAAGCGCCTAGGAGAGGCCGGCTGGCAGTGAGACGTGACAGTCCCATGCAGAATGCACCGAAACCAGCCTTATCGACGATGTAATGGACGGCATCGGGCATCTCCATGTACTAGTCCCGTGCAGCAATGGTCCCGTAGCCTCGGAAAGCATGTGAATCTTCTTGTAAGCAGCATAAGCAGATACAAGGCGATGTCAGACATTGATACAGTGTGTGGAGGTGTTCGGAATAAACAGAGAATACAGTGTGCAAGTGTGATTGGTTTGAATAGTTGAAAAGCAATATGAATGTGATCTACATTGCGAAAAGTAAAGAGGAAGTGTATACCTCAGAGGTGCCATGGGAAAAGTGCGACTCCGACTCACGTAGTAGGAGGTCCTTCGATGCACCTCACGTGATTCTCTTGAAGTAATGGATGCCATCAAGAGGCAACACATGTACCTCAGGGTCATACATCGTCGGATCAAACGGTCGAATGCTTGACTTAAACTCGGGATCCATCTCCATCCCTAGAGGAGCTCTCCCGCGTGGGATGTCATCCGTCATCTCGAGAGGGATGAGAAGATGGTCGGAAATGTGAAAAATGGGCGGGAATATCGAAAGTCAACAGAAAGTCAACTCCGAGGAGGGAAAAATGAAAGAAAATGTCAAGGCTCGGAAGAGGGCACGAAAATCAAGGGTGACTCGGGGGAAACAAACCCCAAATGGTGGAAATCAAGAAAGAGACACCAAAAACACTTTTTGATCGGTTCAAAATGTTCAAAGCTAAGAGGGTTTTGCGATTCGAACATTTATGGAACGTTTTAAAATGTGTAGAAAGCATGGATTGGAAGGGGGAAATGGTCTCGAATGAGAGGAAAAGTGTTTTTCGGCCTTAAGGAAGTGAAGAAATAGGGTTTAAAACCCTATACTTACAGACCCAAGGTGAAATGTCAAGTTTGCCCCGAATCTGCCATTGATGGCCGACCGGCCAAATAATTGGCAGATGACCTTGTTTTGTGGGCGATGGGTGGCCGATGGCTTCCTTTTGCGGCCGATGGACCTCTAAGGCTCTTGTTTGGGGTTATTTTTTTGATTTGTGCCCTCATCTCTCAAGAAAGTTCAAGAAAATACACTTTTAAGCTCAAGCGGTCTTCGTGGAAGCTTCAAACTGTATTTCCAGTGCATGGCACTCAATACGAACAAAGTGTTTCCTTTTTCGTATCCTTTTGTATACTGCAAGATCGATCAATCGCTTTTGAATATGTTGCGTTAGCGCATTTTGTTATATATGCAAGGCCTGCGTTGTTATGCACCTTTTCACTCTTGCATTGAAAATGCATGCTGCATTGTGTTGCATTGTACATGTTCTTTCAACTCGCATAGAAGTTGTCCATACCTATTGCATAGAATGTGCATTGTAAGCTGCATAGAACGTGCATTTGTCTCTCTCGTATAGAACATGCATTTCTCACCTTGCATAGAATATGCATCTCGATGTTATATGGAGCATACATTCGCCACATCTGCATGAAGTATGCACTTCTTACACTTGCATAGAATATGCACTTCTCGCATTCGCATGGAACATGCATTTGGTGTCTAGCATAAAGCATGCTGATTGATCTTGCATAGAACATGCATTGTATTACATTGTACCTGTTCAGTTTCGTTCTTATGCAGGCACAATATTGTATGTACGGTTCATTCGGAGAAGTTCTGGTTAAGATTTGATTATGTCTTGATAAGAAATTGCACATGTTCATCTTTGTGTATCTATCGCACATGTTCATCTTTGTGTATCTATCGTACATGTTCATCTTTGTGTATCTATTGCACATGTTCATCTTTGTGTATCTAGCGCACATGTTCATTTTCATCTTTGTGTATTTATCACACATGTTCATCTTTGTGTATTTATCACACATGTTCATCTTTGTGTATCTATTGCACATGTTTATTTTCATCTTTGTGTATCTATCGTACATGTTCATCTTTGTGTATCTATCGCACATGTTCATTTTTGTGTATCTATTGCACATGTTCTTTTTTGTGTATCTATCGCACATGTTCATCTTTGTGTATCTATCGCACATGTTCATCTTTGTGTATCTATCGCACAAGTTCACCTTTGTGCATCTATCACACATGTTCACCTTCGTGCATCTATCGCACATGTTCACTCTGTGTATCTATCGCATTTAACTTTGTTTGCCTTAGGCATTGTTGTTCTTTCTCCTCGCGCGCACGACGGGTTAGACCTTCTATGGTTAAGAGCATTTGGAACGTGTTCCAATGCTTATACCACTCCTTTTCCTTTCGCATGCACCGCGTCAGAATCTTGTTCGAGGCCTCGGGTGTGCCCAATAATCGCTTTTAGCCTTTACTGCGTGGAGCGCAGTGAAGATTGCATAATTTCTTACATCCTTTCTGCATGAACTGTAGTTCGATTTGTAGTTCCCTCGCGTAGCGTGTTTGCTTACGAGTTTGCTATAGCATTCCTTTGCATAATTCTTGCATATAAATGCTTCATTACAGCCCTCTTTGCATGATCAGAACTTGTGTTCGGCATTGTGCATGTCATTTGCATTTTGCTCCAGCCTGAGGGTACATCTAGTTGTTATCTTGTTTGTTTGCCTAAGTCTTCGGCCTTGTCAAAAATGGGTCGTCTCTGGGCTTTGACATTCACTCCCGTCATTTCATGACTTCTGAGTTCTGTCAAAGAGGGACAACTATAGACACCCCATTTTTCACCATCCCCAAGACTTGGACGTCATCGTTTGAACACTCAATGATCATCCATGTTTGTATTTGTTTTGAGTTCTTGAGGGTCTCAGTTGAGCGCCTTGCCTTGGAGCCTCTCAACTTGTCTGTTTTGTGCTTGGCTGTGGACCAAGGGCTTGAAGCTTTGCTTCTAGGGGAAGAGGGTGGCCTCTTAGCCAGCCCTACAACCCATCGGCTAGGGCTTATATCCATCGGCCATCAGTGATGGCCGATCGACTACACTGATGGCCGGTCAGCCTCGTTAATGGCCGGTCGACCACTAATAATGGCCGGCAGCCTTTTTTGTGCTTTTTCAAATATTTTACGTGCCAGTTGTGCCAACTGTTGAACAATGAAGCCATCCTCTATACACGTGTATGGAGGGATGGAAACAAGCTTTTAGCTTGTCAAGGAAGCTTTGGCTTGCATTTTGTATATAAGGGGAGGTCCCTCCCCCTTGAGAGAGGTTCAGAATTTTGAAGAGCAAAATCTTACTCTCTCTAGAATTCTCTCTCTCTCTCTCTCTCTCTCTCTCTCTCTCTCTCTCTCGTGCTTGAAAGTGTATTTTCGTCACATATTTGCACTAGAACACCTAGTCAAACACCACTACCTTGTTGCTGAGGTGCTTGAGGGTCTTATTTGGGCTGTTGAAGGTTGGTTTTTAGCTCAAAAGTTGCTGTCTTGCTGCTGTTCTTCAAGGGTAAGCATCTTCCCCTTTTAAGCTTGTTTTTGTACACTAGTGTAGGCCACCTTTGCATGCTGTTTTGGCCTAGTTGTGAACTACAAAAACCTCTATTTTTAAGTGTTGAAAATGTTGGTTTGAGTCCTTGTTGGAGTTAGGGGTGGTCCACCCTCTTTCACTGCTTATTTGCTGAGTTCTTTGCCATCTTTTAAAGCCCTTAAAACAATCTTTTCTTGGCCTTTAAACCACTAAATTCCAAAGGAATTTCTGTGGTGCAAAGGTGGTTTTGAGGTCTAAAATAGGAGGGGGTGGTTCCCCCCTCTTCATGTCTTGTTTGCATGTGTTGACGGCCTACCAAGTGAGCATGTGTTTCTCCCTTTTTGAAGCTTAGTCCAAACATGTTTTTGGCTATATTTTAACATGTTTAAGCTCTGTTTTTGGCTGGTTTAGTCATGGGTTTCTTGTTTCTTGCACTTGTAGTGTAGTCTTGCTTACTAGCCTAGCATGTGTGATGATTTAGCCTATCATTCTACCATGAGTTAGCTTGATTCCAACATGCTTTTGGCTCTGATTTAGCATGCTTGAGGATTGTTTTGAGTGGTCTTGGTCCTTTGAGGCTTGCCTTGTGCGGCCATGGTATGGTTGGCTTTGCTAGCTTTGTGTTTTGGGGCCCCTAACATGCTTTGTTTGAGTTATTTGCATGATATGGCATCATTTAGAATGTAATTTCAGAGCTTATATCACTATCATACTCTCATATATTCCACTCGTTCAATGCTTTTGAGAGCTATGCATTGTGTCTTATTTGTGAGCCAACATGCGAGCATGCTTTCCTTGCTTTTTGTGCCTAAGTTTCAACATGATTAGGCCACTGCTTTTGCATGATGTAGCTCTATCTTGAGTTGGTTTGATCATTTGAGCATTGTATTGCATGTCTCTAGTGTTGTGTCCTTCACTAGTGTCATTGTATTTGGCCTTAGCATGTTATACATGAAGTGTTTACATGTTATTTGCGTTGTTTGTGTTTGGATCGGACGTTAATCCAAACACAAGAAATGTGACAAGTTTCATACTCAAAGTGATGAAACGTGTCACATTTCTTAGTCGCCGTCCCCCTTGATTGTGCATGATAGGGTGGAGGCCTTTTCAGTCTTATGTGCGCATTCATTGAGCTTGTACAAGCTTGGTCCTTTAGTCACCATGCATTGAAAATGCTTGCTTGGTGGTTTGAGAGCCAAGTGCCACACTCCTTTGAGCTTGAGACATGATAATGAGGGTGGCAGTACACACATTTCCTTGCAAATACATTGCCATGCGTCTGTTTGCTCTCTATTGCAGCAAAAGGAGGAAATGCAGGGAAGCAATGGCCGACTGGCCGTCAAATATGCCAACCGGCCACCAGTTTTGGCTGATGATCACTAACCATGGCCGATCGGCCATCAGTGTGTTCTTGAGATCAAACAGAAGCAATCTGGAGGTTGGCACAATTTTCAGAGGTTCAAAGATGTGCAAACAGAGGCATCTAGAGGCAAGGCAATGGATTTTCGGGAGGAAGCAATCGAGCATGCATACCTCCCTCACCCGCGAGGCCATCCTTATTACTTTATTAGCTAGATATAGTTAATTACATGTGCTGTAATTTATTTAGCTTAGTTCATGTTGTAACATTATAATTAGCTTAGCATAGCTAGTTTCAATTCGGTTTGTAATTAATTAGCTTAGAATAGTTTATTAGTTGGTGTGCAATAATTAGCTTAGCTTAGCGTAGCTAGTTAGCTTATTTATTTGGACCCTCCGTCGAGAGGGCATAATGTTGTAATAAGCGTGCGTGTGTGTGTGCATGTCTTCCAACCTCATTTCTTTCTCCTTTTTACTTAACCGCATTTGATGGTTAGTTTTAGGGATCATTTTCAATTAGCATACCTTATGTTTGCATGCGTGCATCATTCATTTGTCTTGCATACACCGAGCTCGGCGTATCATACAAACTGCATTGTATTTCAATACTTACTTGAATACGTGTTTCAAAGCATGTTATCAAGTTGCTTCGTATGCCATGATTAGATAGCCGAGCCTATTTAGTTGCATTTTGCATGTGTTGCATTAGGCATTGTTAACATAGTTAGGATCATGCATATTTCTAACTAGCTTTTTGTTTTGGCTTGGAGTACACTATAAGTATTTACGCTTTAGCATACTTGCATGAGCGTGAGTGTTGCCATGATAGCATGCTTGCCATGAGGCTATTTGCTTAAATGCTTAACTGCTTGAATGCCTGTGGGTGGAGGCTTGATTGCCTGAATTGGGACAACTCGATGATTGTGAGTTTTAAGCCCGCTTTGTGAAGTGGCAAAATCATGTTATAAAGCCCACTTGAGGATGGCAAATCCGCGCTTTAGCCTACTTGCAAGTAGCACTTTCAAACCATTTTCGAAAACAAACATGAGTTGTTTTGTTCCAATTCTCGTGATCAAGTCTATACTTGTATGCTGTGCACATCACATAGTAAGATTAGCTGATAATCAGAATAAGAATACATGTGTCTATAAAACAACATATCATGATAGCAGAGGCCGATCTTTGATCGGGCGCGAGGGTGCTCATGTCATGACCTTCCTCACTTGTACCCAAGTTCCCGAGCCGAGGCAACTTTGGTGATGACAGACACGTGGCCTTAAGCACGAGTCAGGGTTTCCTACATTTCCCAAAATAAAATATTTAGGTGGCGACTCTGTAATCTGGCAAAGCAGTCCATGTTTGGCACTTTTTACTCAAAATCGATTTTCCAAAACGATTTGCCGGATTTAGACTCTTTGGTGTTTATCAGTCTCACATTGCACTTTGTGAGATTTGATTCAGAACCACGACAGGAGTTTGAACTATAGTAGCTGGGACCAAATTCGCGCCCTCTTCGAAAGGGGAGGCGCGGAGGAAGTTCGGGCGGGTCCACAGTTTCTGGCGACTCTGTTAGGGATTTAGAGAACTTGACTCAAAACTCATGATATGTTGTTTTATCTACACTTATGTGTTTCTTTGCATTGCATTTGCATTGGTGCGCTTAAGTCACAGTGTTTGCCATTTGTTATTCCTGAACGGTTTGCCGGAGGCTTGCTTGGAAAAACATGCCATAAGACTGACCGGTTACAGGCTCTATCACGATGGGAACACAAACCTTGGTTTTGGTGAGGCACCCTTTTTGACCAATCGACCTAGTCGCATATCGGAGGCCATAGAGACCATTCCAAACTAGGACAGGTTGCTTACCCGAATGTAGGTTGTTTGAAACCGCATGCGTGTGTAGTGAAACCCTACCCCACCATAGGGGTGTTTTGGCTCTCACTTGCTTGCTACGTGCTGTTAGGGTGTGTCTCTACAAGAATGCATGTATTAGTTTCCAAGTCTGGGTATCAGTTTGAAGACATCAGTATTTTGGGGTATCAGATTTGAGGCAGCGAGTTGGGGGCAGAGATCAGTGTTTGAGAACAGTTTGTTCAGCTCATGATATTAACTATGTGTTGTCTTTATCTAATCCAAAATGTTGTTCGTTTTTCTGATTGTTGTTTCCTTATTTTGCTTTATTTTCCTTTTTGCAAGGTAGTATTGCATCATTGCTTCTAACGAGGCAGATCCCCCCCCAAGCACTCTGGACCCGAATTAGGAGAATTCATCGATCTGAGGATCTAGTTGACGGATAACCAGTGTTTGCTACATTACCCCCGGTTACGAGACGGAGGTCATCTAGGCACAGATCATTAGTACAACGGTTACCAGATCAGCGGTCATTATCTACCTCACCTGTGCGCAGCTGGGCTGAGATATCTGCTTCTACCTCAGAGAGGGCACATACACCTGTTCAGTCAGATCCACACTTTACAGTCGGTATGGAGGACATGATGCGTCAACTCCAAGAGACCATGCAGGCCGTGCAGCAGGATGCTGCTTGTCAGGCAGAGGTTACCGTTCATCAAGCAGAGGTTGTAGCTCAACAGGCAAAACTGATTGACAGGCTTCAACAATAGCAGCAACCACAACAAGCCAGAGCATCTGCTTTACATCCACCTCCACCCCCACCTAGGGTTCTAACACCCGGGGAAACAGCAAACGTCCAGGAAAATACGAACGTTCCAACAGGGCCAGTCCCACCGCCAATCCCACTTCAGATGTCTAAAGCACCAGCTAATCCAGTGGATGCGCCGTTCGAATTTGAGGTTGATCCAACCACTCTGAAGGTGAGTAAGCTTGAAAAGCTGTTCAAGCGGGCATAGGGAGTTAACTCGATCCCAGACATAGAAGATGGATACACAGATTCAGCGGTGACATTGCCAAACAGATTCAAAATGCCTCACATAGACCGTTTCGACGGCTAGGGCGATCCTATGGTTCATTTGAAGCTGTTTTCTGATATTCTGTGCCTGACGGGCTTAACGAGACACCAGAAACTATCACTCTTTGGTGGGACCCTGTTAGGTATTGCAGCCATTTGGTACGCCAAGCTGGAGGACTCAGTGAAAAGGAATTGGGAGGACATGGCTGAGGCTTTCATCGCCCAATATGCTTACAACACTCAAATCGACGTCACAACCCGTGATCTTGAAGCAACCAGGCAAGAGCCGAGAGAGGGATTTTCTGACTTTGTCACTTGATGGAGGGCAAAGACCTCTATGATGACAACTCGGCCACCTGCAAAAGATCAGATAAGGATGGTTGTGCGCAACCTACAACCCAAGCTGATGTAGAAAATGATCGTCTTACCCCTCCCCACCTTTGCGGACTTGCACGAGATAGGGGTACAGATTGAAGATGCTATGAAGCAAGGTCTGATCGACCAGGAAAAGGAATAGCCTAAGAGGGCATTTACACACGGTTTGAATGCAGCTACAAGTAGTAGTGCAGCCGCAAGAACTTCTGACGTCGGCATGGTCACCACCACTCCAAAAACAGCTGCCCCATTTGCTGGTACATCCAACCCAAACCCCCAAACTTCAAACTGTCCACCCCAAGGAAAGAGGGTTTTTACCTCACTTTATATGCCTTTGCCTAAAGCTCTAGGGGTCCTACTCAGGAAAGGACATCTCAAACCGTTAGAACAACGGCCTCTACCCGATCCTCTCCCTCCAAAGCATGACCCGACTAAATACTGTGCCTTCCATCAACAGCGAGGTCACGACACCAACTTCTGCTTCAGACTACGTCATGAGATTCAAGATCTCATTGACAATAAGGTGATCGCGCCTCCTGACAAGCCAAATGTCACTACCAACCCACTCCCACCACATAACCAAGCTCCACCACCCAAGCAAATCAACCTGATCCAAACCACGGCCATCCCGTATGACCCTAGCATATACATCACACCCTCCTAACTACCTAAGCTTGAGGTGTTCATCCCAGATAGCACGGATTTGTACATGATGAGCACCTCTCTAACCCAGCCCAAGCCAACGGTGGTGACTGTTGAAGATAGAACTGGGGTGGCCTTGGAGGAGCATGGGAATATTGGTTTAGAACCTGACAGATCTGGGAGCTTTACTGAGGAAGCATACAACCCGTGCGATTATATTGTGCCAACAGATCAGGCTAAGCCGAGGGTAGAGTTGCCAACTGGGGCAGAGATTGATGTGGTCCTGGAGGATGGATCGAGTCAGGGGCTAGTTGACCTAGCAGACTTGGAGGAGGACATTGCTAATCTGTGGTTCTTTAACGAGCAGGATCTAGGGGATGTGAGCATCAATTGGTTTGACCTGAACGGATTGGCAGACAATGCAGGGTGGCTCAGTGATGAGCCAGATGTTGTTGAGGAGCATCAATCAGAACAGGGACCGTCAGAAACTGGAACATCTGCAGTGGCCAGATGGCCGAGAATCAGGAGAAATCGTCAGAGAGCATCGGTGCGAAGAATTTTGCTCGGGACTTGTGCAGTTTGCGTACAGTAGACACAAAACAGGAGGACGCGCTGCGGCGGCTCGAACAAGAGAAAATCAAGAATGATGACAGGGCCAGAAAAGCCAAGGCCCCTGAGGGGGCAGAATGTGCTGTGAGCACGGAAACAACTATAGCAAAACCGGACAGTTGTCTGTCGATTGCTGAAGACATGTGGTGGGAAGACGACGATTTGCATCTGGCCTATACTGATGAAGACTGGGGACAGAATCTCCCAGATGACACCTAATATATTGAGGAGGTCGACCATACGACCCGGACTGGGCGGTATTTCAAGGCCTCACACCTGGACCAGCCAGAGGCATCCGGGAAAGGCAAAGAAGCAGAAAAGCAGAAGGACAAGCTGTTAGAGGAGGAAGCTGTACTGAAGCAGCTAAAGAAAATTCAAGCAGACATCTCCATCTGGGGATTGCTTATGGCCTCAAGGGTGCACAGACAGGCCGTCCTTTCAGCCATGGATAGGGCCAAGCTTTCAATTGATACAACGCCCGAACAGTTGGTAGGACTGGTGTTCCCAGGTGGCGCTTCACCGACTCTAACCTTCACAGACAAAGAACTACCGCCTGAGGGCTCCGATCATAACAAGCCGTTGGATATCTCTGTGGAGTGTAGAGAAAAATGGATACCGGTGGTCTTGGTTGATACGAGATCTGCAATCAATGTATGTCTGTCGCGAACAGCGTATGCTATCGGGTTGAAGCCTCCAGATTTCGCACCAACAGCCCAGGTGATACGAGCATGCGACAACACCAGTCAAGAGGTGATGGGGACGATACGGATTAAAACTTAGGTTGGCGCAGGGCAGCTGGACATTAAGTTTCATGTCTTAGATGTTCCAGCTACCTTCAATCTACTCCTTGGGCGGCCATGGTTGCACCAGGTGAGAGTCGTCTCTTCCACTTTACACCAGATGCTAAAGTACCCCCACGGAAAGGGGTGGCAATTGGTTTTGGGAACTCTTCAATACATCTGCCGCCAGAGGTTTCTACACCAGTTCTGGAAATTGAGCATAGCGTGGAGGATGTCTTCCTATCTGGATTCAGCTTGGCTGAGGCTCAGGTAGTACAAGATCTGCTAGCTATTGATGAGGGGCTGTATGTCAGTGCATAATCTATTAACTCATGAACAAGCTTCAACATGTGCCTGGTATGGGATTGGGAAGAAGTGGTCGGAAAGGCATCGCTGAATTGGCTGGAGTGCCACACAATCCCCATACCTTTGGTCTAGGTTACACGCCTACCAAAGAGGACTGGGTGAGACAAGGAAAGGAGATAGCTGGAAGAGCCAGGGCTAAACAAGCCGGGAAGCACTATGAGATAGTGCATATACCTATCCAAGGGACCCTAAACGAACGCTTTGTCCGGAAGGGGGAAGATTTCCCGTTCTGCGACTTTCCAGAGCCATGGCTGAATTCAAAGAGGCGGCACTTGCTGGGTTTTGAGATTTTCTTTGACTTGCAATTACCAGGGGATGAAGTTGCCGAAGAGCAGACTGACCCAACAGCTATGGCTGAGCAGTGCAATGAGGATGAGTCCGATGGCACAGAACTTGAAATGGGGGTAGAACTGGCTTGTCTCCTCTCAGATCCTCAGATCTTACCAGAGTGCTCGAGGGATGATTTCTCAGTTTTCATGATTGGAGATAACTCCGTTGTGGGCCCTTCTTCCAGCATTCTGGATGCATCCATCGCACCCTCCCTCGTCTGGCAATACGAGGAAGGCTTTTTATCTAGCAGTTCTGGGTCAGCTAGTGAACCGGAATCTGATTCCATAAAGTCTGTGGAGTCAGAATCAGATTCCAGTTCTTCTGAGTTAGAGTCCGGTAATCCTGGGGGTGATAACCCAGATGTCGTTGTGTTGTCCAGGTCGTCTTTTTCATTTTCTTTTGAGTCGGTTGTAATTGAAGAATCAGACGATCTAGAAGTTGCTAATGAGAATGGTACTGTTGTGGCTTTTGAGTACTTTTCTGTGCCTTTAGTTTATTGCATTAATTAGGACTTTCAAAATTTTGACGAAACCGACGAGGAAGAAATTTCTCCGGTTTTAAAGCATTTGATTGACCGAGAGCAGGAGAGGTTTGTAAAGCCTTTGGTCAATGAAATCACCTCAATTAATGTTGGTACTGAGAAGGACCCGTGGCTGGTCCAAATCGGGTCCACATTGTCTTCGGAGGAACGCGAGCGCTTAGTCGCTTTATTAAAAGATTTCAAAGATGTTTTCGTGTGGTCCTATGAAGACATGCCTGGAATCGATCCTAAGATTGTACAGTACCAGATCCCTCTTGACCTAGAGGCCTGACCTGTTAAGCAGAAGCTCCGAAGGATCTACCCGGATTGGGCTCTGAAAATCAAAGAAGAGGTCACCAAGAAGATTGATGCAAGGTTCCTGTTGGTATCTGAATACCCTATTTGGTTGGCCAACATAGTTCCGGTGCCAAAGAAAGACGGCAAAATTCGGGTATGTGTGGACTTCAGAGATTTGAACAAAGCCAATTCGAAGGACGACTTTCCTCTGCTGCATATCGACAAATTGATGGACTTCACTGCGGGGCATGCACCACTCTCATTTATGGATGGGTTTTCAGGCTACAACCAGATTTTGATGGCACCCGAAGACAGGGAGAAGACTGCTTTCACCACCCCGTGGGGGACCTACTGCTATAGGGTGATGCCGTTCGGCTTGAAGAATGCTAGGGCTACGTATCAATGGGCTGCAACCATGATGTTGCATGATATGATCCACAAAGAGGTTAAGGTGTACGTGGACGACATGATTGTTAAGTCCATGGAAAGAGAGGGCCATTACACCGCATTGAAGAAATTTTTCCAACGGATTAAAGAGTATCGGTTGCGGCTGAATCCTCAGAAATGTACTTTCAGTGTTACAGCAGGGAAAATGCTGGGGGTTTTTATCACACAAAGGGGTGTCGAGGTCGATCCTTCCAAGATTAAGGCCATCTTAGAAATTCCACCACAAGGACTGAAAAGGAGGTGCGAGGCTTTCTGGGCAAAGTGCAATTCATAAGACAGTTTATTGCAAAATTAACCTTGACTTGTGAACCACTATTTGGTCTCTTAAAGAAAGGAAAGAAGTTCCAATGGGACGACCGATGCCAAGTTGCTTTCGAACAGATCAAGCAGTATCTATAGAACCCACCCGTGTTGTCACCGCCAGAGCTAGGGAAACCGTTGATATTGTATCTGTCAATAACCGAAATGATAATGGGCTACATGCTTGCACAAGAGTCTGAGGACAAAGTGGAGAACGCTATCTATTACCTGAGCAAGAAGACGCTAGAATATGAGACCCGTTACACTCCGTTTGAGAAGGCTTGTCTGGCCTTGGTATGGGCTACCTGTTAGCTCACTCCATAATACTGGTTTCGAGATTAGATCCCATCAAATATCACTTTGAGAAACCAGCACTTACGGGTAGGCTATCCCATTGGCTGCTTATTCTCTCCAAATTCGATTTGAAGTACATGACGCGCAAGTCTGTGAAAGGGAGAGCGGTAGCGGAGTTTTTAGCCGATCACCCATTAGAAGGAAATAAAGCAGTAGAGTATCTGTTCCCAGATGAGGCCATTCTGCATGTTGAAGAAGAAACTTGGACTATGTACTTTGACGAAGCGTCAAACTAGTACGGGTATGGGATAGGGGTGTTGCTGATAGCACCCGACAATTCCCACATACCTTTAGCCTTCAAGCTCCAGTTCAAAGTATTAAACAATGAAGCAGAGTACAAAGCATGTATCGCTGGCTTGGAAGCTGCCTTGGAACTAGGGGCAAAGCGGTTGGACATCATCGGAGACTCGAACCTGGTTGTATCTCAAGCAAAAGGAGACTGGATAGTTAAAGAAGAAAGAATGAAAATTTATCACCAGACCTTGGACGTTCTGATTCCTCGGTTTGAAAAGCTGAACTTCGCACATCTGTTAAGAGAGAACAACCGGTTTGCTGATTCTTTAGCAACTCTATCTTCCATGATAGATATCCCTTTCGGAGTTCGAATACGTCCGATAACTATCGAACAGAAATTTGTGCCGGCCTACGAACTGATTGCCGCCATAGATGAAGTACAAGATCAAAACCCCTGGTATTACGATATCTGGAACTTCTTGGAAAAGAAGGCTTATCCACCAGGGGCAAATGCCAAAGATAAGAGGGCAATTCGAAGAATGGCTGTTCAGTTCATCATCTGCGGGGGTAAATTGTACAAACGGGGTCATCTTGGGATGCATAAACTGTGCGTTGATGCTGAAGAATCTAAACGCCTGATGGAGGCCATCCATGGAGGAGAGTGTGGAGCGCACATAAGCGGGGTGATGCTAGCCCAGAAGATTCTCAGAGAGGGTTATTACTGGTCAACCATGGAGGAGGATTGTATTGGCTTTGTTCGGCGATGCCACAAATGCCAGATCCATGCAAACCGCATGAACATTTCGCCATCAAAGTTTTACAACATGACTTCACCATGGCCGTTTTCAGTCTGGGGAATTGATGTGATTGGGGTAATTCCTACCAAGGGGACGAATGGGCATGAGTATATCCTGGTGGCGATAGACTACTTTACAAAGTGGGTCGAGGCCCAATCCTATGCAGTGCTGATGGCGTCACACGTTGCTAAGTTCATCAGGAACAACATCATCTGTCGCTATGGGGTCCCGAATGAGATTATTTCGGATAATGGTTCCCACTTCAAGAAGGAGGTGATAGACTTGTTGGAGAAGTACAACGTGTAAGTCATCCACAGATAGGCCACAAACCAACGGAGCAGTTGAGGCCGCCAACAAGAACATCAACCATATTCTGTAGAAGATGGTGGAAACCTACAAGGACTTGCCAGATAAGTTGCCATTTGCTCTCTGGGGCTACCGAACATCAATTCGAACTTCTACTGGGGCAGCTCCGTATTCCTTGGTTTATGGGATGGAGGCTATTCTGCCTATCGAAGTTGAGATTCCATCATTGCAAGTAATGGCTGAGTGCTAGATAGCTGAGGCAGATTGGCAGCAGAGCAAGTTTGAAGAACTCATGTTGTTCAACGAGAGAAGGCTGAAAGCACTGTACCACATTCAAGGTTATCAATGCAAGATTGCCAGGGCTTTCAACAAGAAAGTTAAGTCGAGGAATCTGAAAGAAGGGGATCTAGTGCTCAGAGACAACCGAGCTCCCATCCGCGACCCTAGGGGCAAGTTCAAACCCAATTGGACTGGCCCTTACATCATCAAGTCAATCTGGTCGGGTGGAGCTGCCATTCAATGGATTTAGATGGCCTTGAATTCTCGTAACCTATCAATATGGGCAAGTTGAAAAAATACTATCCCTGAGTGGCTCGCTAGGCCGAAAACCCGAAAGGGCGACCTAGGCAAAAGTTAGAGCACAAAAAATTTGAAATAAGAAAAACTGAGCGCGCAAGGTTGAAAACCCTAAAGGGCGGCCTTGGCAAAAGTTAGAGCGCAAAAGGAGAGTGTTAATACTCGAGTGAACCTGAACCGAACTACGTAAGGTTTGATTCCCATCTTTGGGATACGTAGGCAACTTCATTCTGAAGTCCAGCCATAAACACTTCCAAATCAACTGTGTCCATGTGATTTGTCTTGGCCATCTTCGTCTATTCTGCATCCAAGAGTTCAGTTGTGATCTCCAGTGCAGTGCTGTTCAGACAAGGGGCAACTTTCCAATTGATTGGATCCGGGGTTGTACGTCTCAGTGATAGATCTCGGGCATGTCCAGTTGTGATCCATATCGAAAATGGTTTTGAGAAGTTTTAATAAAAGTTGATTTTGCTCAAATTAATCTTTTTACAACTTAGACCATTTTTGGACCAAAACGGAAAATTTTCAGTACCCACAACTTTCAATTCTATTGATTTCAATACAAAGTTCTATGGCTCTTGATACAAATCAAAGTTACTTTTTTATTACATTCAAAAAGAAAACTTAAAAGTACAGATTAAAGCAATAAACTAGGGGCATGGTTAAGTCAGGTGTTCCTGCGCCCCCTCCCAGAGCTTGTGGAAGCCTCAGATGCCAAAGTAGGCCCAGTTTGTGTCTTCTTTTCAAGCCAAGCAATGCACTCGCCAGAAAGGGCACAACTGAAAGTGGGAGCGGGGGCCAGGAGTTCTCTCGTCCTCCATGCGGTGGCATACCAAGCTAAATGTGAGCCTTTAATCGGATATGAAGTCGGGTATTCCACTCCCTCTTCTAGGCAAGTCTGGTCATGGCCAAACTGACGCCGGAGCCGAAACAGAAAGTAGAAGACGCAATGCGTCAGGCCAATCAGCTGAATGCCAGGCTACCGGGACATGTTGTAGCCCATCTCCGGCAGATCACACCAGGGACAACGCCAAGCGATGTCAACAGCAGATCGAGTGCACATCCATTTGCACCACCATCCCTTATCTGGGGCATCAACTAGCCGTTGGCGAAAGAAATAGCTGCGTGCTGAATATGCTGGGCAAGAGTCCACTACTTTCAATTTATCCATGAGCCATATCTGGGGAGGGATGAAAAACAAGAGAGATTAAAGAATAGAGAGGTGTACGTAGAGAGGAAAAAGTAAGAAAAGGGTTTTGAGAGGAAAATAGAGCCTGAAGGCCGAGTGATGTGAGAAACACATGTGAGAAGGGTGGGAAACATTACCTGTAAGAGTAGTGGACTTCCTGCGAACCTGGTTGTCTCCCGGCGATGGAAAGCATGCAAGCCCATCAAGGTTTCGGCTAAAGTCATGCC
This sequence comes from Camellia granthamiana, assembly GCA_036172215.1. Lineage (NCBI taxonomy): Eukaryota > Viridiplantae > Streptophyta > Magnoliopsida > Ericales > Theaceae > Camellia > Camellia granthamiana. The sequence continues at coordinate 107,194,331 of CM069909.1, read as the reverse complement.
GATGCAGCTCTTGCCCTCTTTCAAGCCTGGGGTAACCTCAATCAAGTGAATACTAGACCCTTCAAGGTCAGGGGCAAGTAGAAAATGAGATAGCATGCACAAACAGAGGACATGTTGCCGAAAACTTTGCCAAAGATAATCGCCGCTGTTACCGGCATCAGAAAAGCGATGAATCAAGCTGGGAATGTCCAACTCCCCGTTGCGAATCAAAGACCGAGCGCAAAGTAAGCCCACACGTCCGTCCTAAAGCTTGGATGTGGCCGAAACGGAACTGAGGCAACATTTCCCCATCGCGTCATGATTCCATCAAAGCTTGGAATTCTTCAAAAGTGGGGCACATCTCTTAACCCCCAAAGCTAAAAACATGAGTTACCGGATTCTAACACCTAGCCGCGACATGGAGGAACGGAAAACGCAGTGGGGTGCGACTCAGCGTGAATAGTGCATTTATTCCGAAACCTCAGAAATTCAACTTTTCCGAGCCATCCAAAGTCGCAATCCAATTGGAGAGTTTTTCGGCAAAGAACGGTTCCATTTGGGGAAAAAACAGAGTTGAAGTGAAGAAGCCCCGAAGCTGGAGTTTTTGTAGAAGATAAGGCAGTGAGTGGAAGATAGGTGGCAGCATTCCAAGGGTCCCTGACACTAGTAACCGACCGGCCAGTGTTTGTGGCCGACCAGCCAATTTCTGTAGCCGAACGACCAGGGCTAGTGGCTGATAGCCATTTCTAGAGCCGACAGCCTCCTCTTGTGGCCGGCAGCCTCTTCTTTTGCTCCTTGGGCCATCCATGTATTGGAAATGCCAAGAACTTGTATTTTGTTCCACTCTTGGTGCACTTTCTTTCGTCTCTCTTTAAGAATTTTGTCAAATTGCTTATCGAGTTATTGTATTGCTTATCGAGTTGTTGTTTTGCTTATCGAGTTGTTTTTGTTTTAGTCGTTCAATTGTTATTTTGTTCATTGTTGTTTTGTTCATTGAGTTTTCTTACTCTTTTTATTGTGTGTCAGTCGGTTTACTACCTGATTAAGCAATTGCCAATACAACATTCAATTTTCATCAAAATCCCATTTTTGTGAAAAATGGTGTTCTGCGATGTTATGCGATGCTCAAAATATAAAATGCAACACTTTTTGAACAAAAAGTCTGTTTTCATTTCCAATCATGGTCACCTTTTTGCAGTACAAGTTTTTATAGAAAAGTAAAAACTGCCTAAGGCTGTACAATATGTTGATAGTACCAGCTAAAAGAAAACTAAGCAAAGAGAAAAGAAACTGAAAAGAAGCATCTGAATCGACCTCGGCCACATCAAGATCGAGAGGCCGTCCTCGACCTCTTCTTGGGCATGGCCTCAGAGCTGTCACCATCAGCGCCGCCGTCTGCCTCTGAGTCGGAGTCAAATCCAGAACCATCTCCGCTCCCCTCCTCGGAGCCGTCCCTAGCATCGTCACCACCCTGAGACGACACTGACTGTGGGCTCGCCGGCTCCTCATCCTCGTCATACTCATCATCATCTGGGACAGGCCCCCATGAACGGCTCTCGATATGAGTACGCCTATCCCTACCTCAGCTATGTACCGACGTCCCTCGTCCATTTCTCCCTGTTGCTAGAGGAGGTGCTGAAGGTCCTGCTGCAACTCCTGCTGGGGCGCCCGATGGGGCTGGCATCTAGAAAGGAATCTAAAAAGGATAGTGTATCAGATATAGTATATGATTGCAGTATATGAGTGTTGTGAGCAGTATATGATTGCAGTGTATGAGTGATGTGAGCAGTATATGAGTGCTGTGAGCAGTACATGATTGTAGTATATGAAGGCCGTGAGCAGTATATGGGATACAGTGTATCGGTGCCGTGAACGGTATATGAAGGCAGTGTATCAAATGCAGTATTGATAATGTAATGCATCAGATCCGTATGGAGCAGATTATAGAGGGTTTTGGAACGGAGGTTGAAAGAACTTACTGGGATCCCATAAATACTGAGCAGATCCATGCTTGTCTGCACCATCCCCATCAGAGAAGCTGACAGCTTGAGAGCCTGCCCTGTGTACTCTCTGGGTGCCTGTAAATGTGTTGAGATGATTAGCAATTCACAATGCATAAACTGAAATGAATTGAATATGCGGAAAGTAATGTATGGTACATACCGGGGTCGAGCCTCGAACTCCGACAAGCTCGTGGCCAGCTGGGGCAGGAGCGATGGGAATCTGATAAGTCTCTCCACCGCATCCCTGGCAGGTCACGATAGTGAGCAGCTCCGGCCATCCTGCTCTCCGCCTCGCCTGGGAGCCTCTCTTGTCATGGGGCTGAGTCGCCTTGGATCCACCCACTCTCTCTGCTGCGGCTGTAGGTTTGTCTCTCTCACCCCTACGAGTACCGGCCAAAGGCGGCATGAGATATGTCTGGATGAAGACAGTGTAGTCGCCATCAAGCCTGAAGAGGTCGACGTCCCAACCTATCACGAAATCGATCATCTCCTATGGAGTGTACCTCTCTGTAATCCTCATGTGTGTGGGAGGCGACATCGAAACCACTGGCTCGGACAAACCGAGGCTTTATCGCAGGAAGCGCTCCCCCAAGAACCACGCTCGACAGACTGGGCCCTCAAGCAAAACCCGAAATCAGAATGTCTCCCGAGCACCGGCAAACTGATCCCTGACCCCGGTAGGCATCACTGCCCATGGCTGCCAAGTGATCTGCAAATAGCGAATGTACAGGTTATTAGCTGCCGTCAGAGATACAATATGAAGTAAAGCTGAAATGACTATAAGGTTTGAAATACCTCTGCTGCGGCTACAGTATCGAAATATCAGCGGAAGAATGAGAAAGACTCTCAGGGCCTCCGCTGGCACCTCACGTCATATCTGTGCAAATATGGGAACCATGGGAGGTGTCTCTACCTCCGGCTCTTGGGCAAGCCTCGGGAAGTAGGCATATACCCATAGCTGTGGAATTTAAAAGGGTAACAGTGAGTGTATGCTGAACAAATGCAGATAAAGCAGGAATCAAATGATATGCAGTGTGAAAAGTGTACAGATGATGTAAAGCAGTAGGCAGTGTGTGTAATGTGCAATGTACGGAGTGCAGGTAATGTAAAACGGAAATGCAAAGCAGAAAGGAAGGACATACCTCCCAGGCCATCCAGTATCCTCCCAGCAGGTGCTCGCTCCGGCGAGAAGACGAGCTCATGTATCTATATAATGTGGCAAGGCCGGCGCCGCCCCAGTCATGGTAACGAACCTGGGATAGATCCACCAAGGCACTCAAGAGGTAGACCCGGACGGTGTTTGCCCTGTCGACGAAGAGAGTAGTGCCAATGTAGACGTCCCCGAACGTCCCGGGAGGGAATCCCGTTTTGTTCATTTGGGCTCACTACAGTTCAAGACTGAATGTCACGGTCCTGTATCTAATCTCGCAGAGTGCAATGCAAGACCGATGAATCATCCAAGAGTCCAAATCCGACAAATCGTTTTGAAAAACAGATTTTTTAGAAAGAAGTGCCAAACATGGACTGCTTTGCCAGATATAGAGTCGCCACCTAAATATTTTATTTTTGGGAAAATTTAGGAAACCCTGACTCGTTGCCTAAAGCCACGTGTCCGTCATCACCAAAGTTGCCTCGGCTCAGGAACTGGGGTATGATTGGGGAAGGTCACTTCGTGAGCACCCCCGCTGGCCCGATCAAAGATCGGCCTCTACTTACCATGATATCAAGTTTTGAAAACATTATGTGCTCTTATTCCGGTTATTAGCCTAGATTTACTACGTGATGCGCACAGCATACAAATATAGACCGGATCGCCTGAATTGGAACAAAACATCTCATGTTTGTTTTTTAAAGCGGTTTGCTACTCGTAAGTAGGCTAAAATGTGGATTTGCCACCCTCAGGTGGGCTTAGAAAACATGATTTTGCCACTCTCAAGTGGGCTTAAAACTCACAGTCGATGAATTGTTCCAATCCAAATAACCCAACCTTCACCCACAGGCATTCAGGCAGTTATATCATATAAACACATAGCCTCATGGTAAGCATGCTACCATGGCAGTCACTCACACACATGCAAGGATGCTAAAGCATAAGCACTTACCGAATACTCCAAGCCAAAACAGAAGCTATGTTAGAAATCCATGCATGATCCTAACTATGCTGAAATGCCTAATGCAACACAGGCAGGAATGCAACTACAATAGGCTCGGCTATTCTAAAGATGGCATGTGAAATGCTACAACTAACAAGTATTCAACTCAGAATTGAAATACAATGCAGTTAGTATGATGCACCGAGCCCGGTGCATGCAAGACAGATGAATGGATGCAAACATGCGAGCATAAGTATGCTAATTGAAACATGCCCTAAACTAACCATCATAAGCTGGTAAATAAAAGGGAGAAATACGTGGGGTTGGAAGACATACATCACACACACGCACACTTATTACACAATTGCCCTTGCTCGGAGGGTCCGAATAAATAATACAGTCCGAATGAATAATTAACTACTCTGGCTAATTAAATATTACAAAACCCTAATTAATTAACAAATTAACTAGGAAAGCGAATAAACTAGCATGCAAGCTATAAAATGGACTGTCTCAACTCTTGTTCCGAATGATGAAAGATGCATGCGTGCTCGGGTCGCTTTGTCGAGAAATTCCTTGCGATGCCCTGATTTGCCTCTGTTTTGCAATTGGTCCTAGAACACTGTATAAAACTTCCGAAGGCTGCTGAGTAGTTTTTGCTGCTGGATTCCGATTTGCTGTAACAGAGAGCAAGAAAGGGGCATGACAAAGTATTTTCAACACATGTGTGCATGACCACTCTCCCCGTCATTGCACAAGCTCTAGGAAGTGTAGACCTCGATCCTCATAGCACCAATCACGCATCTCGATGCATGATGGCCAAGGAGTCGAGTTGCACGACTCAATGTGAAATGAATACACATATAAGCATAACAAGGCCTAAACTCTATCATGGGTAATCTGGAGTGTCGGCGACTGGGAATTGAGACACGTTTCGTCACTTGGAGTACGAAACGTCCCTCGTTTTCCGTGTTTGGACTAACCCTACTCCAAACACAAAGCGATGAGATGGCATACACAATGCGACTAACATGCAACCTAGCATGCACAATGCTATGGGCTAAAATGACATACACAATGCACGTGACATAACATGACATACACAATGCACTTACGAAGACTATCATGCGCACATGAACTAAATGGCATATACAAATGCAAGATGGACTTACACCAATATGAGTGGACCTCAACCACACTCACATCAGTGGCCATATGATGAAAATGAGACAACCGAAATACATGCAAGCATGCACGAATGTAATGGACCGATCCTAAGGCACAACATGCAACTCTAACTAAGCATGGCAAAGGATGAAATATGGCATACAAGCATACATTTTCCAGCTCTGAAACATGATGTACAATGGTCCCGAATCATGCAAATATGTTACCCAATGCATGCTAGATGACCCGAATACCGAAACTAGTGAAGTGCGTTACACTAGAGGTACACAAAGCAATACACGAATGGCAAAACCAACCCCAAACAGACCCTAGGCAGGTCTGAAACAGTGGGAAAATGGCCCAAAATGATGGTTCAAAGTGCATGGAAATGAAGCTCATTCAATGGTCCGAAAACAAGGCATTCATGCACAACTCTCAAGCACACTTAAAGAGGAGAAAACATGAGGATATGGCATTCAAATAGGCTCTGAAATATGATGCAAAATGACCCCAAAGCATGAAAACACCTCAGTATATGCATGCAATAGACCTCAAATCTCAAAGCTAGGCAAGTGTATTGAACTACAAGCATGCAAAACAAGCATCATTCGACCATGAGACCTAAAAACAAAGCTAGGGCAGTCCAAAATATGAACAAAATCAGTTTAAGGTAAGGCCAAAAAGTGCTAAAATCAAGGGGTCAACAAAGCATGCAAAATAAGCTAGTGAACCATGATTTGCACTACAACTATATGAAGCACATGAGAGCTCACCAAACCAGCCAAAAATAAAAGTATGCCATGCCAAATAATGCCCAAAAACCCACTGAAACTCAGTCAATGCATGCAAGAATGATGTGTCCCTTTGAAAGGCCAATAAGAGGGTTGTTCTACACATGCAAGATAGACATACAAAATGGCAAAACCACCTCTAGAAAGAGGTTATGAGGGCCCTAAAACTCACTGAAAAGAGCCTGAAATTAGTCTAGGAAGCATGCAAGTGAAGGCCCCTTTGAAAGGCCTTGAAGAAGATTACTCTACACATGCATAATAGACATCTAATATGGCAAAACCACCTCTAGAAAGAGGTCATGCAGGTCACAAAACTCATCAAAAATGGCCTGGAGCATGGCTTTGAAACATGCAAATAGGGGCTCCTTTGGGAGGCCAAGAAAGCTAGTAAAGAGAACAAATGGTGAAAGGGTCACCCCTCTCTGATTTTGAGGCTCAAAGACACATGTTAGCCACTAAAAATCCACTGGATTTCAGTGGCTAAAAGGCCGACACAAATGCTCTAAAGCATAGCTCAAAACATGAGAAAATGAAGCATTTAAGGGGGTAGATGACCCCAACAGAAAAATGGTCTTAAACAAACATGTTTAGAAGATCAAAAAAAGACTTTTTTTCAGTTTATGACAATGCCTAAATATGCTTGCAAATAGAGCTAAACTATGAAGCAAAACAATGTCAAAATGAGGGAAATGGAGTGTTACCCTTGTAGCCAAAGGAACCAGCAACTTCTGAACCAAGATAGCAAGTCTTCAACCTCTGAAAATGAGCTCCAAGGTACTTGGATGGATGATGGAGAGGTTAGGCTAAGAGGTGTAGTGCAATGGTGCAAGAACAAGGGACCTTTGGAGCTAAAATGGAGAGAAATAGAGAGGGAAGTGTATGTATGCCTTTAAGCAAAATTCTGAACCCTAGCAATGGAAGAGGGCCCTCCCCTATATAGAGGAAAAGATCTAAAGCTTCTCAAAGAAGCTTAAAAGCTAGCTTAAACATCCTCCATACACGTGTATGGAGGATGCATTCTGAGGCTTCCAGCTGGCACAGTTGGCTTCAACTCATTGAGACAAAAAAGCAGAAGGCTGGCCGACCAGTTCAGGTGGTCGGCCGACCACTCCCCTTGGTCGGCCGACCAGGGTTCAAAAGGTTCAAGCTAAAAAGGTGGTCAGCCTACCCATATTGGTGGTCTCCCAGGTGAATGCAGCTTAGTGGTGGTATGGGAGACCAGAAATTGTGGCTCAAAAGTGAGGGAGACTAAGGGGTCAAAAGGGTCAAGCAAAAAAGGTGGTCAGCCTACCAAGATTGGTGGTCTCCCAGGTGAATGCAACTCAGTGGTGGTATGGGAGACCAGAAATTGTGGCCCAAAAGTAAGGGAGACCAACTCTCTAACAAGAAAACCAGGCGGCGAAGAGAAAGGTGGCCTACAAGAAGAAAAGGTGGTCTCCCACCATAGTACCACCTTCCTAACAAAGAAATTAGGGTCCATGCCAAAAATGAACCCACACCAATGCAAAACGAAGGTTCGGGGGCCAAAACGCGCAGCCGGGTGCCCCGAAAATAGGCTATTAGGCACCGGAGGTGGCGTGTGACCACAAAGGTGGTCTCCTGGGCCACAGTGTCCCTCTAGGGAGAGAGAACAAGGTGTGTGCCAAAAACCAGAGCAAACGGAGAAAGTTAAGCGGTCCCGAACCGAGGCGCACGGCCGACGACTCCGAAAATCGAAAACTGGTCTCCAAATGGGAATAGTGGCCTACGACCACGAAACGTAGCCTACGGCCACTGAGAGATGGTCTTCGAGACCTCTCCCTCCCTTCGGGAAGAGAAAACAAAGAAAACAGGACCTGGTTCACAAACAGAGAGAAAGCACAAAAGAGTCCCGAAGTCCGGAGGCAAGGCTCTCAGCCGAGACTCCGCAACCTCAGAATGAGCACAATATGCATCATCACCGAGCACTCAATCGGTGACGTCTGAGTCTTAAGGTCAGTCAAAATGGGGTGTCTACAACCAAACAAGAACATGAGGAACCCCCAGGCGTAGTACTCGGTCTCCTCGCGGGTCGTCGGTGTCTCCCCTCTAATGTAGTCCGCGAACCATGAATACCGCACCATCCCTGGTCGAGAGAGGGGTGGGCAAGTCCCCAGCAAGTAAATCTGAGCAACATCCCACTCGCCCATGTCTTTATCGTAAGAGATCGGATGACCCTCTACCCCTATGCCGGTGAGCGTAGAGAAGTCAAAGGGAGTCATCGTCATCTCCCCTGCTGTATAGAAATGGAAGGAGTCAGTGGTATCCCACCACCTCTCTACTAAAGTGCCTAGGAGAGGCCGGCTGGCAGTGAGACATGACAGTCCCATTCAGAATGAACCGAAACCAGCCTCATAAACGATGTGATGGATGGCATCGGGCAGCTCCATGTACCAGTCCCGTGCAGCAATGGTCCCGTAGCCTCGGAAAGCGTGTGAATCTCCCTGTAAGTAGGATAAACAGATGCAAGGCGGTGTTAGACATTGATACAGTGTATGTAGGTGTTCGGAATAAACAGAGAATATAGTGTGCAAGTGTGATTGGTTTGAATAGCTGAAGAGCAATATGAATGTGATCTATATTGTGAAAAGTAAAGACGAAGTGTATACCTCAGAGGCACCATGGGATAAGTGCGACTCCGTCTCACGTAGTAGGAGGTCCTTCGGTGCACCTCACGCGAATCTCCTGAAGTGACGGATGTCGTCAGGAGGCAACACATGTACCTCAAGGTCATACGTCGACAGATCGAACGGTCGAATGCTTGGCGGCAAAGGCTTAAACTCGGGATCCATCTCCACCCCCGGAGGAGCTCTGCCGTGTGGGATGTCATCCGCCATCTTGAGAGGGATGAGAAGATGGTCAGAAATGTGAAAAATGGGCGGGAATATTGAAAGTCAACAGAAAGTCAACTCCGAGGAGGGAAAAATGGAAGAAAATGTCAAGGCTCAGAAGAGGGCACGAAAATCAAGGGTGACTTGGGGGAAACAAACCCCAAATGGTGGAAATCAAGAAAGAGACACCGAAAACACTTTTTGATCGGTTCAAAATGTTCAAAACTAAGAGGGTTTTGCGATTTGGACGTTTATGGAATGTTTGAAAACGTTTAGAAAGCGTGGATTGGAAGGGGGAAATGGTCTCAAATAAGAGGAAAAGTGTTTTTCGACCTTAAGGAAGTGAAGAAATAGGGTTTAAAACCCTATACTTAAAGACCCGAGGTGAAATGCCAAGTTTGTCCCGAATCTGCCATTGATGGCCGGCCGGCCAAATAGTTGGCCAACCGGCCATTGTTTTGAGGCCGATGGCTTCCTTTTGTAGCCGATGGACCTCCAAGGCTCTTGTTTGGGGTTGTGTTTTTTATTTGTGCCCTCATCTCTCAAGAAAGTTCAAGAAAATACACTTTTAAGCTCAAGCGGTCTTCGTGGAAGCTCCGAACTGTATTTCCAGTGCGTGGCACTCAATATGAACAAAGTGTATCCTTTTTCGTATCGTTTTGTATACCGCAAGATCGATGAATCACTTTTGAATATGTTGCGTTAGCGCATTTTGTTATATATGCAAGGCTTGCGTTGTTATGCACCTTTTCACTCTTGCATTGAATATGCATGCTGCATTGTGTTGCATTGGACATGTTCTTTCAACTCGCATAGAAGTTGTCCATACCTACTGCATAGACTGTGGATTGTAAGCTGCATAGAACGTGCATTTGTCTCTCTCGCATGGAACATGCATTTCTCACCTTGCATAGAATATGCATCTCGATGTTGCTTGGAGCATACATTCGCCACATCTGCATGAAGTATGCACTTCTTACACTTGCATAGAATATGCACTTCTCGCATTCGCATGGAACATGCATTTGGTGTCTAGCATAGAGCATGCTGATTGATCTTGCATAGAACATGCATTATATTACATTGTACCTGTTAAGTTTCTTTCTTATGCAGGCACGATATTGTATGTATGGTTCATTCGGAGAAGTTCCGGTTAAGATTTGATTATGTCGTGAAAAGAAATTGCACATGTTCATCTTTGCGTATCTATCGCACATGTTCATCTTTGCGTATCTATCGCACATGTTCATCTTTGTGTATCTATCGCACATGTTCAACTTTGTGTATCTATCGCACATGTTCATCGTTGTGTATCAATCACACATGTTCAACTTTGTGTATCTATCGCACATGTTCATATTTGTGTATCTATCGCACATGTTCATTTTCATCTTTGTGTATCTATCGCACATGTTCATCTTTGTGTATCTATCGCACATGTTCATTTTTGTGTATCTATCGCACATGTTCACCTTTGTGTATCTATCACACATGTTCACCTTTGTGCATCTATCGCACATGTTCACTCTGTGTATCTATCGCATTTAACTTTGTGTAATTAGGCATTGTTGTTCTTTCTCCTCGCGCGCGCGACGGGTTAGACCTTCTGTGGTTAAAAGCAATTGGAACGTGTTCCAATGCTTATACCACTCCTTTTCCTTTCGCGTGCAACAAGTCGGAATCTTGTTTGAGACCTCGGGTGTGCCCCATAGTCGCTTTTAGCCTTTCCTACATGAAGCGCAGTGAAGATTGCATAATTTCTTACATCCTTTCTGCATGAACTATAGTTCGATTTGTAGTTCCCACGCGTAGCGTGTTTGCTTACGAGTTTGCTGTAGCATTCCTTTGCATAATTCTTGCATATAAATGCTTCATTACAGCCCTCTTTGCATGATCATAAGTTGTGTTTGGCATTGTGCATGCCATTTGCATTTTGCCCCAGCCTGAGGGCACATCTACTTGTTATCTTATTTGTTTGCCTAAGTCTTCGGCCTTGTCAAAAATGGGTCGTCTTTAAGCTTTGACATTCACTCCCGTCATTTCATGACTTCCGAGTTCTGTCAAAGAGGGGCAACTGTAGACACCCCATTTTTGACCGTCCTCAAGACTTGGACGTCATCGTTTGAACACTTGATAATCATCCATGTTCGTGTTTGTTTTGAGTTCCTGAGGGTCTCAGCTGAGCGCCTTGCCTTAGAGCCTCTCAACTTGTCTGTTTTGTGCTTGGTTGTGGACCAAGGGCTTGTAGCTTTGCTTCTAGGGGAAGAGGGTGGCCTCTCGGGCAGCCCTACAACCCATCGGCCAGGGCTTATGTCCATCGGCCATCAGTGATGGCCGGTCGGCTACACTGATGGCCAGTCGGCCACTGATAATGGCTGGCGGCCTTTTTTGTGCTTTTTCAGATATTTTATATGCCAGCTGATGAACACTGAAGCCATACTCCATACACATGTATGGAGTGATGGAAACAAACTTTTAGCTTGTCAAGGAAGCTTTGGCTTGCATTTTCTATATAAGGGGAGGTCCCTCCCCCTTGAGAGAGGTTCAGAATTTTGAAGAGCAAAATCTTACTCTCTCTAGAATTCTCTCTCTCTATATATATATATTGTGCTTGAAAGTGTATTTTCTTCACATATTTGCACTAGAACACCTAGTCAAACACCACTACCTTGTTGTTGAGGTGCTTAAGGGTCTTATTTAGGCTGTTGAAGGTTGGTTTTTGGCTCAAAAGTTGCTGTCATGCTGCTGTTCTTCAATGGTAAGCTTCTTCCCCTTTTAAGCTTGTTTTTGTACACTAGTGTAGGCCACCTTTGCATGCTGCTTTGGCCTAGTTGTCAACTACAAAAACCTCTATTTTTAAGTGTTAAAAATGTTGGTTTGAGTCCTTGTTGGAGTTAGGGGTGGTCCACCCTCTTTCATTGCTTGTTTGATAAGTTCTATGCCATCTTTTAAAGCCTTTAAAAAAAATCTTTTCTTGGCCTTTAAATCACTGAATTCCAGAGGAATTTCAATGGTGGAAAGGTGGTTTTGAGGTCCAAAATAAGAGGGGGTGGTCCCCCCTCTTCATGTCATGTTTGCATGTGTTGATGGCCTACCAAGTGAGCATGTGTTTCTCCCTTTTTGAAGCTTAGTTCAAACATGTTTTTGGCTACATTTTAACATGTTTAAGCTCTGTTTTGGCTGGTTTAGTCATGGGTTTCTTGCTTCTTGCACTTGTAGTGTAATCTTGCTTACTGGCCAGCATGTGTGATGATTTAACCTATCATTCTACCATGAGTTAGCTTGATTCCAGCATGCTTTTGGCTCTGATTTAGAATGCTTGAGGACCATTTTGAGTGGTTTGGTCCTTTCAGGCTTGCCTTGTATGGCCATGGTATAGTTGGCTTTGCTAGCTTTGTGTTTTGGGGCCCCTAGCATGCTTTGTTTGAGTTATTTGCATGATATGGCATCATTTAGAATGTAATTTCAGAGCTTATATCACTATCATACTCCCATATATTCCACTCGTTCAATGCTTTCGAGAGCTATGCTTTGTGTCTTATTTGTGAGCCAACATGCGAGCATGCTTTTCTTGCCTTTTGTGCCTAAGTTTCAACATGATTAGGCCACTGTTTTGGTATGATGTAGCTCTGCCTTGAGCTAGTTTGATCATTTGAGCATTGTATTGCATGTCTCTAGTGTTGTGTCCTTCACTAGTTTCATTGTATTTGGCCCTTATCATGTTATACATGAAGTGTTTACATGTTATTTGCATTGTTTGTGTTTGGATCGGACGTTAATCCAAACACAAGAAATGTGAGATGTTTCATACTCAAAGTGATGAAACGTGTCAAATTTCTTAGTCGTCGTCCCCCTTGATTGTGCATGATAGGGTGGAGGCTTTTCGAGTCTTATGTGTGCATTCATTGAGCTTATACAAGCTTGGTCCTTTGGCCACCATGCATTGAAAATGATTGGTTGGTGGTTTGAGAGCCAAGTGCCACACTGCTTTGAGCTTGAGACATGATAAGGAAGGTGGCAGTACACACATTTCCTTGCAAATACATTGCCATGCCTCTGTTTGCTCTCTGTTGTAGCAAAAGGAGGAAATGCAGGGAAGCAGTGGCCGACCGGCCACCAGTACTGGCCGACCAGCCATCAAATATGCCGACCGGCCACCAGTTTTGGCCGATGATCACCAACCATGGCCGATCGGCCATTAGTGTGTTCTTGAGATCAAACAGAAGCAATCTGGAGGTTGGCACAATTTTCAGAGGTTCAAAGATGTGTAAACAGAGGCATCTAGAGGCAAGGCAATGGATTTTCGGGAGGAAGCAATCGAGCATGAATACCTCCCTCGCCTGCGAGGCCATCCTTATCGCTTTATTAGCTAGATGTAGTTAATTTACATGTGCTGTAATTAATTTAGCTTAGTTCATGTTGTAACATTCTAATTAGCTTAGCATAGCTAGTTTTAATTCGGTTTGTAATTAATTAGCTTAGAATAGTTAATTAGTTCGTTTATAATAATTAGCTTAGCTTAGCGTAGCTAGTTAGCTTATTTATTCGAACCCTCCGTCGAGAGGGCACAATGTTGTAATAGGCGTGCATGTGTGTGTGCATGTCTTCCAACCTCATTTCTTTCTCCCTTTTACTTAACCGCTTTCGATGGTTAGTTTTAGGGATCATTTTCAATTAGCATACCTTATGTTTGCATGCGTGCATTATTCATTTGTCTTGCATGCACCGGGCTCAGCGCATCATACAAAGTGTATTGTATTTCAATACTTACTTAAATACGTGTTTTAAAGCATGTTATCAAGTTGCTTCATATGCCATGATTAGATAGCCGAGCCTATTTAGTTGCATTTTTCATGTGTTGCATTAGGCATTGTTAACATAGTTAGGATCATGCATATTTCTAACTGACTTTTTGTTTTGGCTTAGAGTACACTGTAAGTGTTTACGCTTTAGCATACTTGCATGAGTATGAGTGTTGCCGTGATAGCATGCTTGCCACGAGGCTATTTGCTTAAATGCTTAACTGCTTGAATGCCTGTGGGTGGAGGCTTCATTGCCTAAATTGGGACAACTCGATGATTGTAAGTTTTAAGCCCGCTTTGTGAAGTGGCAAAATCATGTTATAAAGCCCACTTGAGGGTGGCAAATCCACGCTTTAGCGTACTTGCGAGTAGCACTTTCAAACCATTTTCGAAAACAAACATGAGTTGTTTTGTTCCAATTCTCATGATCAAGTCTATACTTGTATGTTGTGCGCATCACATAGTAAGATTAGCTAATAATCAGAATAAGAACACGTGTCTATAAAACAACATATCATGATAGTAGAGGCCGATCTTTGATCGGGTGAGCGGGGGTGCTAATGTCATGACCTTCCCCACTTGTACCCAAGTTCCCGAGCCAAGGCAACTTTGGTGTTGACGGACACGTGGCCTTAGGGACAAGTCAGGGTTTCCTAAATTTCTCAAAATAAAATATTTAGGTGGCGACTCTGTAATCTGGCAAAGCAATCCATGTTTGGAGCTTTTTACTCAAAAACGATTTTCCAAAACGATTTGTCGGATTTGGACTCTTTGGTGTTTATCAGTCTCACATTGTACTTTGTGAGATTAGATTCAGAACCGTGACAGGAGTCCAAACTATAGTAGCTGGGACCAAATTCGTGCCCTCTCCGAAAGAGGGGCGGGCGGAGAAAGTGCGGGTGGGTCCACAACCGCCCACTAATAGTGGCCTGCCATACGGTAAAGGTGGCCTGCCAGCCAATAATGTTGGGTTCCTTCTGCTACAACAGAAAACAAACAGAGCATTCTCAAGGGATGTTTGTCCACCCTGCCTTTCCTTATCATTAGATAGATCAAATGAGGGGTAGGCTCGATTTGCAAGCCATCAATCAGTGCAAATTTATTGCGTGATGACTTATGAACCAAGGGATACAATTTCAATAAATGCACAATGAAAGATTCATGAACCTCCTCCCTATCATGATATTGATTAAGCAAAACGGTTGACATCGACTCTTGAACCGTTTTCAACACTAACAAGTATGGAACAACTCAAGACTCAGTGAGTTCAATTAACGTCCAATTGAACCCCAAACCATTTTATTATCTTGTTCAATTTTATTCTAATTTTAACACATCTTTTAATTACCTTTCCATTCATTAGTCATTTTAGTCCAAAATGAGCATTAAGTCCACTAATGGAAAGAAATGTCACACAAAGGGTTGTTTTGGGCATGAAAGAGATGTCATGCCGTTGGTAATGAACCTCCGAAGAGATTAAACCGTTAAGCACAACAATCTCTATCTCAAGCCTAAACAAACAATCGATTTGAAATGACTCTCAAAGCGAGGAAGAAGCCAAGAAATAAGAGAAGTATAGAGATGATTAGAGATGAACACAAGTATGAAAAGTTTGAAATAAATACTATCAACTCAAATAGGTTGGTGTCTAATGCCTAAAGCACAAAACCTATGAGGACCGTTACACTACAAGCATGCAATACAAAGCATAAATGACATGAACAACTTAAAATGGTCCTAAAATAGGCTAAAGTAGCATTCAAATTAAGGTAAAAACACCTACAAAAGTAAGCTAAAATAATGGAGCAATTAAGCTAGTAAACAAGCCAAATGAGGGGAGGCTAACCCTCCATTTTTGGGACTTTAAAACCATATTTTAGCATCTGAAAAACCTCTAAAATTCAGTGATAAAAAGCTCAAAATGAGGTAATGAAAAGGTGGGAAACACAAGGGTAAAGGCCTAGGAAGCAAGGTTCAAAGAAGGGTGGTCAACCCCTCTACCTTTAATGGCCTTAAACCACAAGTTTCAGCCCATAAAAAAGAAAAGAAAAAAAAAAGAAAAAAAAAAAAAAAAGAGTCCAAAAGCAGTAAGACAAGGTAGGAAAGAAGTAGTGCAAAAGAGCCAGGCTATATACCTCTTGAAGAGGAATGATCCTTTTGTTCACAAGCCACTAATTTCACACCCTCAAGAGCTAAAATGCAAGCTCAAACACCTCAGTAAAGAGCCCGCAAGGTTTGGTTTAGAGTGTCTAGGCAAAGGGTATAGAAGTTGCAAAGGAGAGAGAGAAACGTAGAGAGAGAAATATTTTCCAAAATTTTGCTCCACAAAATTTTCTAACCCTAATTTTTGAGAGGGAGTCATCTATATATGAAAATATATGAGACTATCTCAAAACTATCCATACAGACGCAACTAGTGTAGTGCATGCATCTGGGAAGACAGCTGGCACAGATGGCAAAAAGATCTGAATTTTTACACAAAGCGGCCGGCCACTAATGGTAGGCAGTAGGCCACTAGTGGGTCTGCAGGTCCTTGGACAGTCAAGCTTGAAAAACTATTATTTTGGTCCAAAAAACAAGGCACAAAGTTCGTAGGTTTTTCAGGCTCAAAACTGAGGTTTCCTGCTGAGGAAATCGAGCCTTTGGACAAGCATATAAATTCATCGGGTGATCAATCGATGGCACCCAAGTAGTAAGGGCAGTCAAAAATGGGGTGTCTACATGGGGCATTGATTTTATGAGAGCTTTTCCTCCATCTTTTGGATATCTTTGTATCTTAGTTGTTGTTGATTATGTTTCCAAATGGGTTAAGGCAATTCCTTGCAGGCATAATGATCATCGAATTGTTTTAAAATTTTTAAAAGAAAATATTTTGTCAAGGTTTGGAATTCCTCGAGCCATTATAAGTGATGGGGGTTTGCATTTTTGCAATCGATCTTTCGAAGTTTTGATGAAAAAATATTTTATTACTTATAAAGTTGCAACCCCTTATCACCCACAGACATATGGTCAAGTTGAACTTGTTAATTGAGGGAATAAAAATATTTTGGAAAAAACAATTAACTCGAATTGCAAAGATTGGTCCTTGCGACTAACCGATGCACTTTGGGCATACCGTACAGCTTATAAAACCCCGCTTGGCATGTCACCATATAGACTTGTCTATGGGAAAGCTTGTCACTTGCCAGTGGAATTGGAACATAAGACATATTGGGCTATAAAGACATTCAATTTTAATTGTGATATTTTTGGCTTACTAAGAAAATTGCACATGAATGAGTTGGAAGAAATCCAAAGAGATGCTTATGAGAATTCTAGATTTACAAATAAAGAGTGAAGGTGTTTCATGACAAGCGTATTCTTTGGAAAAATTTTGAACCTTCACAAAAAGTTTTTTTGTATAATTCTAGATTACATTTCTGTCCCGGTAAACTAAGGTCTAGATGGACTAGTCCTTTCATTGTTAAAACTATTTTTCCCCATGGAGCTGTCAAAATTGAAAACCCAAAAAATGGTAATGTTTTTAAAGTGAATGAGCAGCGTTTAAAACCATTTTTGGAAAATTTTCCATTTGAGGATAAGTCCGTGGAACTTGGGGATCTAATTTATTAGGATCTGTGAAAAAACTAGGATTCAGTTTTCTTTTTCATTTTGCATTTCTTTCTTTTGTTTTGTTTTGTTTTGTTTATTTTTTTATTTTTTTATTTTTTTGCTAACCCATTGCATGAAAAACAAACATGATTCATCATTTAATAATTATCATTTTGTGTTGATTGCAATGAGTTACTCATTACAAACTTTTGATTTTTTTTCTTTGTCCTTGGAAAAAAAAAAATAGTCAGTGTTATCTCATCTGTGCATTGCAATGATTGAGCTTAATTGTGATATTTTTGTTGTCTTGGCTTAAGAATTGTGTTGAAATTTATTATCCTATCTTCATTGTTAAAGTATCCCATATGTGCATATTTAGAACCTTTGCACTACACTTTAGACACATGAATACAATCTTTAGTTGATAAGTGGATGTGACTTAAAAATCTTGAAGAATGATAGTGGAGACTTTTAACCCTGTGAGCTTCGAGCCATTCTTTTCTTTGGAGGGTTATTATACATTTACTCTTAAATTTTCTTTGAAAGTGCAATAATTTGTTGTGTAGTCTCATTATTCTTTGTTTTGGTTAAATGTTGAGAATATATTCATTTGTTGCCACACTTATATTTCCTTGAGATCATGAAAATTGAAGGACGATACCAATTTTTAAGATATGATTTTAGGCCATCTTTGTTTCTTAGAGCCTTTATTTTTTCTTTCTTACATTAATCCCTTGAAGCCCATTTAGGCGTATATTTAGCCATTCTTTGTTAAACCCTACATCCAATTTGTCTTGAGTTGTCGTGGAATTTGATATGCAAAAAGACAAGTACATATAACAGGAGAAGCAGAGCAGGGGTGAAGTACAAAGAAGAATTCCAACCAAAAAAAAAAAAAATGAAGCTGAGGAAAATTGAAGTATATGGAGTGTGCTTATTAAAAAGCACAACAAAAAGATGAATTTTTTAAGGAGTTTGGAAAAATGAACTATCTGCAATAATCTCCTAAATTGTGCTATGATTATTATCTCCATTGTTCTTGAAAATTCAGTTTTCAACTCCTTTTCACCTTTTCATTTTTTTTATAATTTATCTTTACCTTTACATTACAACCAAATAAAAGTCCTATTTGATCTTGGGAATGGTATGGTTTGGATATGGACATGATGGATAGTTAATAATGTATGAATTTTAATTTTCAGTATTTGGCATTCCTTTCACGAGACTATTTATTTATTCTTTCTTATGAGCGTATTTCAACTAATTTAATATCCAATAAATTTTTCTTTTGTTTTACATTATTCTACTCGCATATGATGAGAGTAATTTTACGCAATATTCTGAGTGGTTTAATTGTTGAGTATAATATCCGGTGAGATTTGAGTCAAAGCATGTTTTAGATAGAAATTTGAGTTAAATCTTACTTTAAGGTTCATAATATGTTTATGTTGGTTAAAATTTTTTACACACTCTGAATTTTGGATACTTTGGGATATCTTTATTTGCTGTTAGTATTTTGAATTTTGATTGATTCTTTTGTTATGGTAATGAAATTCATGATTTTGGTCTTGAATAGTATGCATGTGGATGAGAGAGATATCTTGAGCCTAAATTTTCTATGGAACCCTCACGAGACTAAAACTCGTCCACTGAGGGCAACCTAGGGGTTTAAAGTCTTATTGCATACGCTAAATGCAATCGTGTCATCTTACAAAAATGGTTTAAATTAATTGGGTTCAAATAAAATATAATATTTGTTTTCGTCGCCTTAATTGCTAGGGACTAGCAATAAGCTGGTTGGGGGTGTGATGAATAGTTAAAAAGTGTATAATTATTCTATTATATTTAGATATTAATACACTTTTATAATATTAATTCCCCCGTTTTATTTATAGTCATGTGTTTCATAGATTAATTTTCACTTTATACATAGTTAGTTTGTAATTAATATAAAAATGTTGCAGTTGATTTGTAAATATTAAAAAGAAAAAGAAGAAATAAACAAAACCAAATGAAAACAAATGGGCCGTGATTTCTCCACCCACCATCCCACTATATATTAATATAATGTATATACATAATTAGTAATATTATATTCATATACATGTTTGTTTGTTTGTAGGAAAGATTAGAATCGGAGAACTTCTCTCAGAAGAAGAAGAAGAAAAGAGTGAAGACGGTTGGAGAAAAAAAAGAGTCGTCTTACCGAAGAATTCTTGCCTATTATTCAGAAATCGGTGGTTGCTGTAGAAGATGAAGAAGAGGTTGGAAAGTTGATGGCTCTACACTCAATTTTGTCAACAATTTTCTAGAACACTCGAGCCCTTTCAAAGCTGTTATTCGAAGAATTCATTTTGGATTTAAATTTCTGAAGATTTCTACAATGATGATTCTCGAAGGAGCTAGAGAATTGAAGAAGAGAAGAATTAATTTCAAATTTGCAAATTTCTATTGCTATGGAGGCTATAGAGTTGTAATTGGAATTGGGTAGTTCTATGTTTTAGTCTACTTTTCAGATTTGGTGTTTACATGATTAGGAGAAGTTATAAATAGAAAAATGTTTTGTGGCCCTAAAACAGTGGCCCTAATGGCCCTAATTTTCTTTTTGGGTAAGTCTGTTTTTTTTTTCTTTTTTTTTTTTACTTTGTTGTTTTTTTTTACTTTATATGGAAATTAGGGCCATTAGGGCCACTAATTTTTGAGCTACCAACCAAAGCTATTATAAATATAGGTTAGATTTGTGAGTTCGGGAGAGGAATTAGAGAGATTGTAAAAAAAAAACACTACTTCGTCAATAGTAATTGTTTTATTCCATGTTGTTCTAATTTTCCTTGCTGAGGTTAGGGGTTGTTGGCTATATATTTTGTAAAAGCCAATAACAATTCGACACGTGGCAGAATAAGGGTATTATGGGAAGATGATTCATATCTTCAATCCTGATCGTACACGTGGCGATGACAATTGGTTCTCACATGATCCGAGTAGCACTAGATCAATAAAGAAACGAAAGATGACGTGGCCCCAACGGTTACTCATATTCAAATTCAAATATAAGAGGGAAGTTTAACTGCAAGTGATGGCGTAGTGGAACTACTTCTAAGGCAGCATGATCAGCAATCATGGAGGAGCAGTTCGACGGTTTGAAGTGCAGTTCGAAGGTCATCCTTGGCAAGTATAAATAGCAAGGAAGTCCCCAGAAAAAAACCCCCAGACTCAGATCATACAAACCAGTCATTTACTTTATATTTTCTTTCCCAGTTTTACATTTCTTGCACTTTAAATACCTGCACTTTAAATACTTGTCCTTTAAATATCTGCACTGCACTTCGATTCCTAGGAGTAGTTTCAAGTAGATTCAAGTAGACTGTTGCTGTAAACCTCTTCGAGGCTGAGTTTGGACTATTGTAAGTGTTCATTCTTAATGAAATACTGCGATTGTTCTTCATATTGCTTGTTATCTTTCTTAATTTCTCCTAAGTCAAGCCACCAGTAAAAGTCCTCTTCATTGAGGCTGAAAGAACTAAAAAACACAATCGTCTGATAAATTGGTTGGCAATTATAATTTCTGTAAGGACTGATTGATCCTTGCTGGCACGCTCGCATTTACAAAACTATCCTTCGAAAAGCCAAAAAGCCAACATATATTTTTGGCACGCCCAGTGGGACTTAATTTAAAATGGCTAGAAGAAGACGACAAGGAGAAAATGAACGTCTGGAAGAAGGCGTAGAAGGAGAGGTAGAAATACCTAATCCAGAGGATAATGTGATAACACATCCTGTGGAGGCTCCTATGTTATCAGAACCTATGGTCGAACAGACCAGTACTTCTGGACAAGAACCATATGTTCATAATATTGGACGAAACCAAGGAATTGGAACATCCACCGTTCCATCTACTCAGCCAACAAATCCGTGGGATGGCTTAGTAGATGCTATGGGACAACAATTAATGAATACCATGGAAAGGTGGGCAACATCCTTTTTGGATCGAATGAGTAACCACCAACCAACAAATACAAGACACACAGAGGAAGTTTTAAATGTCCCTCAGCAAAGATTGGCTAGAGAAAAACAGCCTATGCAAATTAATGGACAATCTAATGGTCAGACTAGTACTCAGAATTATGAAAGACCATCGCCTCAGTCTTGGTATGAACCCATTTCAAGGCCTGTAGTAGGCCAAAATGCCTCAGTACCCAACAATGAAGCCACACATGTTGGTGGATCTGGGCAAGTACAAGAAATTGGCATGAGAGTGGTTACAAATCCCATGTTCGAAGCCATACCTGGCACTAGGGGATATAATAATCCTTTGTTTGAATTTATACCCGGGGGGTTGGAGAGTTTTCCTGTAAATGGAAGGGACACAACACCTGTTCCAGCACCTTTCGCAGGTCCCTTCGCAGGACAGGCTCAAAGGGGTTACCCATATCCCCAACAGCAACCTGTACCACAGGGGCAACCAGTCCCAAATGTACCACCTTATGGACCAAGAGGGCCACAAGCACAAGTTTGTCCACCAAACCCTGTGTTTGTTCCTCCAGTACTGGTTCAGCAGGCACAGAATATGGTCCCTAGGGACCAAATTGTTGATATTGTTAGGGAGATGTGTGGACCGATGGCTCGGGGGGTCCAGACTCCTGTATACAGAAAACCATACCCAGAATGGGTAGATAGGGTACATGAATATCCAAGAGGATTCAGAATACCAGATTTTACCTTGTTCTATGGAACTGGAAATCAATCAACAGTAGAGCACATTGCCAGATTCGCTGCTCAATGTGGTGAATTCACTAATCATGATTACATGAAACTGAGATTATTTCCAAATTCCCTGACTGGGGGAGCCTTTGTATGGTATATCAACCTTACACCTGGCTCCATTCAAAATTGGCAACAAATGGAAGAGGCATTTCATGCCCAATTCTTCCAATCGGAGCCAGAGGTGTCCATGGCAGACTTGGCAAGATTGAGTCAAAGGCCTGAAGAAAAGGCTACTCAGTTTATTGCCAGATTTAAAAGGGCTCGAAATAAATGTAGGGTCACCCTTCCAGAGTCAGAATTTGTCAGATTGGCTCAAAACGGTTTAGAGTTCAGGCTTCGAAAGAAATTTGACTCAACTGAATTTAGGGATTTGGTCGAATTAACCTATAAGGTGTCTCGATATGAAGCATTACTAGAGGAGGAACAAGATCGAAATAATGCTTCGTATAAGACGTATTATAGAGATCCCAATTATGAGATTGATGCAGCAGAGATTGTGGGCAAAGAACCTGTAATCTGTGAAGCATTAATTCATAAGGATACAACCATCGACCAACAGTTTAAAAAGAAAGACTTTCACCGAAAGTATTCTTTTGACTTAACAAAAGCAGATGACATTTTTGATCATTTGCTTGCAGCCAATTTCCTTAAGTTACCAAAAGGAGTTAAACTGCCATCTCCAGAAGAACTTAAAGGAAAAGTGTACTGTAAATGGCATAACTCTTGGTCTCACTCAACTAAAACCTGTATTGTTTTTCGAGACAGGATCCAAGAGCAAATTCGAAAAGGAAGTTTGAAGTTCCCAGCCAAAACAGAAAAAGCCATGGGAATTGACAGCAACCCATTTCCAGAAGTTGGAGAAAGCGCGGCTAATGTGGTTGTACCAAACTTTCAGAATCTATCTCTGCAGGAATTGGAAGAGGTCAACGTGCAAATGCATATTGCCAACCAGACGACTGCCAAGAAGGAGATTGGAAACCCACCAACTATTGGACAAGGTTTCTCACGTCAGAGGGAACACTCTGATGAAGAAGCACTGGACGATGATTCTCTCGAAGCAGCTGTAGTGCAGAGGATGTGTCCTAGATGCAGATTAAGTTACAAATGGTTAAAGGGGCTTCCAATTGATGGGAAGCAATACTATAAGGATGTTCAGAGACGTCCTAAATCAACCAATGCTCACAACAAAAGGCCGTATCCGGCTGGTGACAGGCAACGCCCATTAGTGGTGGAACCTGTAGTGGACAGAATGCATGCTAAAGGCAAGAGGCCTGTGTATGAGTCTAGGCCACCTAACTACTACAGAGTAGAAAGCAGCCATTCTGAAAGAAGATTGGAGAGGGGTCCAGGTTATGGGAGTAAAGCCAGAGATTGGCCTTTTAGACCAACCCTGCGAAGGACAGAAAATGGCTCTTTTCATCGAAGGACTGAACCAGGTTCAAAACATGAAGTCAGAGCCAAGCATTTACCTTCACAGCCAGCTTCGAAGATGGCTTCGAAGGTAGAAGGAAACAGTTCGACATCTGGATCAGTAAGCTCGTGGGTACCAGGGGTCCCAGATTGGTTTGTAATGCAGAACAAACCTAGGGAGGCGCCTACTCAAAGGGATGTTGGAAACCAAGGCAGGATGGTCAAGCCTCCTTTGGTGGCCCCAAACAATTGGGTATTACTTAAACATCCAAAGACAAAGGAACCAGACATGGTCCCAGTCATTTCCAGATCACAAAGAAGGAAAATTCAACGCAGGTATACCCAGTACCAGCAAGATCTGAAAGAAAGTGGAGAGAGTTCTTCACAGGTCAAGACAGAAGGAAAGAAAACTTCGAAGTCAGATCATACTCCAAAGCCGACTCTGCAAAGCAAAGTGGTTTGTAGCAGAGAACAATTGGCCCAAGTTCATTCTGAACTAAAGGCCAGGGAGAAGTCTAGTTTGGCAGGATTGGAGAAGGCTCTGATGGAAAGTGATAGTGAAGTGGGAGACGAGATTGACATGAGCCAAAAGAAGGAAATGGCAGAAGAAGAAATGTTCGAAGCCTTCATGGCTGAACATACATTTCTGACTGAAGAACCAGTTGAAAAGGATCCTTCGAAGGGATCAGTTATCAATGAAATACCAGAGTGCAGCATGGAGGATGCTGCTGAGGACACTGAGCAAGGTAGCCAAGAGGGGAAGAAGGTACAGTCAGCCATTCAGTTTGGCTCATTTCCCCCTGTATCAGTCAATATGGTACACATACTACCTCATGAATTCCAGGCTGAAAATGAGGGTCATGGTGACCAAGACATGGATCCAATTCCTGTATCTAGTGAAGAGTCACAAGTGAGTATGGTACAGGATGCTCCTGAAATGGCTACTCCAATGGAAACTGAGTATGAGAGCGAGGAAGAAGTGAGCATCAACCTCTCATACCCTTTTGAATATCCCTCAAATTCCATGACCCAGCATGTCAAGCCTTTGTACATCAAGGCTTTCTTTGATGGGATACAGCTAAACCGAGTCCTGGTAGACAATGGGGCAGCAGTGAACTTATTACCGAAATCTTCTTTGAAGAAACTAGGGAAAAAGAATCCCAGGTTGATCCCAACCAGCACGACTATTGCTGGTTTTGCTGGAGATAAACAGATGGCTCAAGGGATTCTGCCTATTAATTTGAGTGTGGGAACCAGGGATTGTATGACAGCATTCTTCGTCATCGACAGCAATGCCAAATATAATGCCTTACTTGGGAGAGATTGGATCCACACCAACAAATGTGTGCCTTCCTCTTTGCATCAGAAGATCATGATGGCCTTGGGTAATGGAGAGACAGAGGAAATTGATGCAGATCCTCAACCCTTCATAGCCTGTGCAGACTTTGCAGAGGCCAAGTTGTATATTGAGGGAGTAACACCACTCAGTATACTGAGGAAAGCTGATGGCTCAGCCGAAGTGACGGCTGATGAGGAAGTGACACACCTAAAGCACTTAGTCCAAGAGAGTGCTGATGAAGAGGCTGTCGTGAAAGATGACAATGATGCCTGGTTATAGGCAAAGAGATGAAGAGCAAGAAGCCAAGTCTTTGGCTCTGGTTAAATTCTCACCATTGGACGTAGAAGCAATAGTCCAGAAAGTACAGGAGCAAGAAAGAGAAGCCATGATGATTGGCTGTAAACAAGAGCAGTTACAGGTCAGAGTTTTGACCCTTGGGAAATATTGCGCATTGGACATTGAGACAAAGGTCCAGGATATACAAGAGGAGGATGCCTTATGGACAGATTTTGTCTATGAGGAAGAAGGTAAGGATGTGGAACCAGAGAACTTGCGAGTGGAGCAAAGCAAGAAATATGCTTCGAAGGTAGAAGGAATCAAAGAGGAAGCTCTAGTAAGTTCTCAGACACAAGACCCTTTAGAAGAAGTGAATTTAGGGGAAGGTTCTGTACAACAGCCAACCTACATAAGTGCTTGTTTGAACGTTCTGGACAGAGATCAGTTATTGGTTGTTCTAAAGAAATACAAAGATTGCTTTGCGTGGTCTTATAATGAACTACCAGGATTGGATAGGTCATTAGTGGAACATAGACTCCCTATGAAGCCAAATTTCAAGCCATACAAGCAGAAACCGAGAAGGATGAGTCCAGAAGTAATTCAGAAGGTCAAAGAAGAGATCCTTAGACTACTTAAAGCAGGCTTTATTAGGACAGCCAGGTATGTTGAATGGCTATCTAATATTGTACCTGTAGTTAAGAAGAATGGTAAAATGAGGGTATGCATCGATTTCAGAAACTTAAACCTAGCGACTCCCAAAGATGAGTACCCTATGCCTATAGTGGACCTACTGGTAGATAGTTCAGCAGGGCACCAAGTTTTGTCAATGATGGATGGGCATTCTGGTTATAACCAAATCTGCATTGCGGAGGAGGATATCCACAAGACAGCATTCAGATGTCCTGGAAATATTGGCACCTTCGAATGGATTAAGATGCCATTTGGCCTGAAGAATGCTGGGGCAACATATCAAAGGGCTATGAACACCATCTTTCATGATCTCATTGGAGGGTATCTAGAGTGTTATATTGACGACATTATAGTGAAATCCCAGTCCATGAAAGAACATCTGTTTCAGTTGGAAACAGCTTTTGAAAGAATGAGGAAGTTCAAGCTAAAACTCAATCCTCTCAAATGTGCCTTTGGTGTATCATCTGGAAACTTCTTGGGTTATGTGGTGCACAAGAAAGGAATACAGATTGATCAGAACAAAGCCAAAGCCATCATCGAAGCTAAGCCTCCATCAAGTAAGAAAGAATTACAAAGGTTCCTTGGGCAGGTTAACTTTCTTAGAAGGTTTATTTCTAACACTGCTGGGAAAACTAAAGCATTTTCTTCCTTGTTAAGGCTGAAGGATGAAGAAGAATTTGTTTGGACAACAGAGCATCAAACTGCTTTCGAAGGTATTAAAGCCTACTTGGCCAATCCTCCAGTACTGATGCCACCAAAGGGAAACAAGCCCTTGAAGTTGTATATAGCTGCAGCAGAAGATTCATTGGGAGCTTTCTTGGCCCAGGACAATGAAGAAGGCAGGGAACAAGCTGTTTATTACCTTAGTAGGTTTTTAAATTCTTGTGAATGTAAATACTCAACTGTCGAAAAGCTGTGCCTTGCTTTGTATTTTGCTGCAATGAAATTAAGATATTATGTTTTACCTACAACTGTCTTGGTGATTGCAACCACAGATTTGGTTAAGTATATGTTGTCAAGACCTATGTTGAGGGGAAGAATTGGCAAGTGGATACTAGCCTTATCAGAATTTCATTTAGAATATGTCCCTCAAAAGGCAGTAAAAGGGCAAGTCTTAGCCAATTTTCTAGCAGACCATCCATCTCAAACAGAGAACCAAGAAGTAATGGAACTTGGCATGACCAGTGTTGAGCCATGGCAGATGTGGTTCGATGGATCGAAAGCCAATGGTTTAGTTGGAATTGGTATTGTGATTAAATCTCCACAAGGAGTAGAAACCACACATGGTTTCAGAGTGGACGAAGTTACTTGTTCCAATAACCAGGCTGAGTACGAAGCCTTAATAGTGGGGCTAGAGATCCTTATTGGATTACAAGTACATGCAGTTGATATATTTGGAGACTCTCAGTTGGTGGTTAACCAAGTAAATGGGATTTTCAAGTGTCAAAGCATAAGTATTTTACCATATTATGTTGTTGCATTACATCTGCTTTCTCAATTTCAAGTAGCAAATGTAACCCATGTTCCAAGATTCTTGAACAATAGAGCTAATGATGTGGCTCAGAAAGCTTCGAACTTCAAGAGAAGGGATAATACCCAAAGGAGCATAGGCCAAACAACATATCAAAAATTGATACCACCTTTGAATAAAAGGAATGTAGTCTTAGAAGTCAATCATAATGACTTGCAAGAACAAGATTGGAGGCATCCAATAATGCAGTATTTGGCTGGTCCATCTTCGAAGGCCAGCAGAAAAGTTAAATTACAGTCTATGCAATACATCATGTATGGTAATGCTCTTTATAAAAGGGGGGGAGATGGCCTATTGCTGGAATGTTTAGGCCCAAGAGAAGCATTAACAGCTATGGCTGAGGTTCATGAAGGCATTTGTGGTGCTCATCAACCCGGTGTAAAGATGAGATGGTTGCTTCGAAGGCATTCTTACTACTGGCCAACTATCCTTAAAGACTGCATAGAATATGCAAAGGGCTGCCAGGCATGCCAAAAGCATGGCACAATAAGGCATGTACCCATAACTGACCTACATGCAGTAGTAAAGCCCTGGCCATTCAGAGGATGGGCCATGGATATGATGGGAAAAATACACCCACCTTCTTCGAAACATCATTGTTTCATTTTAGTGGCTACCGATTACTTCACTAAGTGGGTCGAAGCTAAGCCATACAAGGCTGTAGACCAAACAGAGGTTATTGGGTTCATTAAAGATCTGATCCATAGATTTGGCATTCCACAAACCATAACAGTTGATAATGGGACTGTGTTCGATGGGAAAATGGTGAAGTCTTTTGTGGCAGAGTTTGGAATTAGCCTTGTTAATTCCACACCCTATTATGCACAAGCTAACGGTCAGGCCGAATCATCCAATAAGTCCTTAAAAAAGGGAATACAAAAGGTTGTGGAGGATAATCCTAGGGATTGGCATAACCTGTTGTTGGATGTGTTATGGGCTTACAGAACCTCTCCTAGGTCAAGCACAGGGGTTACTCCTTATGCCTTGGTATATGGGCATGATGCAGTTTTACCTGTGGAAATCAATGTTAAATCTTTAAGGGTAAGATGCCAAGATCAGTTAAATCCTGAGCAATACCATCAAAGCATGTGCTTGGAATTAGAAGGCATAGATGAAGCCAGAATTTTGGCATTAAATAGCATTCTTTTCCAGAAGAAGAAAGCAGCCAAGAATTATAATAAAAGGGTCAAACACATTGGCTTTGATGAAGGTGATTTGGTATGGAAAACAATACTCCCAATAGGGATTAAAAGCCATAAGTTTGGCAAATGGTCACCTAATTGGGAAGGACCATATCAAATTCATAGAGTTCTGCCTTTTGGGGCATATCATTTAAGAAATTTGAATGGTTATGTACATCCCAAAAAGATTAATGGCAGATATTTAAAACCTTATTTTCCAACCATTTGGGAAACACAAGGAATAACATAAAGCATCAACTACGAAAACATAAGACTACTTAAATGATAGACAAAATTTGTTCTTTTATAAAGAATTAAATACATTGTGCCACAGATTGGCCCAAAAATCATTACAATGTCTTAATTGTTTTTGTACAGTAGCTGTAGCCATGTCTTCTTTTCGGTCAGCTAGCTCTTGGTTGGTAAGTTGCAATTTGGTATCAGTTCGAACCAAGGCTTGGTTTACTGCAGCCAACTCCTCTTCAAGTTGAGCTTTTTTCTCCAGCAGTTGGATTCGAAACTGGGAGACAGAAGAGTGTTGTTCCTTGAGATCTGCTACTTTAGTATGCACTTGAGAAACAAAACTCTGGTCTCTAACCAGCTTCTCATCCGCAGTCTTAGTAGCATGACAGATGTTGAGATAAAAATCAATAGTAGCTGCAGCCTGAGATAGATGATTTGAGACATTCATGCTGGACTGTTCAGCAATGTTGCAACACTGAAGAAACCCATTTCTAATGATAGGCCTTTGAAGAGCCTCGAAGGGAATCCTCGAAAAGGAAGTTAGCAGTTCCAAACATGTGTCTAGATCTATTGAAGGTGCAGGAGGCTTGTTGCTGGGAGAAGGACTCTCGAAAATCTCCAGCAAGGAGTTAGCCAAGACTAATGGCTCAGCTTCAGCACTAAATGTTGGAGAGGTAGAAGGTACATTGAAAAGACTAGCGAGTCTTCCTTCGAAGATGTCTACCTCATCCCTAGACATGAAGGGCATAGAAAGTATTGTGGTGGAAGACACAAAGGGCTGCATGGGGATGGGAGAAATGGATGGAGCATCTTTGGCAGCCTCTATGGTTTTAGCCACCAATGAATCTAGTGAAGAGGGGCTGGAAGTGGACATAGGTGATAAATTATGAACTGGAGAACTACCAGTACCCTCTGTGGGAGAATCAACTGGAATATCCTTGGAAGAAGGAAGAGCAAGGCTCGAAGAAGCATACTGAGGCGGGTTAAAAGCCAAAAAAGGAAGGTATGGTTCTAGACCAAGGAAAAGAGATGGAGGAATGATGGGGCTCAAAGAAGGCACATCAAATGTAGGCCTTGAAAGTGGGAGTGCGATTTGAATGACCCTCACATTCTGCATTTGATCGACCTCAATTGAAATTGAGGGAGGCCTCACTGGAAAGATGAATGCAGTGGGTGTTGCTGCAAGAAGAAGAGACGAAAAGCAATGTCATAATCCAGCGTCAAAGTTAACAAAAGAAAAGCCATGGAAGTGTGAAGGAAATTACTTGTCTCAGAAGCATTAGCACTTATGGGAGAGCTGCGGAGGAAGTAATGTTCAGCAGTTTGTTGCTTTCTTGCCATTTCCTTGTGCAATGTATCAGCAGCAGCAGCTTCTTCTCTTAAAACTTGTTGCTGCCGTTTCCTCTCAGCCCTCTCGAAGACAATTATTGCCTTGGAATGTTCCTGCTCCACTGCCTTGGCAGCTGCTTCATGAATGGGGTCTTTAACCAAGGTAACAGTTGAAGCGGTCACTTTCCTTCTCTTTCTTATTGCTTGGGCAATTGTCTCGAAATCAGAATCTTCATCAAAATCAGAAGGAGAGACATCGAAGTCAGAAAGAGAAACAGTAATTTTTCTTCTCTTTTTTCTTTGAATTGGCTTTGTTTGCTCCTCAATTGTCCTCTCAACCCCATTAGCTTGAGGCTCAGATGCCCCAAAAATAAGCTCCTCTTCTGATTCTTTAGTAGCTGTCTCCTCTTGGACCAAATCTGCTACTCTTTTCTTCCTCATCAAGGGTGGCTCGTGTTCTTGGTTTTCTTCCTTTTCTTCTTCTTCTTGTGCTGCAGTTGTTTTCTTTTCAGGATCAAGCAGTTTCCTCTTCTTTTGCTGTTGATCACCTTCATAGAAGAAGAATTAAAGATAAGACAACCAGTGTTGTACAGAAGACCAAAGGAAAAGGAAGACAAAGGTATATACCTCGGGTGATTCTAGCAGGAATCGAAGCAGCAGAAGTGGATCGAGTTATAGCAGGGACTGCAGCTGAAACAGTGGAAGAAATGGCAATCTCAACTCCCTTGGGCTTAGGCACATCCAGCATCTTTAGTAAGTTATGAAGTGAGATAGCCAGATAGACTTCCATGTTGCTCACCCACCAATCTTGGTATCTCTTCAAGGCAGTACCTTGAGGAGAGAAGGGGATGAACTCAAAATTAGCCAAGTCGTCCATAAACTTGAAGGTTGCCTCTTCCAGCCTTGACTTCCGAACCTTCAAATCCCTCTTGGTAAGGCTCAGATTAGTGTTGCTGCAGAGCGGAATTGGAACTCCTTGTGTGAGGCCAAATTGTCTAGCAAATTGGGCAGGACAATAAGGCTCAGCTATGCATTTATAAGCTCTAGGATTGATGGTCCCTATGAATAATTCTCTGGGAAGCAGGAAAGAAGCCCATATCTCCTTGTGAGCAGGCGAGATACAGAGCTTGTCACTTAGGAAATTATTCAACCAAGTCGGGCCAATACTGGCTTCGAAGGGACGGAAATAATGAAGAGGAGGAGCGGCTGGTAGCTGATGAAAGAAAGAGAAATAAAAGGCAAAAGTGGAGGGGTAAAGTGAGGCATTGGCTAATCTTATGCCATGGGTAAAGGAATGTGACCCAGCAAATTTGAGGCATTTGGATTGCAAATCGGTAAAGTACGCGAAAAGCCAAAGCTGAAGGATCCAGAATGGCCCCCCTTGGTTAGCATCTAAGGGTTTTTTCACAAAAGAGAGAACAGACTCTATATACATGGCCTAAGACATACGGAGCCAAGGCTACCCGTTCTTGCAAGATAAAAGCTTTAGCGAGAGGGGCAAATTCCGGCATGATTCTTTGAGAAGAAGTGCAGAAAAGAAATTTGCACAGCCAATATAACAAAAAGGAGAAGAATTCCCTATCGGTTACCAAACCCTCTTTCTTATTCTCAGCTTTGACAAAATCGCTATAAGATGAGTTAAGAGAGGGGAGGGAGAAGGGGACTGTCAAATCAGGAAAATCTGGTGTAATAGGAGCACCAATGGGGGATACTCCTAGAAGATAACAAATGTCAAGAACAGTGGGGGCCATCATCCCACACTTAAACTGAAAGAAATTGAAAATGGGATTCCAAAAACATAAAGCAGCAGGAACTAGAAAAGGGTCTTCTGAGATAGTTACCCTAGATAGTCGAAGAGCATCGAGAAGACAGAGCTCTTGTAAGTCCAGTGCCCTAGCAGGGACGACTCGGTCGTACCATTCTTGCCACTCTGGCCTCATCGTGGGCCAACATCGGTGAGGGCGATTGATTCTCCAGCCCTTCCAGTCGAGGCTACCTTCATAGAGAAGCCGTTGATCCTCCAGACGAGGGTACAGGGCAGGAAGTTCAGCAAGGACCTCCTTGAATATGGGCCCAAGCACATACTCTTGCTGCACATGGTGACGAGGGACAAAGATACGCCCATCGATAGCACTTTTTTCCCCGGCCTTGTACTTCTCACATTCAGCATCAATAAGCCTTTTCAAGGCCACAGATGAGCTCACACGCTCTGTGGATGGGATTTTTGATGAGGAAGAGGCCATTGATAGTATGCTTTTTCGGAAAGTACAGAAGGGAGTAAGGAAAAGTGAGAGATAGATGAGGGTTTATATGCGTAAGTGAGCAGAAGGGTTTCAAAAGCCTTTGTGTCCGGAAATACATTTCATAAACCGCTAAGTACTAAAAAGTACGAATACGAGGAGTTCTTTCCAATATTGATAATTTTTGGAGGGAAGAGCACATTCCGGACGCTGATGCCAGCTTCGAAGCAAGATATTTGGCTTCGAAGCCGAATTTAGGCGCTAAAATTCAAATAACTATGGCTTCGAAGTACGGAAGCCAGCTTCGAAGCGTACTCATGTTCGAATACACTGGACTGTTCGAGTATTGGTCTACTTCAAGGGGTTTTAGGGCCCGTTTATCAAAGTAATGACCTTCAAAGCAAGTCTTCGGATCCTTTGAGGGATGAGGAGCACTGTTCGACGCATTGAAACCAATATTTGGTTTTATTACATATAAAAAGAAGAATTGCTTTTGAACCAGAACAATGTGGATTACTCTTCGAGGCAAACTAGTTAATTTGAAATTGATTGGTTACATTAACCATGATCATATATTGGCTATAGTTAGTTCTGAAGGGTAATGTTAATAAGTTCAGAGCATTGATTCCAGGCAATAACAGCCAGAATTGTCAACAACACCCCATAAACTGACATGTTGGCTCTTTTAACGTTTCATTAGACAATTAAATCCAGATTCGAAGGATGAGATTGTTTAATTCGAAGCTATGGGTTGGCTTTTAAAGACAAAAAGGAACAAAATCAAACAATGACAAATGTAAAAAGACTTTGTTTGTACTAAAGCCAAAACAGTTACATCAAGTGACCCTATCTGGGTACGAATTCTAACTCATAAAAATAAGGAATAGAATAAATAACAAGGTCATGGAATTTCATCCAACAATGATCAATAAATTTTTGTTCTTTCTTTATTACTTCCTCTATCTCCTCTAATGTTGGCTGCATAAGCTGATGTGCTCTTACTTCATAATAGAGCTCTTCAGCCTTTATTTCGAAAGCTTCCTCCCTCAGTGTTTGTTCCAGCTCATCTATAACCAAATCGTCCCAATACGCAGATTCTTTATTTTTGAAGTCATCGAACTCTTCGAGGAAGTTCTCTGCTTCGTATTGAGCATGAATTCGTAGGGATGAGAGTTGGTCCAAAGATTGCGTAGCAACCAGAGAATTTCGATGCCAGTGGAGAAGCACTGGAAGTTGGTCCAGAAATAGGTAAAGTTCTGCTTGGGCGATGGGGTTAAGGATATGGCCCCTGGTCAAAATATCACAAGCCCATTGAAAGTTCTTGAGAGGGGTATCATCCTCAAGAACATTGAAAGGCAAGTGAGAGAAAGCCGCTAGCAGAAGTTGAGCTTGTTTCCGCTCAGTTGGAGAAGGGAATAATGGAGGGTTGTAAGGTGAAAAAACTCTGTCCATTGGAAGAGCAAGCCTTAGTTTCTCTATCCAGGAAAGAGCGGGAGGAGAAGAAGGAGTAGAGGCTTCAAATTCAGAAGATGAAGAAGAAGGTGTGGATGCCTCTATTGTAAGAGATGGCGTGGGAGTGGAAGGAACAAAGGCATTAATGTAATCAAGCCAATCAGAAGAACAAATCTTCGCCTTCTTGGCTAAGAATGAAGGACTGTATCCTTGTGCTTCTTCCGGGCGCCGGGTAGGATGCATTATCTTTGTGGGCATGGATGAGGTATACCAGGCCACGAGCAGATTTTCTTCTAAACTACGTCGAAAATCAATGGGCACGTAAGGGTAGACTACTGAACTTCGAGCGAAGGAAGGAAACTCCAAGGGATCAGTAAACTCAACAAAATGATGGTTGATGCGCTCCCTTACATCATAAGTCTCAGAGGACGACCAGTTTGTCCAACCAGAAGTCCCAGACGATGAAGAAGTTATAGCTTCATCCCATGCAGAGGTGTGCAAAGAAGAACTTCCCGAATCCATATTTGTAACTTATCGAAGCAAAGATTTGAGGGTAGTTTGTTCAAAGTACAAAGGGATGCTAGAGGAAGAACTTCTTGTATTTACGGAGTCGTGAATCGAAGGGTTAATGGCAATATGCGCATAGTCCAAAGCTTGATAATTCGTAAAAGCCTCCACAACCTGAATATGGAAGGGCGGATAAAGATGGCTAATGAATGCGTGAAGATTCTTTCGAGGGGAAACAGCATTACTCAATGGCTCTTCGTATGCTTGATCAGTAGAATGAGAAGTTGGTTGAGCCATAATCCGTTCGGATGCTAAAGATATTGAAATATTCAATAATTTGAGAGTTAATGCTAATGATCACCAAATGGGTGACGGTTATGTTTCCCGAAAGTAGATTCCGTGCACATTCCAAAAACGCGGGAAAAGTTTTTAATCCACTAATATCACCAAGTATTGGGTATATTAGTGCGGGGGGTAATGTTGGCTATATATTTTGTAAAAGCCAATAACAATTCGACACGTGGCAGAATAAGGGTATTATGGGAAGATGATTCATATCTTCAATCCTGATCGTACACGTGGCGATGACAATTGGTTCTCACATGATCCGAGTAGCACCAGATCAATAAAGAAACGAAAGATGACGTGGCCCCAACGGTTACTCATATTCAAATTCAAATATAAGAGGGAAGTTTAACTGCAAGTGATGGCGTAGTGGAACTACTTCTAAGGCAGCATGATCAGCAATCATGGAGGAGCAGTTCGACGGTTTGAAGTGCAGTTCGAAGGTCATCCTTGGCAAGTATAAATAGCAAGGAAGTCCCCAGAAAAAAACCCCCAGACTCAGATCATACAAACCAGTCATTTACTTTATATTTTCTTTCCCAGTTTTACATTTCCTGCACTTTAAATACCTGCACTTTAAATACTTGTCCTTTAAATATCTGCACTGCACTTCGATTCCTAGGAGTAGTTTCAAGTAGATTCAAGTAGACTGTTGCTGTAAACCTCTTCGAGGCTGAGTTTGGACTATTGTAAGTGTTCATTCGTAATGAAATACTGCGATTGTTCTTCATATTGCTTGTTATCTTTCTTAATTTCTCCTAAGTCAAGCCACCAGTAAAAGTCCTCTTCATTGAGGCTGAAAGAACTAAAAAACACAATCGTCTGATAAATTGGTTGGCAATTATAATTTCTGTAAGGACTGATTGATCCTTGCTGGCACGCTCGCATTTACAAAACTATCCTTCGAAAAGCCAAAAAGCCAACAGGGGTGAATCCCTATGGCCTCTTTATAAATATTTTGTGATTCAATTATGGTTTTTAATGATAAAATTATTTTGAGTGATAGATTTATTTATTTGGGAAAAGTTTTTGTTATGTATAATATCTTGTTCTATTGTAGACTACGAGCACTATAGAAGCTTGATATTCCCTGCGAATCAAATAACTAGATTTTTATGGTGTCATCAATCATAAAAAATAATCAATCTTTCAAAATTAATTTTTATATGAAATAACTCTTTTTATCTTCCGATTGAGAATACCCTTTGTGTATGTCTCAATTGAGTTATACAAATTGAATCTAAAATATTTTAAAGAAAGTATTGGTGCAGGATCCTTAATACCTTAGCAACCCTTTTTCTTATCATCACCTTATTTTATCTTTTAGCTAATTATTTTTCTCGGATTATCCAACCATTTCAAAAATAAAAAATATATTTTTGTTTATTTTATTTGAGTGTTCGATAATTATTTCACACAAACTGGTACCTAAGGATTCGACCTTGGACTCATTGAGTTATATTACTTCACGACATATTGCACTTGGGATTGCAATATTAAAGTCGCAGCATCTGCTACTAGGGCAAATGATATGGGCTTGCTACGGACGATTGAGAAGAATCTACTGCTAAGGCAAACAATAAAGGCCTACTAAGGGCAATTGAGCGGCGTGTTCACTGCGAAAGGGGCCTTGGGAGGCGATCGATGTTATAGGCCTTACGAGGCGCTTGAACAGGAATGAATGTTGAACCAACAAACGTGGCACACACGTAACTTATGATGTGATACTAACGGCGATGGCAACAGATGAAAGAGTACTCCAACGGGCAGTTTATGACAGGGTGCACCAGGGGGCGACTTAGGTAGTGTGCCAAGGAATAGCTTGGATGGTTCACATGGTATGTCACCATACTCACCATAATATAGATATATTACACCACCCTCAAACTCAAATATGTTTTAATATGGAAACCTATTTGAGGTAGAAACGAAGAGAACTGAGAGAGAGAGAGAGAGAGAGAGAGAGAGAGTACGGAAGCACCAAAATAAATAAATAAATAAATTTTGATTCGGATTCAAATCTACATTGAAGGAGAGGATGGTTGAGATTTGAACCCCCCCCCCCCCCCGGTCGCCCCCACCCTGGATGAATGTGGTCGTTGATTGGTTACTGGAGATTGGGATTAACACAAGTATGAAACTCCAGCAGGCAATGAAGGCAAGGTTACCAATTGGCTGTCCGTCAATGAACCAGAAAGATAGGCCAGGTTTTATTACTTTGATATCATGTTAAGATAATTGTATATATATATATACAGAGAGAGAGAGAGAGAGAGAGAGAGAGAGAGAGAGAGAGAGAGAGAGAGAGAGAGAAATCTTTATATATTGAATAATATTGTGTTGCATTGTGTATTGAACTATTATAAGAATTGCCCTGTATATGAGGAAAGTAAGAGTAGGTAACAAGAAACCTAAAAAAATATGGAAACCTAAAAAAATATGAAAACCTAACAAATATAAATATATATATATATATATTCTAAATATATTTTAACAATGTCATAGACTTGCAATGCTCAATGTACCACCTGTCACCAACTTATTAAACACCCATTCGTCTTTAAAAGTCATATGTAATATATAAATGGATTTTAAAGTTAAGATCTTTAATATTAAGATTTTATAAGATAAAAAACATGCAACATTTTTATAATAGTTGGAATTTCTCAATATTTTTACAGAGAAATTTCAGTATAGAGAAATTTCAAAAAGAAATTTCACAGAGAAATTTCAGCCTCATAGGGAAATTTAAGTTCGTCACCAAGAAAATTTCAAATTTCAAATTTTTTTTTTTTTTTTTTTTTTTTTTGGTGACGAGCTCAAATTTCTCTAAAAATATCATTGAGGGATGTTTCACTAATTTCCCTATAGATAAAATATATTATCGTTAGCAACAAACTAAATTAAAAATTCGTTGAATAAACCAATTGGGTCTCATATTCCATTAAAAATCAATTTGCATCCGACTGTTTAATTAACGGATGCGAATTGAGCGATCCATGCATATTGGTGGGTAGATATGGATCAATTTGGTGATTTGAACTTTCTTTTTTTTTTTAAAAAAAAACTATTGTTGTAATAACCCGACCCTCGTATGTATTTCTGGTATACTCTCGATCCCCTATTCTGTGAATTTAAATGTTTATTGTGAAATTTTATGTGAAATTGGGTTTAATTAAGTGAATCTTATGGTTATAGATTCTTATCTGTCTAATAAAAGGAGTATCTGTTACAACTGTAATGTTTGGATCAGGAATTGGAAGCCTTAGAGATGTAATTATCTGAAATTAATTTTATATTGGTGATCAGCATAATTTTTAAGCCATGATATGATTTTCTGTGAAATTTCAATTTGAAATGATTAAACTGATTGAGTTTTGTCTTTATTCAACCTTTATACATGTATATCTATAAATCTCTCTTTGAACTTGGGACTTGGGAGCTTTCTCATCAAAAAATATCTCCTGAGAAAGAAGTGTGAAGAGAGAGTAGGAACTAAGAGAGAAGATCTACAAGGAAGAAAATTGAGGAATTGAGAGAGTATCTTGAGATTGAAGCCAAGGTGAGTTTAACCCACCTAGTTCAACCCCTTTTTCTTGATTTGGAGTAGGAATCCCTCAATATTGTGTGTGGCTTAGGGTTGTACTTGAGGTCTTGTGTATGTATGTTGGATAATTAGCAAGCTAATTTTATCATTTAGTTATTTTGATTCGATTTTAACTATCTAGTGAAATCACATCTTGTTTCTTCAATTATCAAGCTTGGATTCCTTTATATAAACAAATGGCTATACATATGTGTATGTGTGGAGAATTGGAAATATCATTGTGGTATGTAGTGTTTATGTGTTTCAAGGAATTAAAGAATTGATCCATATTCAAATTGTTATATGTTTGTACTTCCCATTTACATGATTTTTGAACCATGTTATAGCAATTAATGGATCTATGTTGGGCCTTGTACATATTCACCAAAACTTGGGTTTTGCTTGAAATTCGGACTGCTCAAACAGAGCAAATCGCCGCACGTGCGGGGGTTATAGCCGCACGTGCGGGAGCACTGCCGGACATGGGGGAGTTATGGCTGCACGTCCCGTACGTGCGGAAAACAGAGCATTTTGGGTCTTGGCTACTGGAAAAAAGGCACGTGCAGGGCTTCATTGTCGTACGTGCGGCCCAGGGGGGAAAAATCTGTATTTTCTGTTTCGTCTGCTTGACCCTCTGGGATTGTTAGAATCTGTGCTTGATGTCTTTTTAATGATTGTAAATTCATTCGAAGTGAACGAATATGATATTGTTTAAAAGGAAGGCAGACTAATTCTTGAACTGTATGCCTATGTAGGGCACATACCGAGAGGAACTAACGCTCTACTACAGCACAGTGAGTAATAGTACTGTTGCAGTACGCTTTACCCACCGTTAATAATTAATATTAACGTTCTGTTACTTGCAAGTTAACTTTATTGATTTAAGGTGATCAAAGGAAACAAATGTGCATTATGGAACAATGTTATCTTCGCATATCAGGAATCATTCTGTTTTGGTAATGATGGGCCCGAGGCCGTTATCATATGAATTGCTCTGTCCCTATTGATCGTACTGTAGTAATACATGTACCTTCTATTAACTGTCATTATTAATATTCTGTTATACGCAAGACAACTATCTCGGCTTGTAATAAACCGGGGGGAATCTATGTGCACTATTGTGTAAGGGTGTTCCTATGACTCTGAGGTTATTCTGTTCCGCTATATCTGGGCCAGTGGCCAATCTGCTATATCTGGGTCAAAGGCCAATCTGTAAGATACGCTCTACTTGTTGCTAATAGTTATCATTAGTATTCTGTTAAACGCAAACTAACTATGTTAACTCATGTGAATGATTGAAAGGATCTGTATAACTCTGAGACTAGTCTGTTCTGTTTATCCGTTCCGTTTATGTTATGACATAATATGAATTGTTCGGTCTTTAAGACCTGTTGACTTTGAATATGGAACAAAGTGTTGTACGGAACTAAGTGCTACAGTGTGAGTCACCTCTAGAATCCGTGCAAGACACCTCTTGAGTCCATACATATATGAACTGGGTTTAAAGCCAATCTGTTAGTATTCTGGGCTTAAAGCCGTTCTGTGAAATATGTGAGGCCTATGGCCGTTCTGTCAAATCTGTGAGGCCTACGGCCACTCTGTGAAACCTGGGCCTATGGCCAATCTGTGACATCGGGGCCTATGGCCATTCTGCAAAATCTGTCAGGCCTAAGGCCGTTCTGTATTCTGGGCTTAAAGCCACTCTGTTTGAAGACTGGGCCCAAGGCCGTTCTGGAAACAATTATAGGATAAGATTAACTATAAGTTCTCTACATTTATATTGTGATTCAAGTATTTATTGGATTATCACGTACTATTATTCGCTAAGCTTCGCTCACTTTATGTTATGTCTGTTTCTGTAGGCACTCAACCTGAAGGATCAGTCTTAATCCATGGCACTCGTACCTCTTTTGTCAACCGCAGTGTGTCCAAGCAATTCGATAAAGCTATTCAAATTGTGAAGTTTTGTCCAGCGTTTGGCTTTGTATTTTGAGATGTGTATAACCTCTTCCTCACCAGTGCCTTTGTTATACGCCCAATCATGGGGATTGGGTCTGTATATGTATATGTACATAACTAAATTCTCAGATGCACGTCACTATATGTTCATCTACCTTATGCAATGTTTGTGATCCTGGCATAGTAGTGGTAGCTCAATGGATATTGTTTTATGTTCACTTTTTTATATATTAATGCTTTCGTTCAGGCCCCATATCTTATGTACATCGAGTTAAGTGTCCATTTATGAGGTGGTCATGCCCAAACTTTTAGGGGCGGGTTTGGGGCGCGACAATTGTAAATTAATTTTTTACTATTTTGGGCCTTATTTGAATCCAAATTTTTTTATTCTTTATTTTTTATTATTAAATAGCCAAACTTTCATATTTCATAAGTAACTAATATTATTACTAAATAAAATGTTATTTTTTAAAAAAATACAAAGCATGAAAACATAGGGGATTTCTATGGTACACACCCTTACCATATGTCATTTGTGAATTTGATTATCCCAAATGACATAATTCAATACTATGAGGGTTGTTAAAAAAAAAAAAAAAAAAAAGCACTCTTGGTTCATAGCTAAAATAATATCATAACTAACACATCACAATGTGTCATTAGTAACATCACCATATGTCATAACCAAACACATAAGGATCATAACAAAGGGTGCATATAGTACAGACCAAAAAACATAATATCATTTTCTTAAGGGATTAGCCGATCAGGTTGGGTTGGGTGGCTCTCATTCACCATTCATCCGAATATAAGAGGATTTGAAAAAATTTCATCCACATCTGTCCTTCCATATTATTGAAACCGCTTATAAAAGGATGGATTGAGTTGGGTCGGTCAATTTTAATAAATCGATCAGATCTGTGAGCACCCCTATTAGAAAGTATCTGTCATTGAGAATGATGGTTGTTCGGCATATTCTACAAAATGCTTCTATAACTCATGGAAAAAAGATCGTAAAATTTTATTGTTAGATGAGTCATTAGTAAATAAGAAATGTTTACAAGTTTTGTTAGTTTATATTGCATTACTTGGGACAAAATTAAAGGACATGAAATTTCCCAATTCGTAGAGTCAGGGGTGATGAATGTAAATGATTATTAGCATCAGCTAAAATTAAAACTTTTTTTGAATTTTTTTTTGTATTTATTAATGATTTTTATTTTAAATTTGTGTCAAATTTTTACTTTTCCAAGTACAAAACTGGGAAAATATCACATCAATACAAAAAGTAATTACAAATCAATAGAATACTTTATAAATATTAATAATTAAATTTACATTTGTTTTAACCAATTTGTATTTTTTTTCTAAACCTCACTGGGGTGTAATTCCCCTGGAAAAATTTTGAAAGTAAATCCTTTTTAAGTAAATCAAGAAAAAAAAAACACTAAAGACAAAAAAAAATTCTAATTTTATCTTTTGTAAACTTTTTTTTTCGAAAAATTTTAACTTACTTTATTTTATGTTTTTGGTCCGGCTAATTCAGGAGAATCTAAAAGTGTACAAAAATTCACCAAAGATAAAAAAAGCTAAAAACAGAAGAAGTTAATCCACACAAAGGCTTTATATATCCTATCTAAAAACTAAGGCTTTAGAGATAGTTTTGTGTAAATTACTTTATCATCTAAAGTTTAAAAAAAAATATAGTAATCACAAGTTTAAAATAATTATATTAATTTTTTTAAAAATTTTAATTTGCG
Source organism: Camellia granthamiana (assembly GCA_036172215.1). Classification (NCBI taxonomy): domain Eukaryota; kingdom Viridiplantae; phylum Streptophyta; class Magnoliopsida; order Ericales; family Theaceae; genus Camellia; species Camellia granthamiana. The sequence continues at coordinate 107,152,444 of CM069909.1, read as the reverse complement.
TAAAACATAGGTTGGTTTGACAACACCTAATATAGTCGAAAAGTTACCTCATCATCTATTCTTTTTGTTTTTTGGACATCTTTTTATAAAAAGTCAAATTAAAATAGATAATTTTCAAAACAATTCTTAATTATATTATTATCAGTAATTCGTTACTCATATGAATAAAAAATAATAATTTAATTGTTTTCCTTTCACTCAAATGTCTATTTTGTGTTTTATATTTTTATTTTTTTATACAATTTATATTAATTACGATGATTTTAGTCAATCCAATGGATGACTGGGCATGTCGACCATAAGCTTTGATTTTGATTTTGATTTTATTTACTTATATTTTTTGAGATAGGAAAGAAAGCATCAAGGTTACCAGATTGGAGCACGGGAGGCTGTTACGTGAGATGCGCCGTAGTCACTGTTGTGCAACTAATGAGACATTTTTCATGTCTCATTCCGACAATCGGAACCATTCACTTTTTAGAAGATATCAAGTAGAAAATACTTGCAAAAGTTCAAGTTAATCGGACATCAATATCCCTTTTATCAAATCATGTTTTTTTTTTTTTTTTTTTTATATATTTATACTTAAAATTAAATTTACAATTCAATTTTTGGATACAAATTTGTCTTGATAAAAGGGATGCCCATGTCCAATTAATATGAATTTTTACAAATATATTTTACTCGATATCTTTTAAAAGATGAACTATTCGAATGATCAGAATAAGCTCTGAAAAGGACTTCATTGATCATGCAACAGTCCCCAATCCCACAAGGGGATGGTTTGTAGAATGGACACTGGTTACCTTTAAAGTGTTTTGACATGTAGTTGGATTAGGCAGCAGAGTCCAGAATGTATAATATCAATGTTCCAATCAACAATCATGACAAAAATTTTGTAAAGAGCAACAAAAATATTTACAATCATCAAAATTATCTTAAATTTTATTTTTTCAAAATTAAAAATCATGAACCGTAGATTTACATAAACAAAACTAATGTGAATATCCTTTTTTTCCTGATTTTTATTTTTTATTTTTTATTTTTTATTTTTTTAGCTTCAATGAACTCAAACTTTTATCATAAAAATAAAATAAATAAAAAATTCGAAGTTTTTTGCAGGTTGATGGGTAGATGGGACCCATCACTAGCCATGTACGATCACCACTGGTTTGTGGAGATTTGAAGGAGTCAAAGAAATATCGGGGCATCGTGTGTGAGGAAAAGCGGATGTGGTTTCGAGGCTCGATTACTCTTGAGTGGGAATATGTATTATTTAGGGCTTGGGTGTAAGTGTAAGATTTTTAAGTGTTTATGTTATATACATAGGTAATTGGTATGTAGGAGTGTTAAAAATGGCTCGCGGCATATTTAAGTTCTTTTAGGTCTAAGTTTGAGCTCTTGGATTAAGGTTTGGGTCATTATTTTGAAGTCTGACCCAGTTCGTGGCCTAGCCTAACGGCCTGCTTAAAAGCCACTTAGGGCCCAGTCCGAAGCCTGGCCTGCCCGATGCCCAGTCTATTTTTTAATGAAAAATAATAAAATTTTGGCAGAAAAAATTTATAAAAAAAAAAATAAAATGGTCAGGCTGGCCCAAACCCGAAGCCAAGCCCAAGCCCATTGAGACACCCCGAGGCCTGGCCCATCAGCCCGCCTAAGGCCCAAATGTCCATAGGCTTGGGCCTGGGCCTGGACTTAATTTTTTTGGCCCGTATGCTGGTTCGGCCAAAATTTTGGCGGGAGCCCGTGAGGCCCGGATGGGCCGGGCCAGATTTACACCCCTATTGGTATGGAACCTTGTAAAGTATGTGGATAATTGATCTTGTACCTCCGCTCTTAAGTTATATCTACTCGTAGGCACACAAGTAAAAAAAAAATAAAGGGTAAATTATGTAAATGATTATTGTAGTTTATATAATCTATCAATTTAATTTTTGTTATTTTAATTTGTTCGATTTTACTTTTTAATTAACATATTATGTCATATTGATCCAATAAATAACAGTCGTTAGGTATGGTGGACGAAAACTCAAACGATATGTTAATTTGGCTTTTGTAATTTACACGATGTGTCAATTTGATCCCTGTCAAAATCGAACAAATTAAAATGATAAGAACCAAATTGACAAATTGTGTAAACTACAAGAACTAAATTAACACATCGCTTGAGCACGTGACGACTTTCCGTCCATCAAACCTAATGACTGTTACTTATTAGACTAATATGACACAATCCGTTAAATTAAGAGGAAAAATCAAACAAATTAAAATAACATGGACCAAATTGGCATATGGCGTAAACTACAGAGACTATTTACATAATTTATCATAAAATAAAATATTTATTATATATTATGTCTTATTTTAATGATAAGAATCTTCTTCAATAGACTCAAGATCTAAGATTTGAGTTTCTTTCTTCGTATTTATTTTATTTTAAATAAAAAAAATAAGGAACATGTAATACATGGAGAAATAAGTAAAAATTTAGACACCAAATTCTAGTATATATCATTTCTAAAAATAAAATAAAATATGTGCATTAGGAAATATTGAAAGGGTTTGGCTTTGGTCAAGTCCAAGATCAGACTGGATCGTACTATTGGGTCTATGGGGCTCACCACGAGTTCCGTTTTGATAATTCAAACCGTTCAATTTTTAGAACTCATCGAGTACTATAAATTTATAAAAAATCACGTTGATCGGATATCAATACCTATGTGATCAAATCAGTTTTGTATAAAAAAAAAAAAAAGACAGTGAACAAATTATCGGTTGACAAAAAACTTTTTGATCACAAAGCTATCGATATTCGATCAAAGTGATTTTTTTACGGACATATAGTACTCGGCGATTTTTACATATTGAACGGTTCAGATTATCAAAACAGAATCCGTGGTGAACTCCCATAGATCCAACAGCAAGGTCCAGTCCGATCTTGGACTGGACCAAAGCCAAACCCCATTAAAATAAGAAAAATGGTTTGTAGCTCGAATCTCTCTTCCCCCGAATCCCCGACTATCCAAAACGACGTCATTTTGGACAGTTTCTTTTTTTTTTTTTTTTCTTCTTTCTTTCTTTCCTCCTTTATGGCTGAAACCAGAGAAAAGAAGAGGAAGAGAAAGAGAGAAAGAGAAAATGGAGAGATGGAGAGAGAGAGAGAGAGAGGGGGGGTCGCCGTGGATCGTCGGTCGCCGTCGATCGTCGATCGCCGATCGCCTCCGCCTCCGTCGTAGCCCAGCCCCTCCACCTCGATCGTCGCAGCCTAGCCCGATTTTTTTTTTTTTTTTGGATCTGAAATGAAGGGAAAAAAATAAAAATAAAACTGTTGGCTGGTGATGATGATGATGATGATGATGGTGATGTTGATGAAGATGTTGATGATGAAGATGAATGGTTGAATTTTTTTTTTTTTTTTTTTTTTCTGGATCTGATGGTTGAAATTTTATTTTATTTTATTTTCTGGATCTAATGATGTTGTTGATGATGAAGATGAATGGTTGATATTGGTCTTGGTCTCTCTCTCTCTCTCTCTCTCTCTCTCTCTCTTCTTCTTCTTCTTTTTTGATTTTCTTTTGAAAAAAAAAAAACGAAACGACGTCGTTTTGATTTCGAGGGGATTCGGAGAAAGGAAGATTCTAGTTACATAGCATAACTGTTAAAATAAATCCAACAAGTGGATTACAAGATTACAAAGAGCCACAGGTGACGTTGACCACGGAGAAGACATTGTCAAAGTCGTTGGTTAGTTAACTTGAATTTTCAGCAGAAATTTCTTTGCAGCTCGCAATCTCTCTATCTCCAGATATTTAAATTCAAAGTCTGGAGCTCAGACTTTTTTATTCACCTTTTTTTTTTGATGAATAATTGTGTGGTAAAAATTAAATTTGTATAATGTAAAATTTATATATAGAATAAATTTGAACACAAAATGATAATTTTAGATAATTTCTGAATAGTTAAATCTAAATTCATAATTTACTGATTTAAATTACAACAAATGATACTGGTGATTCCAATAATTTATCACTTATACTAATTTAGTTTTTATATTTTTAATCTTATTTATTTATCTTATTAATTTTAATCCTGTCAATTTATTACTAAATTTTTTTGTATTGTGTATATTCAAGTCTTGTTTGGGAAGTGGCCACAGTAATTAAAAAATTAAAAAGTCGAAAATTACTACAAAAAGTTAATATATTCTCTCTACTTTCTTTTACATTTTTTTAGTAAAAAGTCAATAAACAAGTCAATTTCTAATAAATTATTAATCTAATTGATAATGATTTTTCAAAAATTAGGCTAAAATTAAAAATAAAATAGTCTATTCTCTCTTCAATGCGATTGAGAAATTGTCTGCGGAAAGTTCTACTTACACCTATTAAATTTCTCCGTGCACGTCTTTTATGCATTGCAATTAGGGCTGCAAATGAACCGAGCTGTTCGTGAACAGGCTCGGCTCGGCTCGGTAAGGGCTCGGCTCGGCTCGGCTCGTTTACTAAATGAGCCGAGCTCGAGCTCGATTATTGGGCTCGTTTAGTTAACGAGCCGAGCTCGAGCTCGACTGTGTTCGGCTCGGTAGGCTCGGCTCGTTTATCTATAATTAAATTATATAATAAATATATTATTTATATATTAAATAATATATAAATATATATAAATACATTATTTATATATTAAAAATATATAAATATATATATAAATAATAATATAAATGCATTTTTTATATATTAAATAATATAAATAATATTTTTTATTTAAAAATTTATATTTAAATAATATAAATAATATAAAAAAAAATTTATCGAGCCGAGCCGAGCCGAGCCGAGCCGAGCTCGAGTTCGACAAAAATTAACGAGCCGAGCCGAGCTCGAGCCCAGTCCTTTATCGAGCCGAGCTCGAGCTCAATAAACGAGCTCGATAGCTTAACGAGCCGAGCTCGAGCCCAGCAAAGCTCGGCTCGGCTCGGCTCGTTTGCACCCCTAATTGCAATACTAGTGCTACATTAAGGTCTCGTTTGGTGAGTGTTTTTTTTAGTTAAAAAATCAAAAAATTATTAAAAAAATAATCAAAAAACTAATAATTTATACAAAAAAATCAAAAATTTCCTTTTCTATTTATATTTTGCATATATTTTCATAAAAAGCTAAAAAGTCATCCCAAACATATTAATTTTTTTTATATCATATTTTAATCAAAGAATTACTAAAAAAGTCTGCTTCCAAATGAGACCTAAATAAGGCCGGTACATGTAAGTCTGTAACGAGAAATTAATGCGGTGTAATATGTTCATTGACGTCTAATTTACAATGTTGAATGGTGTATTTTATTTTATATCAATTTAATTTCTTATAAGATGTTTAGAATGTGATTAGATTTGCACAATGTGAAATAATTAAAGGGTAAAATGGATATAGTTGAAATTACATGAATAAAATTAATATAAGAAGCAAATTATAAGAACAATGCTAAGGCTCTAGGGGAAAAAAAAAGAGAGAATTTTTTTCTTTTTTTTTTGGAAAAGTGTCTATAATTTAAAATATGTAGATTATATGTATTTTGTCTATGACACGGATTTCATCAAATTTAAATCTATATCATAAATAAATATGGATTTTAGCTACTTTTAAAACAATTTTTGTGGTAAATTTTAGTTTTCATCCTTGTAATTTAACTTAAATATCACTTTAGTACTTATAATTTCAATTTTTTTTAGTCAATTGATAAAAAAGTAATTACCAATATAAGAAATAATACATCATAAAATAGACTATTAGCTCACAAAGTCAACAAGGCCTATCAAACTTAATACATCATAAAATAGACTATTAGCTCATAAAATAGGCTATTACCTAAAAACCAAATACTAAGCCTAAGTCCAACAATAATTCCACTACTACTTAGTACAACTCCTATAATGAGGGAGGAATCAATACCATCATAAAAGATATTAAATTTTTTTCGATAAGAGTTGAAGCTGAAATTTTTGCCATTAAAAATGTTAATCAGTAGGTTTATAGTTTCATTTAAACATGTCAAGCCTTGATTCCAAGCCCCATTTCAATTTTTTTTTATTCCACTCAAGTTGTGGTCAAATTTTTCTGCTTATACTCCACATCAGATTGAACAATATTATGAAGTCATGAATTTTAATGTGAAATTTGTGCTGAATCATTAAACTAAAATTGGAATTAAAGTTAAGAATTCACATTATTGAAATTATGGGGACCAAAATAAAATTTAAATCAAATTACAAGATTTAAAGGTGTAATTTATCCAATTTTCTAAATACATAAAATTATTCAAATTAGTTGTATATATAATAAACATGGGGCAAATTATATCAGTAGTTACTATATTTTAATCTTTTGTGTTATTTTGGTTTATATAATTTCAATTAACTTGATTTTAACATTGAATTTATGATTTTATTTCAATTTGGTATAATTGAATACAATTGTTAGTATTTTTTATGAAAATGTGCACATAAGTGGGCATGTATTATATTTTTTATAGGCAAAATTATAAAAAAATAAAAATAAATATAACTCAATAAATTAACCTCAATCAACTTAGTGATCATTTTCTTTGAAAAATCTTAATCGGTATTATAATTGAACCAAATTGATAAAAAAAAATAAATTAAAATTAGTAGCCAAAATCAAACTAATTAAAATTATAGAGATTAAAATGACACAAGAGGCAAAGTGGATAGATTACTAATGTAATTTACCTATAAACATGTGTATAGATTTAGAGTAATTCTACTTTAAAATTAAACTCATTTTCAAATCCAATAATATTACCGTATATTAAAATATCTATCACATATCTCTCATGTGCTCTTCAAAATCCAAACGGTTATATTAAAATATCTATAACTGTTAGCAAGAATGTTTGGGTTATTTTAGTCACAAAATAGTAAAATTGATTTTTTAGTTCAATAAGACAAAATATTACATTCAAATTAAAATCATTTTATTTTTTCTCTCATAAAAGTCAAAAAAATCAAAAATTTATTTTAAACGAGATTTTTTAACCTTAAGTTAAAACAACGAAAAAGCGAAAATACTAACCCATATCCCAAACGAAGGCTAAATATACCTCTATATGGATTTCCATATATTTATGCAATAAAAGAGTCCATGAAATGAACCATCTTCCTGTTGGTCGACATACTTGAATCTCTAAATGGCATCTTCATCAAAACCCATCATCACGTTGGTCTTCATCCCCATACTTGTCTCATTCTTTGCCACTGTCTCCCATGGCGCTGTCGTTGAAACTGATAACATAACCACCACAAACGTTGGTGTAATCATCGATGTTAATTCTCGTATCGGCAAAGAACAAATGACAGCCATGAAAATAGCTGTTGATAACTTCAACAACAAGCTCTCTCTCCATTTCAGTAACTCCGGCGGAGACCCCTCACAAGCAGCTTATGCTGGTCAGTTTTCTTTTCTTTTCTTTTCTTTTCTTTGTTTGTTTTCCTTGTATGCTTGAATTGGAGGATGTGCTTCATCCCCTTATCGGATTCCTTGTCATTTTCTGTATTGTGAGATGTAATAAATGTTAAATTACGCTGGCAGCTGGCAGTTCTGGTAGTTTCATGTCAGATTTTAGTCACTACATTTTTATTAGTTCGATTTTGATTCTTGATTTTGAATTTTGTGTTAAATTGGTTCCATTGATAACACCAGTTCAGTTTTTGATGAAAAATGATTACTGAAGTAGATGAGGTTAACTCAACAAATTGAATAAGTTTACAATTTTACTTTCGGTTTGATATGGTTGGTATTTAGATAAGATTTTATACCGAATCAATACCGGTTTTGTTATTTTGAGCACCGTTACAGACCGCTTTTCCCATCAAACCATACTAATTGAAATCGTTCGGAGCACTGTGCTTTAATCGGTTTAGGATATTTCAAATTTGAACAACTTTTTAGTAAAATCACTAATTTATGTAAGAATATTGAATTTGTCATTTGTCCACTAGTTTAAACATACTTATTAATCCATTAATTTAATATATACTTTCCAATTATTAAATTAACAAAATACAATCATAAATAATAATAATAAATACTAAGATTTCAAGAATAGTGAGTTAGAATTAAAATTATATATAATAAGGATTTATTAACTTAGGTCATAGGGATAACAAGGTTAATAACTAATTCAAGTTAATAATTTATTATACTTATTAATATTATTATATTATTAGATTATATATATTTTAAATATAATATATACTTAAGCGGTCGGTTTCAGTTTAGTTCGGTGCATAAGGTACTTAATCGAAAAAAATTAAATTTAAAAACCGCGCAGACCAGTTCTTTTAAAAAACCAAACCAAATATGACCGGTTGAGTCTGATTCAATAGGTTGATCAGTTTTTTGGTTTTTCTTACGTTCCTAATTTTGCTTCAAAAAATATAACACATGCCGTTTATGTATATAATTTCCACAAAAAAATGCTAATAGTTGTAATTAATTGGATCAAATTGAGGCAAAATAATTAATTCATAGTCAAAATTGATTACATTAAAATTATAAGAACCAACATGATACAAAAGTAACAAATTTTTTTTAATATAATTTTTAACTTAATTTATAAATTAAACATGAGAAAAATTTAGGCTGTGTTTGGTTGTGTTTTCAAATAATGATTCTACACCCACATTCAAATATGATGTTTGGAATGAGTTCTCAAATCACGTTTCCAAAACTCTGCAGAAAACATTGTTTCAGGCGTGATTTTCGAATTTTTTTTTTCAAATTTGACCTAACCGGTCGTTCCACCGATCGTCCAGCCGGTTGACTGGAACAGTGTAATTTTGAAAGTACCTAACTTTAGTTACTGCGTCAAGTGTTGGGAACTATTTTAAACTCATAATTTTGAAGTTTGTAGATTAAATTGAAAAAAAATATATATATTAAAATATTAGAAACTTAAGTGAAACAAAACACATATTTTGATAACTAGTGTAATTAATCCTAAATATTACATACGTACGTTTGGAGAATGATTGAAAAAATAGAATTTTTACAAATAAAACTCATCTAAAATTATATATTATTGATATTTTTGTAATTGCAAGTCCGAATGATAAAATTTTTAATTGAAATGAAATGATATAAAACGTCATTTTGTATGGCCTAAGGATCCTATGTTCCAAACTATCACCATCTCCCTGTCTCATTACACTTTCACCTTTGAATCATGTGAGAATATCAAGGCAGGTGAATCTCAAGAATCCAATGATTAGGAATGCTGCATTGGATTGGAAGAGAGAATATCATGCCTTAATTAATGATTGATCATGATGATGACAGTAAGTTTGGGTTTAGATTAATTCGAGTTTTGAAATTATGTCGCAGCTGATCAACTAATTAAGGAGAAGCAAGTGGAAGTGATTATAGGCATGGAGACATGGGCAGAAACAGCTTTAGTAGCCAAAATCGGAAACCAAGCACAAGTTCCAGTTATTTCACTTGCAGCTGCAATTGGAGCTACCAAAACGACTCAATGGCCTTTCTTGATACATATGGTTACTAACTTTTCTAATCAGATGGATTGTACTGCCGCTCTTGTTCACTCATTCAAGTGGCGAAGGGTCATCGTTGTCTACGAAGAAGACATGTTTTCCGGTGATTCCAACATGCTAGCTATGTTATCTGATGCACTTCACAATGTTGGCTCAGTTATTGAGCATCATTTAGTCATTCCACCATTTCAATCTCTATCTCATCCCCTAGAGTTTGTTCGTGAGGAGCTGATGAAATTGAATAACATACAACCTAGAGCTTTTATCGTTCTTCAATCATCATTGCAATTTACTAGTCTCTTGTTTAGTGAGGCAAGGAAGATGGGATTCATGGGAAAAGACTCAGCTTGGGTAATTACCGACACCATTGCAAGCTTCTTGGATTCTGTTAATTCTTGTTTCATCTCTTCTATGGAAGGTGTTTTTGGAATCAAGATAGACTATTCAGAAAACACTACATCATTTCTAGATTTCAAAAAACAATTTCAGCAGAGCTTCCGATTTGAATATCCAGAAGAAGATAACTCTAACCCTGGGATTTATGCTCTGAGAGCATACGATAGCATTGCAACTGTTATAGTGGCTTTAGAGAGATTGACTCAGAGCACTAGTAGTAGTACTTCAACAAGGTTGTTGGATACTATATTATCAAGCAATTTCAGTGGTTTAAGTGGTGAAATTCATTTTGAAGATGAGAGGCTATCATAACAAGGTTCTAAATATCGGCCGGTACGTTCCGTACCGGCCGGTTCGTGCCGGAAAATGGAAGGGCCGAGTCGGATACTCACCGGTATACCGGTGAGAACGAATTTCACGTCCGTATCGGCCGATTCCCGACACGTATCGGCTTGTATCCGATACGTGAGCGCTCCAGTTCCGATATAGTCCGATTCGGCTGAAAAACGAGCAAAGCATATGGAAAAATAATTGAGGAAAGCAAGTCACCTGGAAAACAGACTCACGGGCTAAACATTCCACTTCAAATTTTTTGTCTTCTTCAAGCAATAATACATACACACAGACTCACGGACAGCAGGAGACCATGAATGTGTAAAAACCTCTAAAGTTTTCCCTCAATCGGACCAAACTCAACTTCCCAATCAAACCCAAATCCATCTCCCAGGGGCATCGATCGATCTTGTAAAGTGTTGCAAGGAGAAGCATCGAATCGAACCCAAACCATCATCGATTTCAAGCTTCTTCATTTAAGGTTTTTCTCTCATGCTCTGTTTACATTTGTTTGGTGCTCTGTTTTTTGCTTTGGCTGAACACTTCAAATGGTTTTGCTTCCGTTTGGTTTGTTTATATTATATTATGTTATATTATATTATTTTATGGGTTCAAATGGTTTGCTGCTGTCCGGTTTGCTTCTATTTGGTTTGTTTATATTATATTATGTTATTTTTTTTCTTTCTTCAAATGGTTTGTTTATATTATATTATGTTATTCTTTTTTTTTTTTTTTTTTTTTCTCTATGATTATTTTTTTATTTATATTATGGTATAGGATGATTTTGCTTGGTAAGTTGTGTTTGGTTTGTTTAAAATTTGTTTTTGTTTTTGTTTTTGTTTTTTTTTTTCTGTAAGTTGTTTATAATGGTTTATAATTTGTTTGCTTGGTAAGTTGTGTTTGGTTATTTTTTTATTTATATTATGGTATGGGATGGTTTTTTTCTTATTTTTTTAAATAACCAAACTATATATAATAAAATATTAGTAATACAAATAAAAAAATTTAACAGCTTTTGTTTGCTTGATGGGAGATGAGACTAGAGTCACCGTGATTATTGATTGAAAGTGCATTAAAATAGATAAAAATAAATAAATAAATAAATAAATTAATTAATTAATTAATATAGAAGATCCCAAGCCCAATTTGATATCATTTCAATCTCTCGTGCTTCATTTGAGTCATAAAAAATTAGTGATCCATGAAAAAATGAGTCAAAAGTGCCTTTACATATTAAAATTTTGATTAAAATGTGATAAATTAAGGCTAAAAGAGTGAAAAAATACATAAAATTGAATTTTAGAAGGATTGCTAATGATTTTTGAAATTTCACAGCCGCGACGTCCGATATCCGATACGTATCGGTCGATACTCCCGATACCGATACTCCGCGATCGATACCGTTACGTTACCCGATACCGCGATTTAGAACTATCATACAAACCTATATATCGGGTAATCAATGTCTTCAATCTGACATACAACAAGCTGGAATATTGGTCTCCTGAGTTTGGGTTCTTGAAGAGCCTTGATGCTGCAAAAAGTGGAAAGAATGGCTCAATTGGAAAAGGTAGTGATTTTTTCACTGAAAACTCAGTTATTTATTTTTGTTTGTGTCATTTTTTTAAATAAATAAAAGTCATTTCCATGGGCCTTTTTTTTTTTTCTTTTTTCTTTTACAAAGCAAAATATTCATATTGAGCCATATCTTCTATACAAAAAATCTATATAAATTTATTTATTTATTTATTTTTATGAAATTTTTAGATGATTGGAGGAGAAGGTTAGGAAACCCAAAGCGGGTTCCAATAGGATGGGCCATGCCTAGTTTGGAAGATCCACTGATAATCGGAGTACCTGGCAGAGCTACTTTTGACGCCTTTGTAAAGAAAACGGCATCGACCAAGAATTCAAATGAGGCCTATGATGGTTTTTGCATTAGTGTTTTTAAGGAGGTGCTAAAGATTTTGGACTATGATCTACCTTACAAATTTGTGGAGTTCAATGGCACCTATGGACATTTAGTTGAAAATGTCGCTAACAAGGTAATAAATCTATCTCCAACAACGCTCTTGTGCACAAATGAAAATATGTTTGTTTGGAAGGGAACAAACATATTTTTTGGAACACAAATCTCCACCTATATATGTTTTCTAGATTTGAGCTGTGGTGCTCAACATGGTGCTTGAGGAGGTGTTTTTTTAGGAGATTGCACTATTGCCCTTAAATTATTTATTTATTTATTTATTTATTTTTTTCTAAACTCAAAAAATTGTCTAGGGCTTCCCCAACTAATTCCCCAGCCTGGCTAAAGGAAACCAAGATTTCATTACCGAAGGGGTCAAAGAGAAAGAAATTTATTTCATCAAATATACAAACACACATGTATGTACAATATGATATATAAACTATATATATACATAAAAATATTCAAATACCATAGGAGTAATCTCTTTTCGGATTAAAAAAAAATTTGGCAAAAAAATAGAAAAGAAAAAGAATATAAGCTGAATCAAGTCTGTCTCTGTGTGTAGTTATTTGCTGTCTTGCTGAAACTCTGTGGGTTGATTTTGTGCTGAAATGTGGTTCTGCATAAGTTCTGGTCTTTGTTGTCTTTTTGTTCTGCATAAGTTCTGAGCCCTGGTTTGCTATGTTCTGTGGTACTTCTGAATTAAATTGGGTTGCATTGTGATGTTGATCCTGAATCTGTTTTGTGATGGATTTGCTGTGTTGGTCTGAATCCGTTTTGTGATGGATTTGGAAGGCTCCAGTTGGTAGGCTGAGTTTGCTGTTATGGTTTAACTGAAAAGGATCAAGCTATTGAGGATCATCAGTGTATTTGTGTAGTTGTTTTTGGTGGTAAGGACCAAGTTAATTGGTTTGTGATATGAGAAGGTTCATCAGTGGCAGTAGCTAATCTGACTTGGTATTGGCTGCAAAAGTATAGGCTGAAGTGTTGTAATGTGGAGTGCAGAACTGCTGTGGTAAATAGCTTATGGTTGCATCACTACAGGCTGACCTGTTATAAGGTGGAGTCCTGAATTTGCTGTGCTGTTATAATAGTGGGCTGTTAATTTGGGTCGATGGTGGATTGTATTTTGGTTCGATGGTGGTCTGCAATTGTTGTTCTGCTATGTATGCTGACCTGTTAATCTCAAGTGAGCTGGAAATTTGTGGGATGGTGGTCTGTTTGATACATTGGTTGGGTCTGTTGGGCTGTTAGTGTGTTATGGGCTGCTAGTGTGTTATGGGCTGCTTTGCTTTGCTAAGGTTTGCTAGTGTGTTATGATTGAATCTGCTGTGTAAGGTTCTTGTTTGCAAAGTTTTGCTTTCCTCTTTGCTGTGTCTGATGTGTTTGTTCTGTTATAGGCTTCTGTTCTGTCCTTGGTTCTCCTTGGCTGTATTTTGCTTTTTTTCTCCTTCCGGGTTTGGTTCCTCACCAAACTCTTTCCCTTTATTTGATGTAATCTCATATCTTGGATGATTTTCCATCTATAAAGGTTCCTTCTTTTTGCTGATCAAAAAAAAAAAAAAAAGAAGAATGAGATATATATTTTATACATAGAGATTATTATTTATAAAATAAGATATATATTTTAAAAGTGCTATGGTAAACAAAATTTTTCACAGAAATAAGAGGGCCATGACCCTCCATAGTCGTCTCTTACTTCAATCTTCGCCCAGCCATAATCTCCTATCCTAGATATAGCAGATAATTATGTGAGGCAAAAGCCTTGAGCCCTTTATGCTGTTGCTAAGAGAGATGATGAAAAATGTGAATGTGTTGCATCAATTTATTTATTTTTCCTTGAACTATTCCACACAAGCTTTTTTTTTTTATTATTTATTATTTATTTTTTTTGTGGACCAACATTTTTGGAAGACTTTTGGTGGAGCTGTTGGTGATATAACTATACTAGCTGAACGTTGGAGGGGCGTGGAATTCACACAACCAATTGCTGAGTCAGGCTTGTCGATGGTAGTTCCTGTAAAGTCTGCTTCCAAAGCATGGATATTTCTTCAGCCTTTCACTGTGGAAATGTGGTTAGCCACAGGGGCCATTTTGATCTACACAATGTCCATTGTTTGGTTCTTGGAACATCGATCCAATCCAGAATTCAGTGGTCCATGGAAGGATCAACTAGGAAATGTTCTTTGGTTCACCTTCTCTTCACTTTTCCTTGTTCATAGTAAGTATCTTTTAAAATATAGCAATTAGATTAATAATTGAATTATATATCACTCATTTAATGCCATTCAAGACAATTCTATCGAGCTAGTGTCATCCCAGTTAAATTAATGTATGACAACATTCAGGGGTGGATGTAGACCCATTGGGCAAGAAGAATCATTTGGTCCTAGGACAAGTGGCATTCTTTTTTGCCTTTGCCAAAGGGACTAGGGTTTGGACTTGAAACTAGTCTATATCATGACAGAGTAGCTTCGACTATGGCTGGCCGTAAGAGGAGACTCTTTAGCAAGGGAGCGTGGCCAAGATGAAACAAGTTAACTGCTCCATCCCTTGTTCTTTGTGTGAACATTGTCTTAGAAAGTAGGCTAATAATTGCATATGTATAATTCATATTGTGCCACCCATGACAACTCTATGGGACTAGTGCCGTCCCATCTAAACATCATTAATTTAACTTTGGAATAAGACATTATCTTATTTGTAGGATTTGGTTTATCTTCGGTTGGAGATGAGTATAGTCTAGTTTAATTGACCAAGTGAGGTTCAACATGGACTCCACTCCACTACGGTTTTTTGAATAATTCATTTTATAAACTCTTATGTATAGATCATTCATAAAAAAAATAAATTAATCTGATCATCCTAATCACATAATTTTATCAAATTTGTCCTTAAAGAAATAAAATCACACTTATTTTTTCATTTTTTAAAGACAATCTAATGAAATTATGTGGCGACAATTTTTAGATCAATATGACTTTTTTTTTTTCCCCCTTGGAAGATAGCCTACAAAATGAACAATTTACGTCACTAGAATGGAATTCATTAAATGAACAATTTAAATTACTAGAATGGAATTCATTATAAACCTTGCGAGCCCAACTGGGTAGAACTACATTTCTTTCTAACAAGACAGAAGCTAAATGCTTTTTGTGATATTGGGCATAACAGCATTGCAATAAAGACTACCATATGAAGATTTTACTAGCTTTCTTATACGCTACCATATACATATATAGCCATATGGCCAGCTACGGTGTTCAAAAAATTGTCTTAGTGCCTTAAAATAGTTACTTAAAATTATATTTGATCTTGCTTTTATGGGTGAATTACACTTGTAGTTTTGTATTTTGGGTAAATTACACTTTGCACTCCTGCACTTTGCACCAAATCAGTCTCTACATATGAAATCGTGATAGTCAACCCCTATAGTTATGGTCAAATTCCACTTTGGTCTTTATACATGAAATCGTAACAGTTAACTCCCTACACTTATGAAATCCTGACAATCAACTCCCGACGCTTCTAATCAAGTGTCAAGTTTCTCTTTTGTTACTCCATCATATAAGTCTTTAACATAAGTCAATAATGTGACAATCATATGACTATAAAATGATGGCAAAAGAGAAAAATCACCCAAATTTCCCGTCTATACACATTTTGTCCTAAAATTTACATCAAATTTGATTGTATTCAATTAAAATAAAACTTAAATTGTGAACGATTAAGGAGATAAATTAGGATTTTGAAAAATTGGAATAATGAAACTTTGTTTTCAACAGTCTTTGATTTCGATGTTGCCTTTTTTTTTTTTTTTTTTCAAATTTCAAAGCTCTACTTTTTTACATCTTCGTCCTAATTTTTAACATATGAAAACATAAGTGCGTGCGCACGGGCACACACACACACATATTGTATTATATGGGACTGTTACTGTAATTTTTGTTTATTTGTTGTTTTTTTGCTTTGTATTGCTTTGTTGGTTGGTTGCTCACCAACTGGATGTTTGGAGTGTGTGCTAGCAAATGATTTGGTGTACATCTTGGTGCCAACCTGGTTGGGATCTTGATGTATCTCTGTGATGCTTTTTGCACCCTTTTTTATTGATGTTTTTTATCATACTTTTTTTGTTTTCCATCAATAAAGTTCTTTTTCTGCTGATAAAAAAAAGAGAGTATATAATAGAGTAACAAAAGGGGCAAATTGAAACTTGTCCAGAAGTGCAGGGGTTGACTGTCACGATTTTATGTATAGAGACCAAAGTGAGATTTGACCAAAAATGTAGAGGGTTGACTATCACAATTTCATTTGTAGGGACCAAAGTAAGATTTATTTTTATTACTTCAGTAAAACAGTTACACTGTTACTAAAATCGCACTTACTTTCACCAAACTCATAATAACTCAATGTTTCATCATCCAGAGGAGAAGATTCAAAGTAACTACACTCGAGTTGTGGTTGTCGTGTGGCTTTTTGTGGTGCTGATCTTAACACAGAGTTTCACTGCCAATCTCTCTTCAATGCTTACAATCTCCCGACTACGACCAATCATTAACCCCATGAACAAAGTTGGTTGTGATGCAAATGCATTTATGAGTACATATGTGCAGGATGTGCTTAAATATAAATCAGAGAATGTTAAGCTCATTAAGGACCAAGACGAATATCTCACGGCATTCAAAAATGGAAGTATCTCGGCAGCCTTTCTCGAGATCCCTTATGCCAAAGTTTTCACCAACAATTATTGCATGAAATACACCGTCATTGGATCCACGTATAGATTTGGAGGATTTGGATTTGTGAGTAGTGAATCCAGCTAAGCTTTTTGCACTCTTTCCGCTTCTTCAATCTCAAAGTTTTACATAGAATAGATTTTTAATATATCATGCATCTTCAAGTTTTCTTCCATGCTTGAACACCCTCATTGCTAACCACTAATCAACACTTTTCCCAATTCAATTGAAAAACAGAAACACAAACCTTTATTTTTACAATTAGTCACAAAAAATATATTGATGGACATGCTTTTTGAAAAGTGGGTTTCATCACCAAATCTTGTAAAATTCTATCCATCCATATATTTTTGTATATCGTTTTGTTTTTGGTTTTCATGTTGTTAAACAAACTGTTATTTTTATCTACATGGGGTGACTAACAAAAGCATTATCATGTTTTCCACAGGTGTTTCAAGAAGGTTCTCCAATAGCTGATGATGTCTCTGAAGCCATTCTAATGTTGTCGCAAAATGGTACCCTCAAAAGGTTGGAAGAGATGTGGTTAACCCCATCATCAGAGTGTTTAGACTCCCAGAATACCAAGAACGTTGATAGCTTGGGCTTAGAAAGCTTCTGGGGCCTATTCCTCCTCTCCATTGTCACATCCTCTATTTGTTTTCTAATATTCGTTGCTCATCTACTAAGGAATTATAGACACCATCAATCAAGAGTTGGTGACATCCATGCAAGTGATGAGAGTGTTTGGAATAAGACATGTGAACTTGCACGATACTTGAGTGATGCAGAGATTAAAAGTCAAAGGAAAGATCCAACGACTGGTCAAGAAGTAACTGGAAATTGAAATTCTTGAAACACTTGATTATATTTAAGACTGGGTTTATGTATATAGGCCAAGGGCAATGGATTTTGTAAGGACTTTGTCTTTCATATGTGTCATGCTACTTCCTTTGTTACTTCAATATATAATGATATCGTCAAAAATATCATATATTATTGGGCAAATTTTGCAAATAGTCCATGTAATTTACACGTTATGTCATTTTGATCCTTCTAATTTTAATTTGTTCGATTTTGACCTTGAATTTTGAACTATGTATCATTTTGGTCCAATTGAAAATGGAAGTTAAGAAATTGGACGGAAAATTTGCACATGAATGACATGTGATTAGTTTCCTAGGGCAAACTAGATGTTTTGCTTTCCCTTTTAGCTTCTTCCTTGCGTGTGATTGAATAGAGGCCCCTGACCACCGTTGTTCGCCGTTCCATTGCCTTTCGCTATTTCCGCCACAGCCAAACAACAATCCCAACATCAACAGACCATCATAACTATCAAAAATTAGAAAACAAAATCCAATTTTCAGTCCTCGATCAAAAATCACAACACAAAGATATCTTTAGGTCCTCTCCATCAACAATCTTCAAACCTTGTAATTCCATTATAAATTGTGAAACCATCATATACTGACAATCGTTTAAGAAAGATATCTTCGGGTCGTGCTCAATTGTTTTCCTTTTTGGCATCGCAAATTCGCATATCATTAAGGCAGCTAATTCTCATAAAAGAAACCCATTTTTGTCGATAATCTGTGAACCAAGACCACCACTTTAAGTTTCCGCACCAATCTCTGTACCACCATCATTGGGCAAAACAGGGCCATCTTTGGCAAGCATAGAAGGAGACACAACCAGTTGAACACCATTTAGTTCCTTGCAAATCACAACAATTCTAGCCCCTTTCTCCTCCAGCTTGATCTTCTTGGTGAGACACACTTCATAGGCCTTTTCGGCGGTGTTGAAAGTGCCCAACCAGAGGCGAATTTTGTTGATGGGGTCTCGAATCTCAGTAGTCCATTTCCCACATTTCCTTTGTCAAATCCCCTTGTAAGGACTCTTTGAATTCAACTTCTTCTTCGAAGATTGAATCGAAACCCTCTTCTTCTTTTTTTAAGAGGGTTTTTCTGGGTTGTTGTTCCTTCAAAAGGAACGGCATCCTCGAGATCAATTTAATGAATGGTTCGCTTCTTATCTACCCTCATCCCATGCTCTTCATCTGAAGAACAATTAGTTGCATTTGGGTCGGAACAGATTACTCAAAGCTTTTTCTACCAATTCTTCTTCGTTTTGAAGCTCTAAAGGCCGAGATAGTGTGTTATTAAAGAAACCATTCAGACCCTCTTGTGTCACAACACAGAACCAATTCTAAACACAAAGATATATATGTACAGAGATAATATATATATATCATTGAGTATAGAGATATATATACATATATATCTCCCTCTTCCTTCCCCAACTCTTCGACGACACCTCCTCCTCACCCCCTCCCTCTCTCTCTCTCTCTCTCTCTCTTCGGTGTACAGATATAATATATATATCATTGAGTTAAATGGGATTTAGTTAACTCACTTTGAGTTAGATGGATTAATCATTGACTTAATTGAGAGTGAGAGCAAATTGACTTTTTTGCTCGTAAAAACTTTGCACATGTTGTCCACGTAGGCCTTTTTCACCCAATTTCTTAACTTCCGTTTTCAATTGGACCAAAATGATACAAAATTCAAAATTCAAGGTCAAAATCGAGCAAATTGAAATTAGAGAGACCAAAATGACATAACGTGTAAACTATAGGAACCATTTGCTTAATTTGCCCTATATTATTTAATAGGCCATTATTTATTTATTTTTTTTAATGGTTAATTTGGTCTTCAGCCCACTAAACTAACTAATCTAGAAGATCAATTCCACCGCCCACTAGCAGGGAACCCAATTAAAGTCAAGGCAAAGTTCAGTATGGATTGGCCTTAAGAAGCTATTTGCATCTAGAAAGTTTTGAATCTGAAACCTTAGAAGGAATACACTTCTAGGCTTAAAGTCTTGGCCATCATGCCAACTCTTTCGGTTCTAATAAGCTCTTTTTATGTCACTTTGATTTTATTTTTGTGTTTATTGTTTGTACGTGTAGACACCCTATTTTTGACCGACCTTAAGACTCTGACGTCATCGATTGAGTGCTCGATAATTGCGCATGTTGTGCTCGTTCTGACGTTACGGAGTCTCGACTGAGAGCCTTGCCTCCAGACTTCGGGACTCTTTTGTGCTTTGCCTCGGTTTGCGAATCAGGTTTTGTTTTCTCTTCCCGAAGGGAGGGAGAGGTCTCGTAGACCATCTCTCAGTGGCCGTAGGCTACTTTTCGTAGTCGTAGACCACTGTTCCCGTTTGGAGACCAGTTTCTAGTTTTCAGAGCCGTCGGCCATGCGCCTCGATTCGAGACCGCTTAACTTTCTCCGTTTGCTCCGGTTTTTAGCACACACCTTGTTTCCTCTCTCTGGAGGGAAACTGTGGCCCAGGAGACCACCTTTGTGGTCGCGCGCCACTTTCGATGCTTAACAGTCAGTTTTCGGGGCACCCGACTGTGCGTTTTGGCTCCCGAACCCTCGTTTTGCATCCGTCTTGGTTCATTTTTGATGTGGACCCTATTTTCATTGTTTCGAAGGTGGTACGGGGGTGGGAGACCAGCAATTCTCTTGGAGACCATCTCTTTCTCTGCCGATAGTTTTTCTTGTCAGGTAGCTGGTCTCCCTAACTTTTGAGCCACATTTACTGGTCTCCCATACCACCACTTGCTTGCATTGAGTGTGGAGACCCTCCCTAGGGGCTGCCGACCACCTAAATGAGCTTCACCCATTTGACCCTAGTCTACCGACCAGGGAAGGTGGTCGGCCGACCACCTGAACTGGTCGGCCAACTTTCTCCTTTTTTGTCTCTCTGAGTTGCTTCCAGCTGTGCCAGCTGGGAAGCATTTGCCCCATCCTCCATACACTATGGAGGATTGACCCTCTTGTTTTGGCTTCTTAAAGAAGCTTGCCCCTTTGCTCCAAGCTTCTAAGAGAAGCTTGAACCTTTCTTAGCTTCTTGAGGAAGCTTGACCCCTTTGCTCTAGCTTCCTCAAGAAGCTTGACCCTTTTTGCTTTAGCTTCCTTAAAAAGCTTGGCCCTTTGCTCCAAGCTTCCAAGAGAAGCTTGGACCTTTGTTCTCCTATAAGAGAAACCCTCTCCCTCATTAGCAAAGGTTGAGATTTTTGGCCAAGGCATACATACACCTATCTCTATACACCTCTCTATTTTGGTCCCAAAAGTGCTAGGTTCTTGGCTCCATTGCACTACACCTCACAACCACACTTCTCCATCATCCATCTAAGCATCTTGGTACTTATTTTCAGAGGTTGAGGAGCCACTTTATTGGTCCAGAAGCTGCTGTCTTTCTTGGCTACAAGGGTAACTCTCTTATTCCCCTTTTGGTCCCTATTTTGCTTCATATCTTAGCCATATTTTCAAGCATTTTTGGGTTTTGTCATAAACTGAAAAAAGTCTTATTTTGAGTTCCTCTTGAAGTTTGTTTAAGGTTGTTTTTCTGTTGGGAGTCATCTACCCCCTTGCATGCTTGTTTTCATCTTGCTTTGAGCCATGCATTAAGGCCTTTGTATTGTGCTTTGTTTGACCTTTTAGCCACTGAAATCTAGTGAATTTTCAGTGGCTAGTATACTATTTTGAGCCCCAAAATCAGAGAGGGGTGACCCTCTCACCCCTTGTCTTGTTTACAAGCATTGTTGGCTTTACAAAGGAGCCCGTATTTGCGTACTTCCTGAGCGTGTTTCAGGCCATTTTTGGTGAGTTTTAGGACCTGCATAGGCTCTGTCCAGAGCCCTTTTTTCCATTTTAGATGTCCATCTTGCATGTGTAGAGTAACCCTCTTCATGGCCTTTCAAAGGAGCCTTTACTCGCATGCTTCCTAGCCTCATTTCAGGCCCTTTTTAGTGAGTTTTAGGGCCTTCATAACCTCTGTCCCGAGGTGGTTTTGTCTCTTTAGATGTCCATTATGCATGTGTAGAATAACCCTCATTTTGGTCTTTCAAAGGAACATATCATTCTTGCATGCATTGACCATGTTTCCATGAGTTTTTGGGCATTATTTGGCATGGCATACTTCTGAATTTTGCTGGTTTGGTGACCTCTTGATTGCCTCACATACTTGTAGTGTAAATCCCCTTTACTAGCTTACATTGCATGCTATGTTGGCCCTTGATTTTAGCACTTTTTGGCCATGCCTTAAACTGATTTTATGCATATTTTGGACTGCCTTAGCAGCTCTATTTTTGGGTCTCATGGTCGAATGATACTTGTTTTGCATGCTTGTAGTACAATATCCATGCCTAGCTTTGAGTTTGGAGGCCTATTGCATGCATATACTGAGGTGTTTTCATGTTTTGGGGCCATTGCACATCATATTTCAGAGCTTATATGTATGCCATATTCTCATGATTTTCACTCTTTAAGTGCATTTGAGAGTTGTACTTGTATGCCTCATTTACTGACCATTGCATGAGTTTCATTTGAATGCATTTCGAGCCATCTTTTTAGACCATTTTCCCACTATCTTGGACCTACCTAAGGTCTGTTTGGGGGTGGTTTGGTCATTTGTGCATCGCTTTGTATACCTATAGTGTAATCCACTCAACTAGTTTCGGTATCCGGGTCATCTAGCATGCATTATGTAAGGTGTTTGCATGTTTCGAGACCATCTTTTATGCCATTTCAGAGCTAGATCATGTGCCATTCTATGCCATATTTCATCCTTTGCCATGCTTTGTTAAAGTTGCATGTTATGCCTTATGATCGGTCCTTTGCATTCGTGCATGTTTGCATGTATTTTGATTGTCTCGTTTTCATCATATGGCTACTGATTTGAGTGTGGCTGAGGTCCACTCATATTGGTTTAAGTCCACCTTGCATTGTGTATGCCATTTTAGTCCATAGCATTGCATATGCTAGGTTGTATGTGTGCATATCATCCCTCGCATACCAGCATGAGTAGGTTGCATTGCATTTAGGGTTGCATGTTAGTCACATTGTGTATGCCACCTCATTGCATTGTGTTTGGAGTAGGGTTAGTCCAAACACGGGAAACGAGGGGCGTTTCGTACTCAAAGTGACGAAACGTGTCTCAATTTTCGGTCGCCGACACTCCGGATTACCCATGATGAAGTTTAGGCCTTGTTGTGTTTATATGTGCATTTATTTCACATTGAATCGTGCAATTCGACTCCTCGGCCATCATGCATCGAGATGCGTGATTAATGGCACGAGGATCGAGGACTACACTCCCTAGAGCTTATGCAATGACGGGGAGAGTGGTTGTGCACACACGTGTTGAAAATTCTTTGCCATGCCCCTTTCTTGCTCTCTGTTGCAGCAAACCAGAAACCAGCAGCCTTCTAGAGCTTTGTACAATATTCCGGGATTAATTGCAAACAGAGGCAAATCGGGGCATCGCGAAGAATTTCCCGACAAGGCGACTCGAGCATGCATGCATCTTTCATCATTCGGAACAGAGCTGAGGCGGTCCATAGATCTGCATACCAGTTTATTTCGTTTCTTAGTTAATTTGTTAATTAATTAGGGTTTTGTAATATTTAATTAGCTATAGTAGTTAATTATTCATTTGGTTGTGTATTATTTATTCGGACCCTCCGAAAGAGGGCAATGTTGTAATAAGTGTGCGTGTGTGTGTGATGCATGTCTTCCAACCCCACATCTTTCTCCCTTTTATTTACCAGCTTATGATGGTTAGATTAGGGCATGTTTCAATCAGCATACTTATGCTCGCATGTTTGCATCCATTTATCTGTCTTGCATGCACCAGGCTCGGCGCATCATACTAACTGCATTGTATTTCAATTCCGAGTTGAATACGTGTATCAGTTGTTGCATTTCATATGCCATTTTAGAATAGGCGAGCCTATCTTAGTTGCATTTTTGCATGTGTTGCATTAGCCATCTTAACATGAACTAGGATCATGCATTGATTACTAACTAGTTCCTATTTTGGCTTGGAGTACTCGGTGAGTGTTTATGCTTTAGCATCCTTGCATGTGTGTGAGTGACTGCCATGATAGCATGCTTACCATGAGGCTATGTGCTTATGTGATATACCTGCCTGATTGCCTGTGGGTGAAGGTTGGATTACTTGAATTGGAACAATTCATCGATTACGAGTTTTAAGCCCACTAGATAGTGGCAAATCACGATGTTTTCTAAGCCCACTTGAGGGTGGCAAAATCCACATTTTAGCCTACTTGCGAGTAGCAAATCGCTTTAAAAAACAAACATGAAATGTTTTGTTCCAACTCAGGCGATCCAGTCTATAGTTGTATCCTGCGCGCATCACATAGTAATTCTAGGCTAATAAAACAGGAATAAGAGCACATAATGTTTTCAAAACTCGATATCATGGTTAGTAGAGGTCGATCTTTGATCGGGTGAGCAGGGGTGCTCACGAAGTGACCTTCCCCAATCGTACCCAAGTTCCCGAGCCGAGGCAACTTTGGTGATGACGGACACGTGGCCTTAGGCACGAGTCAGGGTTTCCTAAATTCTCCCAAAATAAAATATTTAGGTGGCGACTCTGTATCTAGCAAAGCAGTCCATGTTTGGCACTTCTTTCTAAAAATCTGTTTTTCAAAATGATTTGCCGGATTTGGACTCTTTGATGATTCATCGGTCTTGCATTGCACTCTGCGAGATTAGATACAGGGCCGTGACATTGAGTCCTGAACTGTAGTGAGCCCAATGAACAAAACGGGATTCGCTCCCAGGATGTTCGGGGACGTCTACAGTAAGTTTTCGTAATTTTTATTTGATATAGGTATACATGATGCATATAAATAAATAAATGAAATATATATATATATTAGCTGCGCGTATAATTTGTTAGTAATTTTATATTTAATTTTTAGATAGTTTGATGATTAAGAAAAATTAATTAATAGTTTTGGATGATTTGATGAAAGAAACAACCAGCCTAACGATTATTGAATGCGACTATTACTAGCTTGGAAGGCATGATAACTCTTGGGTGGGAATGATATTAATGAAAAAAATAAAAAGCATGACAACACAATACAACAAAATGCACTTTTGGCGATCAAAAAAATTTTAGTCGCCCAAAATATCACTTTTGGCAACTAAAATTTATGTTAGTCGGCGTTGGTTGAAGGTTTTAGCTACTACATTATTTTAATAGCTATATAATGTTTATTGGCGACTAAAAAAAATTTTAGTCACTAAATACAACCTAATAGGTGACTTAAATAATTTTTAGTCGGTGTTAGGCAAAATTTTAGGCTACTAATTCCTTGTTCAATCGCTATATACTGTTATTTGCAGACAAAAATAAATTTAGTCGCCAAATAATAGGGACATTTAGATGAACTTTTGGTGACTAAAATAATTTAGTCGTTGTATATTAAATTTTTGCCGATGAAAATAACAATTAGTAGCCAAATGTTAGTTTTTGGCAACATTTGCTGACAAATAATAATTTGGTCGCTAAATATTGACTTTTTTTAAAAAGGGAAATCCATTATATTGGCACCCGATACTGTTCACACAAAAACACTTTTTGCTTTTGTTGATTTTCTCTATCTCACACACCAGACAGAGAACAGTCAATACCAAACCTCACCACAGACACTCACCACCATCGCCATCGGCGCTCGCCACCATGACCACTGCAAATCAGCACCACCACTGAATCACAGGTATTTTTCTCTCACGGTGTCGCTCTCAGTCTCTCTCAATCTCTGTCGATCTCAGTCTTTCTCTTTCTCCCTATTTATTCTCTTGTTCGTTAGATTTTCTTTTTTCTGCACTGGAAACAACGTCCTCAAGTTCTAAATGGATGACGCCCCAGGCCTGAAGATCTGCCCCAAAGTCGTCCTTGTCATGAGCCTCTATCGCTATCAATCTGGTACCCCCGGAGCTTAATTGATTACTCTTACCTCACTCGTCTGAGTTCAGATCCCTCGATAATTGGTAACGCCACGAATTTTTGTTCTTTAAACTTTTTTCTCTAGGGTTTTATGTGGAATTTGGATTTCATTTGGTTTTGTTTTCAGCGAGAGATAAAAGAGGATCTTAACTTGAATGAACTTGTTGTTTTTGATCATTGGAGGTGATGAAGCTTTCTTGATCATATCTCTAATCAACAAGGTTTGACAATTTTTAATTGGCTTGGACTAATAAGAGCTTGCTAACTATGGTTTTCAATCTTTATTGATTGAGCAGTATTAACAAAATTGTGTGTGGATTTGTGGTTGCTAGGTTATCCAAAACCTAAAAGAGAATGAATAGCTTGTGATAAATGATAATGTAAAAGTCAGCTGGTTTGTTTGTGTATTGTCATGGAGTATCCTTATGCTCCAATCAAGATAAAATTATTTATGCAGAATAATGAGGCTAGGATATGAACTGGACATGCTTTTTAAGGGTCTTGTTGTTTGTTTTTTCTTTGTGTTTTGGATTTCGTGTGTGCTTACATTTTCTCTTGCACAAAGAGATCAAACGCTTGTATAAAGAAAATTTGAGCCCCAAATAAAATTTTTAGAATAATCCGAAGTGTTTTATGATGTAAATGTCATTTATTTTACTTGGTTTCCTAGGTAACATTTAATTGATTGCAAAATATTACGAAAAATGCTATATGTACCAATTGGTGTACTAACTAGTGTACCAATTGATGATGTGGCATAATTTAAGAGGCCTTCGGTATTTGTAATGTGATTAATGAGTGGGGTCAATAATAATGTCAGAATTAGTGTCGGTACACTAGTTAGTACACTAATTGGTGCATGTAACACCACCGAAATATTATAGTTCATCTAGCCTAAGTAAATGCCCATGCATAAGAAGTTGTTCTGACTGCTGAATTTTATGGTCATAATTACTTAAATTGTCAAGAAGAAAAAAGAGAAAAATTAATTGTCAGGGTTGGTTATAAATTCTTCAAATTGAACTCTCATCAATAAATAAATTCTTTAATTAAGCTTTTACATTCAACATTATCTCCACTCATTACTGGAATATTCTCATGATACTTTTCATTTCTACAAATTAATAGTTTATTAGTTTTTGGTTTGTGGGATTCCTTCAGTATTTGTTTCATGGGATTTTAATTTTTGCCAGCTGAATTGCTGCTTTGTTACCATGTCATCTTAATTGATAGCCATATCTAGATGCTATTCCATCATTTTATATCAATATTTAGTTCCTTGAATGTAAGACCTACCTCAATGTTTATTTTTTAACTTAAATTATATATACAGAGCAATCGTTTTTGTTGATAGGTAGCCTTTATGGCATGCTACCTAGCATGAAAATGATAGTTTGCTATAACATGTGAAAATGGTCATATTACCTAGAGTTAAATGCCTAAATCCATGTTGTCTTAATTGATCATTTTAGCTTATGAATATCATTGTGTTCCCTTAATATCGTGAGGTAGGACTTCAGATAGTTATTGAGGAAGAAAGAGGAGCGCCAAAGAGATCGTGAGGAACTTATAAGGGAAAGAGAGGAGATGATGAAACAAGTCGAAGAAGAAAAAAAGCACGGGAGGCACAACAAGTACAACTCAATCATCTGAACGACGTGGTGTCACGACTCACAACCCTCTTGCAGGGCTTAGATGGTCATCCTACTGTTTGGTAAGAAGAATTTTATTGATATGTTACTAAAACTTCTACAAAAAATGGATCATATTGACATTATTGTGTACGATGAACCTATAATTGTTTTCTAAAGCTCCTATTCAAAACCCATTAGAACATTGATTATGGGTTTTGTTCTTTTTTGTTCTTTATTTTTTATTTTATTTTATTTTTTTTGCGCTTCAAATAGGTTTTGAGGCGTAATGTGAGTAGACTTAGTAGCAAAGGACCTGGTGTTTCGATACATTAGGCAAAGGACTTCATTTTGATTTCCATAAGGTAACCACATGATTTCAATGAAATATTAACTTTCCCAGAATTGAGTAGGATGAGCTTATGAATATGAGGGAAGTCACTAAATTAGGAGCCCTATCTAATTGAATGTCATTACTAGTATATCAAAATATGCTTTGAATATGATCAACTAATTAACAACATAGATACTCGTTAAGAGATTTTTATTTTTATTTTTTTATTTTATTTTTATTTTTTATTTTTTTCGAACAAGTTAATACATAGATATCCAAGGGTCATTTGAGATTTCAGACTGAGTTAAATCAACCAAGTGAACTTGGAATGAATTTGTAGCAACATGATTTGTTGGTTGAATTATGAGATGCATTATGAGATGCCTAAATTTTGAATGCCTAACAAAAATCCCTTTTGCTAATGAACTGTACAATACAATCATTCTTTAGCACTATTTGATTTGTTATGTGATGATAGCACTGTCATAGCATTCAATATCATAATAATATATGTCTGCTAATGTCTACTTTTTAATTCTTGTATTGATACTTGTTTCCTATCATTATCGTCCAATTTGTAAACTTTTCATGTTGTCTTTATCAAAAGCATTCAACTTCTTGGGTGAATCTCTTTGTTGCCAGTAATACTTTCTTCAAGCAAAATGGGGCTTGGAGTTGGAGTTGGAGTGAAAAATAACTTAAATGTGGGGACAAACGGGATGTAATTAGCATACGTAGGTCGGGAGTTGGAGTGAAAAACGTCGTAAACTTAGTCGAAAAAGGCCGTTCGGGGACCAAAATGTAAAGCAGCCCCCGAACCACTCTATGGATGTCATAGGTAGCTTCTTCATGATAAATAGGACCTGTGGGGATAGACGGGATGTAATTAGCATACGTAGGTTGGGAGTTGGAGTGAAAAATGCCGTAAGCTTAGTCGAAAAAGGCCGTTCAGGGGGCGAAAATGCAAAGTAGCTCCCGAACAAGCTCAACAATGAGAATGATCATATAGATGGGTCCATTTGTAAGATTATAGGTGGTTTGGATTGACTAATCAATGGCCTAATTTATTGAATTGTCATAGCTTATATGCAATAAGCAAAACCATTTTAATGATCTCTCAGTACAGTGAAACATTTACTTAACAATATGACATTTCTGCTAAATGTGACAGCCAAACAGGGTTGTTCAAAACCAAACTGAAGAGTAGGCCCAATTTAACCTTAATGTTGACCTTCAATCATCTTCTAGTTTCACAAATATGCATTGCCAAGTTGTTTTACGTAGAAATTTTATGTCATTATTGCTGAATATGTTGCACAACCTTATATTGATTGTTATTTTTTAAGGGCTAAATGTTTTCTCATTACTGCTGAATACGCTGCACAAACTTACATTAATTGTCATTTTTTAGGGGCTACATTTTTCCTCATCACTGTTGAATATATATGCTGCATAACCTCACATTGATTGTCATTTTTTAGATGCCAATGGAGTTTTACTCCTGTGCACTTTGCGTTGTTTAGGTTCCTAACATTTCAATAATGTTAATTTCATTTTCAAAATATTATCATTGAGGGATGAAACTATACCTCAGCCAAAAAATAAAAATAAAAGATGAAAAAAATTCCTTTACAGATCTAATAACTTTTTTTTTGAGTGGTCTTTTGTTCAAATGCTATATGAAACTAATGGGCGTAATTTTTGTTTTGTAGATGGCTTTGGCATAGACATGTGGATCTTCCATTTTTGTGTACGGAGGATAATTTACACTTTTGAACAGAATACTTTTGACATGGAACTTGTATTTATTGTTGTGGTATATAGATTACCTTTTGTCGTGGTACAAATTACCGTGGTAGTTTGCACCATGTCAAATGGTCATTTCGCATGGTAGTAAATATATTTTTGTGTACAGAGGACATTGTTTTGGTATGCTTATTTGTTATGTATGAAGTTATTATTTCCAATTGGAATATATACTTGGTTTGTATAGAAGTTAACATTATAAGTTATTCTTTTTTGTTTGATGGTTGTAAGTGAAATATGCGTTATGGAATGGGTGATAATACCTATCAGAGGTCGCGGTGGATACATACAAGTTGTGGACAAATTAATTAAAATTAAAATTAAAAATAAAATAAAATAAAATGATGTTTTTGGTGACTAAACAATTGGTAGCCAAAAATAGAGTTAAATCTTTTTTGCGACTAAATAGTTAGTATCTAAAAAAGAATTAAATCTTTTGGCGACTAAATATTTAGTAGCCATTTAAAAACACTTTTGGTGACTAAATATTTAGTCGCCAAAACATAAAAATTATATTATAGGCGACTAAAACTTTAGTAGCTAAAAAAAATTAGATTTTAGGCAACTAAACTATTTAGTAGCCAAATAACAAATCGGACTTTAGGTGACTAAACATTTAGTAGCTAAAAAAAGTCAGATGAACAAAAAAAAAATATTCGCGACTAAAACTTTGGTCACCCTAGATACTTGAAGTTTTGGTGACAAAAAATTTTAGTAGCTGAAAATGCGATTTAAATTAAATTAGTAGATTTTGGCGACTAACAGATTAGCAGCGAATTTGGCCTCATCAGCGACTAAAGGTTATTTTGTCGCCAATACCTTTTACTTTTAGCAACTAAAAAATTAGTCGCCATTTGTAGGACTTTTGGCGACTAAATATTTTTTTAGTCGCCAATAGCTTCCTTGACAATCATCCCACGACAAATTCAACGACTAAAATATTTAGTCGGGAAAATGTTTCAACGACTAAAATCTAACTTTTGGCGACTAAAAATTTAGTCACCAAAAGTGCAATTTCTTATAGTGGCATTCACACCAACTCAAATATAAACTTTACATACAATATATGTATATATTTTTTTCCCTAATGTAAGAATTATAAAGATGAACTTTTTATTTATGCAGTTTTTAACAACTAACACAATTTCTTGATATGGTGGTCTAATCAATTTTACACTAACATCTTAGTTACCTAACTCGAAAACAACATGAAATAATGGACATAACAATAATAAATGAAAGTTGTAACATTTTAATTATTATGAAATATGCTTTATAATGATTATGTACGAAACTTTCTACCAATTATAGTTTATTAAAAACAAACTCCATTTGTTTTTCTTGGCTCACTTACAGTATCTCTAAACAAAATTTTGGGTACACCCTTGATTAAATCATCTAATTATAACAAATTCGTAGAATAAAGGGAACGTTTTTCTTTTCCACCATGGGCTACCAGTCTTTTTATTCTTTTTTTAATCTTTATCAGCAAATAAAGGAAAACTTTATTAATGAATTCAAACATAAAATAAATAAGAAGATTTTTATTTTTTGCTGGTAGGTTGACAGTGATCAAGTCTGTGTTATCATCCCTACCTGTTTACTACTTATCCCTGTTTAAAATGCTTGAAGAGATTGCAAAGGAGATCGATAAAATTCAGTCTAGATTCCTTTTTTTGGGGGGGGAGGGGAGGGGGCTGATGCTTTGAGAAAGAAAATACATTTGGTCAAGTGGGGGGAAATAACTCAAAGCAAAAGTAATGGGGGACTAGGCCTTAGAAATGTGAGAACTATGAATGATTGTCTTCTTTTGAAATGGTGGTGGAGATTTGGGTGTGAGAATGGAACTCTCTGGAAATAGGTAATTTGCAGTAAATACCCTGAGGTTGGTGGAGGTTGGTTGTCTTTGCCTGTAACAAGCACAAGGTTGTCTATGGTCTGGAGGGATATCTTGGGGGTTAGCGGAACTTACCCTGAGCTGATAGAATTTTCTAAGGACAATACAAGACTTATTGTTGGTGATGGAAGAGAATCAAAATTTTGGCTAGATAATTGGGTTGGTTCTGGGTGCTTAAAAGATGCTTTTCCTAGATTATTCTGTTTGTCCCTTGATAAATGTGAATCAGTAGTCGTGGTTAAAAGCAGAAGATGTGGAAATGAAGAGTGGATTTTGGGTTTCAGGAGAAATTTGTTTCAATGGGAAATTGAAGAATCAAAGAGGCTGATGGTGTTGCTACTAAATGCACCTACTTTAAGGGATGGAGTGCTGGACATTTTGAGTTGGAATGCAGATAAGACTGGTAAGTTTACTATTGCCTCTACCTACAAAAGGAATGAATTTCCATCTAATGTTTTTACACAAATAGGGAAATTCATTTGGAGGAATATGGCTCCACTGAAGGTGCAATTCTTTGGGTGGTTGGCATAGAAAGGGAGACTCAAGACAACATGTTACCTTCAAAGAATTGGAGTCCTCAGTGCTGCTGTAAATGTTAACTATATTTTCTGTAGAAATGAAATCGAAACTGTGAATCATGTGTTACTGTATTTTCCTTTTAGTTGGAGGATCTAGTCCAATGTTCTTAATTGGTGGGGAGTCTCTTGGGTGATGCTGGGGTCAGTGATTGGTCTCTTGCAGTGGTGGGCTGGTTATAGTCATAAAAAAGGGTGAGGGTCATTTGGAATGTCATACCACTGGCTGTGTTCTGGTCCATCTGGAGGTAGATGAATGACAGCCTCTTTAACGGTACACTGGTGGATTTTGAAAGGTTGTGTGATATTATCAAGTTAAGGATTGCATTGTGGCTCAAAGCTTCTTACCCTTCTCTTTGTTACTCAGTCAATGAGATTGTGTATAATCTCAAGCAGGTGTTAGTCTACATATTAAATAACTGGTGAAACTCTGCCTTCTGAACAGGGGTGTGTTCTGTTTATCTGTTCTGCATGTGGATGTTCTTCTATCTTTGTTGTCTGGTTCTGTGGTGGATTGGGTTTGTGCTCAGGTGTTGTGCTTGGTCTAACCAATTAGTCTTCTGCTCTTTGTCTAGTTAGTTGTTGGTTTGAATCGGTTGTTGGTCTAAATGGAGTTCATGGCAGCAAAGGCTTGGTTGGTTGTTTACTGCTAGTGCTGTGTGTTGAACTACTGATGTTTGCATTGGTCTCATAACTGTTGATGCTGCTGGTGTTGCTGATGTCTGCCTTGATGAAGTTTTTGATGTTGTGCTCAGGGGTGCAGTACTCAGTTCTAGATTTAGTGCTTAACTCTACCAGCTTCGTGCTTGGGGTTGCTTTTTGGTGGTCATAGGTGTTTTTGTTCTGTTCTTGCTATCTGTTTGCTTGTTTTGCTCCGTTTGTTGGTTTCTCACCAACTTTGAGCTTGGAGTTCTGTGCTAGCAGATGATCGGGTGTGCATCTTGGTGCCAACCTTGTAGGGATTCGGGTGTTACACAGTGATGCTCTTTGCAGTCTTTTCTTTATTGATGTACTTTTTCAAACTTTGTATGTTTTTCCATCAATAAAGCTTTCTTTTGCTAATAATAATTATTAAAAAAAACATACATCAATAAAGTAAAGCGGGAGCAAACAACATCAAACAACCCATCCTAATCCCAACTAACTTGGCACAAGATGACTACACAATCAACTGCTAACTCAATCCTAAGTTGGTGAGGCACCAACAAGAAGAATGGAAAAACCGAAAACAAAAAAAACATAGTTCCCAAAGGACCTCTCAACCCCTACAATACACACATTAATATGACTGAGATTGTAAATGAAATCACTAATAGGGTATTGCCACTCCATTGATTATGATCTAAGCCAAAGTGTCACCCTAGCTTTTATAAGATCAAAGATTTCCCATATATCAACTTTAGCATCATTGAACATACATTCATTTCTTAGCTTCCATATAGACCATAGAGTGACAAGAGGAGCAGTTCTCCAAATCTTCTTCTCTTTCTTCTTAAACTTACCACCCTCTCACCAATGCAACAAACAATCAATTGTGCCAGGAATATCCCATTGCAGACCGCACCACTTTAACAAGGATGACCATAAATTCCACACAAAGAGGCAATGTAGTAGCACATGAAACACCGATTCCTCATCATTTTTACAAAAGCAACATAAGGTAGAGATACCTCCAATAAGAACCCTTATTCTCTGTAAGAATACAAAGGTCTTGACCTTATGCTTTCAAGCAAGCCAACCAACGAATTGAACTTTAGGAGGTAAAATATTATTCCAAAGCATTTTACTAGAACTGAGATGATTTCCCAACACTGACTGAACAAAGATTGTCTAGAGAAGATATTGAAAAAATACCTGACGATGTGGCTATCCACTTTGGGTAATTAACTCTCTCCAAATTGACTGAAGGGCTAGATGAAATAACAAAGACTAATATCAGAATTTCCAACCTTTCCCACTTAAAACATTCCCTCCTAGGTAGTATGTTCCACTCCCCAGAGGTTGCCTTTAGATCAAAAAAACAAGCTAAGTGCACCTTTCTTCTCCCTAGAAAAGCTGAACAATCTGGGAAACTCTTTTCTCAAGCAGTGGGAATCACACCACTTATCCTTCCAAAACCTTACCCTACAACCATCACCCACCATTATTTTAAATTGTTCAGAAAGCAACCCAGTAAATCAAGGTTGTAAGTGGCCACTAAGTTAATTTTAGTCCATAACCTTGACTGCCTATTGCTAACAACATGAGATGGCAGCCAACTGCACTCCTCAAGATTCTATTTGTTGCAGATCACTCCCCTCCACAAAGTTTTAGTCTAACTTGCAAACTTGCACCACCATTTAAATAACAAGCAAGAATTAGCAACTCTAATCTTTCTAATGTCCAAACCACCTACATCAATACTTTTGGTCACATCCTCCCATTTGACTATGTGAACCTTTCTTTTAAGATTAGAACCACCCCATAAGAAGGTTGCTTGAATTCTTTCAAAATCCTTGGCCACTCTCTTAGGCATTCTAAATAGAGATAAGTAGTAGATTGGTGAGCATGAAAGGACTAACTTAATTAGAGTCAACCTACCTACAAAGGACAGCATCCTCCTCTTCCAACCAACCAGCCTCTTTTTAACTTTATCTAGAACTAGTTTCCAAGTTTTTCACCTGCTAGGATTTTCCCTCAATGGAAGATCAAGATAATTAAATGGTAATGAACCAACCTTACAGTTAAGTTTAATAGCAAAATCTGCTAAAAGATCATCCTCCACACCCATCTCATAAACCACACTCTTATATGATAGTTTATTTTCAGCCCAGACACTAGCTCAAAACATCTTAGAATCCTCTTTATATTAACTACTTCCAATCCATCTGCCTCACAAAATAAAATAAAATCATCAGCAAATTGCAAATGGGACACAAGGACTCCATTTACCCCAACCCTCACTCACTTGATTATTTCCATCTCCAAAGTTGTGGACAGTAGCACATTGGGTCCTTCTACCACTATATTGAATATGAAAGGAGAGAGAGGGGGGCACCTTGCCTTAGCCCTTTTTGGGAACATAATTCATCAGTAGGAGAGCCGTTCACTAGGATTGATAACCTAGCTGAGGAAACACACTCTCTGATCCATGAGATCTATCTATCACCAAAGTCAAATATTGACAACATTGAGAGAAGGAATTCCTAATTGACTGAATCATAGGCCTTTTCAAAGTCAAGTTTTGATATCACACCCTTTCTCTTTTCCTTTTTTCCACCCATCAACCACTTCATTTGCTATTAGGACTCCATCCAAAATATTTTTGCCACTTAAGAAAATAGATTGAGCCTTACTAATTATATCTAGCAAAACTTGTTTTAATCTATTTGATAACACCTTAGTTAGAATCTTATAAATTGAACCCACTAGATTAATGGGTCTGAAATTTGCCAAGCCCACTGCATTCTCTTTTTTAGGGATTACGGTTATAAAAGAACTATTTATACCTCTGACCAATCTGCCACGAGTGTGGAAATCCTTCATGACTTTGATGAATTCTCCCTTCATTATCTTCCAATGCTTCTGAAAGCATAATAGATTAAAACCATATAGGCCTGGAGCTTTATTTCCTTCGCAATTTTTAATAGCGACCCCTATCTCTTCCTTTGAAAATTCTACTTCTAGCATTTCAAAAGCCTCACTATTCCTCACCGATCTGAAATCACTATCTAGAGTTGGTCTACTTTTCCACTCCTTAGAAAAAATATTTGATGAAATCCAAGCATACCTCTTGTTCGACTTTCATAGGCTCTTTATACACCCTATGCCCAATAGTAATTGAGTTGAGCCAGTTCCTGCTCTATCTACTAGTGGCCATAACATAGAAATATCTATTGTTTCTATCATCCTTCAATGACCAATCTAATCTTGCTTTTTGAAGCGACATCCATTCTGTCCATTTGCTTAATTTCCAAGCCTCACAAGTCACCTCTCTTCTTCTTGCCTTCTTAGATTCAACTAGATCTTTGACTTTTGCTAACAAATCAAAACTGTTCAATTCATCCTTTATTAGTAGCCGTAAGTTTGATTGTGACATCCACAAAGACCTCTCTATTCCACTTTCTCAAAGCCTCTCTTAGCAATTTAAGTTTACTATGGATTATGAATCCAACCCAACCAACTACATTAGCCTCCTTTTCAAACTTTCTCCAGAAAAGCCGAGAGTTGATAAGGGTGTAAAATCCACACATTGATGAATCTAAATAGTCTAGGGTCCCAATCCTTACCATCCTCCATGTAACATGCCCGAGGGGTACTCGCGCGCGTTAAACAGTTTGGACTCTCGAGATCTCTTTGATCTAGTCTCACTAGCGCAATGTGAAATATAGATGAGATTCCCGATTTGGCAACTTTTAGAAAATCCATTTTATTGCAAGACCTTTTGCTAGAAATGGACTGCGTCATCAGATCTCAAAGTCGCCATGGAAAATTAGGAAACCCATGACTTGTGCCAAGGCCACTGTTCGTCATAACCAAGTTGTCTCGGTTTGAAACCTTAGGTATGAGAAGGGAAGGTCATTAATTGAGCAACCCCACTCACCCGATCAAAAGATCAGCCTTTACTAAACTATGATATGAATTTTATTTATTTTATATGTTCATATTTCGATTATTTAATAAATCCTAAAAATTCCTATGTGAAGCATACAAGTATAGACTATATCATTTATTTTGGAATAATTTGATTTCATGTAGTTTTGAAAGAGTTTTGGATATGTACAACCCAAATAAATTGAGTTTACAAACATGAAAATCAACACTATTCTAAATTAAAAGACACAACCTCCATCCACTGGCATTCATACAGTTATATCAAGCAAGCAAGTAGCCACATGGTAGGATGCTTGACCATAATAAGAAAAACGCACACAAACGGGATGCTAAAGCATAAAAATTTACATATTTACTGACGTCCCTTGAACAGCTACAAAACAAAGTTAGTAAAACATGCATGATCTTTTATACAAAATCCTAATGCAATTCACTCATGAGATACAACTAAAGATTCGGCTTCTAAGATATGATATGTGAATCATCTCAAGAACATGAGGTAGCGCATATAATCACATAGGAATTGATTAAATCCACAAATGCAAACTTAGCTGAATCAAGATGCATGAAACATAGATGCAAAGCATGGATATAACAACAAAAAATAAAATAAAATAAACATGATGCATATTTACAAATAAGGAAAGCAAGTAAAATAACGGGATAGAAAGAAGTGGGCGGGAAATTATTACAATACTTTGAATAAATTATTACAAACTAAATTAGAGGGGGGGAGAATATTACAACCAAAAAAAAAAAAAAAACTCACAATACACTCAAAATAAAATGAAGAAAAGAAAAAAAAAAGTTTCATGTGCCATGGAAACCACCGGAACTTGGTTAACATCGGAGGACAACGCCGTCTTGTCCAAAAGAAGCTAATCGGCCGGCCAAATAGGCCGGCCGGCCAACTAGGCCTAACAAAACCTGTCTTATTGTGAAACCAAGAAAATGAACAAACAAGAAATATGTAGGTGGCTCAACTAACCACTACCGGTTAGATTAAAAACAAGAAAACAAATATAAAATAAAAAAGTGCAAACTTACAACAAAACTAACATGAACCTGTAGCTCACCTTTTTCGTACCCCCTTTCGGAAGGTTTGAAAGAAAGCCCTACAGTTTGGACTCCTGCGGTTTTGAATCTAATCTCACAAGTGCAATGTGAAATTGATAAACAGCAAAGAGTCCAAATCCGAAAAATCGTTTGGAAAATTGATTTCAGGATCAAAAATGCAAAAAATGGACTGCTTTGCCAGATATAGAGTTGTCACCTAAATATTTTATTTTGAAAAAATTTAGAAAACCCATGACTCGTGCCAAAGGCCATGTGTTCATCATCACCAAGGTTGCCTCGGCTCGGGAACTTAGGTACGAGAGGGGAAGGTCAAGAATTGAGCACCCCTGCTCACCCGATCAAAGATCGGCCTCTACTAATCATGATATGATTTTTTATCAACATTATGTGCTCTTGTTCCGGTTATTATGCTAGCATTACTACGTGATGCGCGCATTCAAGTATAGACTAGTTTGCTTAAGTTGAAACAATTCAATTTCATGTTTGTTTTGCAAAAAGGGTTTGATTTTGCCACCTCAAGTGGGCTTAAAGCTTTGCGAATTTGCCACTCAACAAAGTGGGCTTAAAACTATGAATTTATTGAATCGTTCCAATTCAAACAACAAGCCTTCAGCCATAGGCACTCAATCAGTTTAGCAAGTAAGCATTTAGCCACATGGCAAGCATGCTAGTTATGGCAAGCACTCACACTCATGCAAGTATGCTAAGGCATTAAAAACTCACATAGTACTCCAAGCCAAGAAAATATGAGTTAGAAAAATATGCATGTTCCTAACTATACAAAATGATTAATGCAACACATGCAATATGCAATTACTAGGTTCGACTACTAATATGGCATGTGATTCAATTTGATAACTTGCGGTCTAAGCACGTATTCAAAGAAGTATCAAAATGACAATGCAATTTGAATAATGCGCTGAGCCTCGATGCATACAATACAAGATGAATGGATGCAAGCATAAGGTATGCTAATTGAAACATGGCCCTAATCTAACAATCAAAAGTAGTTAAATAAAGAGAGAAAGACATGGGGTTGGAAGACATACACATTATTATTTTACGCTCTCACGAAGGAGAGTCCGAATGAATAAGCTAGCTAAGCTAATTAAGCCAAGCTATTTAAACTAGTTATTACAAAACTTGAATGAATAATTAACTAACTATATAAGCTAACTAATTAAGGATTTAACTAAGCTAAACTAATTAAATGTTACAACACAAACTAATTAGCTACAACTAATTAAGCTAAACACAAACTAATTAGCTACAACTAATTAAGCTAATTACATATTACAACATAAGCTAATTAGCTACAACTAATTAAATTACAAAGTCACTAATTAAACTAGTTAACCAAATGACAAATGGCTAATTAAAACTAATTAACTAGTCTGGGAAGCGAAGAAGGCCCATGCATGCTCGATTTCCACTCGAAGAACATCCATTGTCTGCCTTCGAAAGCCCCTGTTTGCACAACTCTTGCACTATGTCCTTGTCCAGATCAACTTTGCCATGTTTCACAAGCACACTACCCAAAATTCACTGGTGGCCGGCAGGCCAGAAGTGGTGGCCGACCGGCCACCATTGAGGGGTTGTCGTCCAACGCTGATGGCCTGCCGACCAGTAATAGTGGCTGGCCGGCCACTGATGACTCATCTTTTTTTGCTGCAACAGAGGGCAAACAGGGCAAAGAGAGAATATTTTCACAGGTTGTATGTATTGTGTATCACTCCTTATCATCAAAACATCTCAAAGAAACAATACACTTGGTTTCAAAACCATCAATCAAGCAATTTTATTGCATGATAGCCAAAAAACCAAGGTGTACAAGTTAATAAATGCACAAATAAGACCAAAAGGACCATCACCCTATCATGCATGATCAAGGGCAATAGAGACATAGGAAACTTGGCACATTTCATCACTTTGAGTATGAAATGTCGTAATTTTCCTTGTGTTCAATTAACGTCCGATTGAACACATCAAAACAGAATCAAAATTTTATCTTGCTCACTTTTAGTTTCAACTTTATTCATTTTAAATTACCAACCATTCATTAACCAATTAAGTTCGTTGGTGGTAAGTCCTCTGACGAGAAGGAAGTGTCAAACAAGGGGTAGTTTAAGGCAAGAGAGAGGTGTCATGCCGTTGGTAATGAACCCCCAAAAAAGGATTAAACCATTAAGCAATGAACCTCAATCTCAAGCTTAAGCTATCCTAAGGTTGAAACAACCCTCAAAGCAAATAAAGAGTGAAGAAGTGAGGGAGATTGCAGAGATTATAAGTGTTGAAATGAAGTGAGAAAAGTACTAAAACATGCAATCAACTCAAACAAGTGGTGCCTAAAGATCTAAAACACCAAGCTTGTGAGGACTATTACACTAAAGGCATGCAAAACAAGAGTCAAATGTAATAAACAACCCAAAATACAGTTAAAATAGAGCCTAAAACATGTTGGAATTAAGCTACAAAAGGCTAGAAAATTAAGCTAACACATAGAGTTAACTAGGCTAGCCAACAAGACACAAGGAGGGAAGGCTAACCCCTCCAATTTTGGACTTCAAAACATGATTTTTTTCCATTGAAAATACTGTGAAATTCAGTGCTAAAAGCCCACAAAAAGATAGTTTGAAGGTGAGAAACAAAGGTGAAAAAGCCTTAAAAGCAAGGAATAAAGAAGGGTGAGACACCCCTCTAACCTTAAATGGCCTAAAATACCAATTTTAGTCCACAAAAATAGAGTTTTTTACAGACCAAAAACAGTTCAAAAAGATTAGAAAACAAGTATACTAAGCAAGCTTAAAAGACAAGTAGTATACCTCTTGAAGCAAAAAACAATTTTAGGCACTAACTCAAGCTAAAACCACTTTCAAAAGCTCCAAGATGGCTTTAAGAAACCTCAGCTCAAAGATGATCAACTTTGGTTAAAGTAGTGCGTGTAAAAGTGTAGTGTAACTATGCAAGTGTGTACAAATTTGCAAGAGAGAGAGAGAGAGAGAGAGAGAGAGAGAGAGAGAGATAAATTTTTGTTCCAAAATTTCTAACCCTCAAAAATGGGGGAGGAGACCCCATATATATAGATAAACAAGCATTTGGCTGAGAAAAATCCATCCATACACGTGTGTGGAGATGAAGACAATTGTGCCAACAGTTGGAACAACTATCAACAAAATATCTGAAAAAACACAGTGGTGGCCAGCAGGCCACTAGTGATGGTCGGTAGGCCACTTGAGTGGCCGGTAGGCTCAATTGGTGGCCGACAGCCACCAGGGGTTGCAAGCTTGAAAGTTTTGGTCCAAAGTAGGATACAAAATGAATGGGGTTTGAAGGCTCAAAGACAGGGCATTCCACCAAGGACTTCGGGCACTAAAATGAGCACAAAAAGTCACAATCATCGAGTGCACAAGCGATGACGTCCAAGTCTTGGGGACGATAAAAAATGGGGTGTCTACAGTTGCCTCTCTTTGACAGAACTCAGAAGTCATGAAATGACGCAAGTGAATGTCAAAGCCCAGAGACGACCCATTTTGACAAGGTCGAAAGACTTTGACAAACAAACAAGACAGAAAACAAATGGTTGCACCCGCAGGTTGCCTATGTATCCCTTTACAAGGAATCAAGCCAGCATAGTTCTGGGGCAAAATGCAAACAAAGTAAAACGCAAAAACATAACTTATGATCATACAATGAGGCAGTGCAATGAAACATTTAAATGTAAATGCAATGCAATGAAAATGCCACATTTAAACAAATCAAAACAATGTATAGTAACCTCAATCATGAAAAGAAGAGTAAATAAACACGTCACGCATGGGAAACATGAGCCAAACCACATTTCATGCAGAAAGGATGAAAGAAAATTATGCAGGCTAAACTACGCGTCGTGCAAGAAAGCCGAAGGGCGACGTAACCATCGGGCACACCCGAGGTCTCAACCGAGATCCTAACATGTTGCACGTGAGAGGAGAAAAAGGATGGTGTGAACATTGGGACATACCCGAATGTTTTTAACTGATTTGCAAACAATCCTAACGCATCTCACACGAGAGGAGGAGAGGTGGTGTGAACACCGGGCACACCCGAACGTTTTTAACCGAAGGGTGGTGTGAACACCGGGAAGCACCCGAATGTTTTTAATCGATTTGCAATCGTAACGCGTCTCATGCGAGAAGAGGAAGTGGTGGGGTGAACATCGGGACACACCCGAATGTTTTTAACCGAGTGGTAATCCTAACGCGTCTCACGCGAGAGAAGAAAGGGGTGTGTGTGAACACCGGGACACACTTGAATGTTTTTAACCGAGTGGTAATCCTAACGCGTCTCACGCGAGAGAAGGAAGGGGTGGTGTGAACACCGGGACGCACCCGAATGTTTTTAATTGAGTGGCAATGCTAACGCCTCTCACACGAGAGGAGGAAGAGGTGGTGTGAACACCGGGACGCACCCGAATGTTTTTAACCGAGGGGGGTACAATCCTAACATGTCTCACACAAGAGGAGGAAGGGGTGGTGTGAACACCGAGACGCACCCGAATGTTTTTAACCGAGTGGGGTAACAATCCTAAAGTGTCTCACGTGAGAGGAGGAAGAGTAAAAGGAAGCGATCCGAAGGGCATGAATGATTTTACTTGGAACTCCTCTGAATGAACCATACATACAATATCGTGCATTTCCTCGAATGAACCGTACATACAATATTGTGAATATATAAGAAAGAACCTTAACAAGTGTGATACAGTAAGGATGCATGTTCTATGCAAGACAAACAACCGAGATACAAAGGCATGTTTCATGCGAGAAACAAAAACTGAAGCATATGGTATGCATGATTTGTAATGGGAGCATATTCTATGTGTGATTCAAAAGCGGATGCACATTCCATGTATGATTCAAAAGCGAATGCATATTCCATGCACAATTTAAAACAAATGCATATTCCATGCGACAACGTGAAATACATATGCAACAACATGAAATACGTATTCTATACACCAATGGAGAAATGCATATTCATGCACCAAAACGAAATGCATATTCCACGCAAGGTACAAAGCATAACAAAACAAATCCAATAGCAAACTTTCGATTTACCTCCCTGAAGAGTTACAATATGTTTAAAGGATACACCTCGTTCATGTTGACAAGTGACGAACATTACGCATCGAAAACACAGTTTTGAGCTTCCGCGGAGACATTCTGAATCCAACAGTGAACAATCCCTACACTTCTTGGAAACCAAGGACACAAGACAGCATCAGGACTCCAAGGGAAGCCATAGGATACTTGCTGGCCACAACAGGAGGCCGCCGGCTACTTGCTGGCCTTTCATACCCTTTACCGGCCACCCGTGGTAGATTCGGGGCATTCTTGTCTTTTTGGCTCGGCTCTTTAAATATAGGGCTTGGCACTTCATTTCCACACAACCCCACATCCGAAATTCTTCCCTCTCTCTCTCTCTCTTTCTCTCTAGGTGCTCCTTCTCTCTAGATCCACGCTTTCTACACGTTTTCCAACACCCCACGCGAAGTTTGTTCACTAAATCCTCTTTGTTTCCTCCGTTTTGAACCGATTGAAATTTGATTTCGGCGCCTTTTCCTTCACTTTCACCATTCTAGGCTTGTTTTCCTCGAGTTTTTCTTGGGTTTGGTACACTTTTCTCAACTTTGACTTTTCCTTCCACTTTCTCTCTCCTAGGGTTTGACTTTTTCCAAGTTTGTCCTTTTTCCTCCATTTTCCTCATTTTTCACCACTTTCGCATCTTCTTTCTAGATGGCGGATGGTTTACCCCATGACGGAGCTCCATTCGAGATTCCACCTCTGGCAGAGATGGAGGCCGAGCTTGAGCCCGAGATACTACCCCTAGGAGTTCGGCCCTATGATCAGGCGACATACCCTCCTCAGATACATGTGCTACCTCCTGGGGGTATCAGGTACTTCAGAGAATTTGCACGACGTGCACTGAAGGACCTCTTGCTACGAGGGCCAAACTCCCATTTATCTTATGGTGCCACCGAGGTATACACTCTATTCTCACATTTTCTTCAGCGTACATTGCATTTCTTACTTTAACTGCATTATTTACTTCAACTGTAATGTTTACACTGCATTTCTTTGCCTTAATCACACTTTTGCACTGTATTTCTTACACTGCCTTTTCGTCTGCCTATTCTCATATCAATGTATATCACTACTCTGATCACAGAAGGACTCTCGTTCTATTAGGGGCTATGGAGCCACGTCTGCGAGGGACTGGTATATGGAGCACCCTGTCGGTGTGTGCCACATCATTGACGAGGCCAGCTTCAGCTTATTCTGCACGGGGCTATCGCGCCATATCGCGAGTCG
Source organism: Camellia granthamiana (assembly GCA_036172215.1). Taxonomy (NCBI): domain Eukaryota; kingdom Viridiplantae; phylum Streptophyta; class Magnoliopsida; order Ericales; family Theaceae; genus Camellia; species Camellia granthamiana. Next base: position 107,108,365 of record CM069909.1, on the reverse strand, counting down.
ACCACTTCTCGGTGTATTGGTGGAGCGGTGGTGGGATACCACCAACTCCTTCCACTTCTCCATCATTGGGGAGATGACGATGACTCCCTCAGACTTCACCATGCTCACAGGCGTAGAAGTAGGGGGTAATCTGATCTTTTATGATATGGACATGGGCGAGTGGGAGGCTGCCTGGCTACACTTGCCAGGAGCACGCCCTCCTCTCTTCTGACCAGGGATGGTACGATATAGCTGGTTTGTCGAGCGTTTTCGAGGGAGAGAGCTAAAGACCCTAGAGGAGACCAGGTACTACGCCCGGAGCTTTTTGATGTTCCTCCTCGGTACCACTTTGTTTGCGAACGGGTGGAATACTGTAGGGTTGTATCTCTTGAGCGCCCTGGTGGACTTATCCCAGGTCCGACTCTATGATTGAGGCGGCGCCGGCCTTTCCACATTGTATGGCCATATGAGCTCCACATCCCGCAGGAGGGGAGACAGAGTTGGGGGCTATTGGCGAGCTTGAGAGGTACGCCTTACATCTCTGGTTTACATTTTCTGTCTTCTATTTCTGTGCTTTCTGCTTTGCACTTTCTATACACTGCATACTGCATTGTTCACATCTATACACTGTGCTTTCTGCATTGCACATCCTACATTCTTTGTATCTGTACACTCTGCACGCTGTACTAGATATTCTACTTTCTACATCTCCATTTGTATCTTCTATACATTGTATACTCATTGTTGCCTTTTCTTTGCAGCTATAGGTATACGCATATTTCCCAACCCTTGCTGCAGAGCCAGAGGTTGAGATGCTCATGTTGTGTCATATTCTCATTGATACGATGGCAGATGCCTGCGGAGGACCCGAGAGACCTTCACATTCTTTTGCCGGTACTTCGACACAGTGACTGCGACGGAGGTAACATGAAACTCACAGTTATTTTTTCTTTATCCACAACTAACGACGACTAACCATCTACGTATATCCCCTATTTGCAGATTGCTTGGCAGCCTTGGGCGTTGATGCCAGTTGAAGTTAGAGATCAGTATGCCAGTGCCTGGGGGGCATCCCGTTTTCGACTTCTGCTAGAGGGCCTGGTGTGCTGAGCCTGGTTTCTAGGCAAGCAATTTATGCGCCAGACCATGGGCTTGCCGCAGCCGGTAGTGCCTATGCCTCCTCTAGTATCTATGAGGGCCACGGAGAGCCTCTCCTTTCAGGAGATGATCCAGTTCACGAAGGGCTTCGATGCGGACTACTTCCGCAGGGAGGGAGATTATGCAACCCTCATTTGAACACATTTGATGCCTCCCTTGACGCGTGTTCATGCTCATGCAGGCAAAACAGCAGGTGCCCCTACGGCAGGTAGGACTCGGGCGATGAGGGCCAAGATTGGAGGGGCCTTTCCCGCTGGGCGGGTCACCGATTGGCCAGAGCTTCCGACCTAGTTGACATGTTGGCGGCATACCGGGGATCCCTACTAGGTTCTGATTGATCCCGCGGCGGCCTGGCATGTACTTCTCGGGATTCGAGGCTCGACTCACGTATGAACCACACTATACATTTGCACCCCATAGCTCATTTCAGATATGTTCATTTGCAAATACTGATCATTCAAAATGCATTCGCAGGCATTTTACAAACGTCCAGATTTGACAACTTCTAGAAAATTCATTTTATTGCAAGACCATTTGCCAGAAATGGACTGCGTCATCAGATTTCAGAGTCATCACCTAATATATTTGGAAAATTAGGAAACCTATGACTCATGTCAAGGCCACTGTTTGTCATAACTAAAGTTGTCTTGGTTCGGAACCTTAGGTATGAGAAGGGAAGGTCATTAATTGATCACCACCACTCACCCAATCAAAAGATCAGCCTTTACGAAACCATGATATGAATTTTATTTATTTTATATATTCATATTTTGATTATTTAATAAATCCTAAAAATTACTATGTGAAATATACAAGTATAGACTATGTCATTTATTTTGGAATTATTTGATTTCATGTAGTTTTTAAAGAGTTTTTGAGATGTACAACCCAAATAAATTGAGTTTACAAACATGAAAATCAACACTATTCCAAATTAAACGACACAACCTCTATCCACTGGCATTCATACAGTTATATCAAGTAAGCAAGTAGCCACATGGTAGGATGCTTGAACATAATAAGAAAAATGCACACAAAAGGGATGCTAAAACATAAAAACTTACATATTTACCGACGTCTCTCGAACAGCTACAAAACAAAGTTAGTAAAACATACATGATCTTATATACAAAATCATAATGCAATTCACTCATGCGATGCAACTAAAGATTCGGCTTATAAGATATGACATGTGAATCATCTCAAGAACATGAGGTAGCGCACATAATCACATAGGAATTGATTAAATCCACAAGTGCAAACTTAGCTGAGTCAAGATGCATGAAACATAGATGCAAAGCATGGATATAACAACAAAAAAGAAATAAAATAAACATGATGCATATTTACAAATAAGGAAAGCAAGTAAAAGAACGGGATAGAAAGAAGAGGGGCGGAAAATTATTACAACACTTTGAATAAATTATTACAAACCAAATTAGAGGGGGGGGGGGGAGAGAATATTACAACAAAATAAAAAAATAAAAAAAAACTCACAATACACTCAAAATAAAATAAACAAAAGAAAAAAAAAGTTCCATGTGCCTTGGAAACCACCGGAAGTTGGTTAACATTGAGAGACAACACCGTCTTGTCCAAAAGAAGCTAACCGGCCGGCCAAATAGGCCACTGGCCAACTAGGCCTAGCAAAACCTATCTTATTGCGAAACCAAGAAAAGGAATAAACAAGAAATATGTAGGTGGCTCAACTAACCACTACCGGTTAGATTAAAAACAAGAAAACAAATATAAAATAAAAAAAGTGCAAACTTACAACAAAACTAATATGAATCTAAAACAAGAAAACAAATATAAGGTAGAATATGCAAGATTACAACAAAACTAATATGAGACTAATACAAGAAAAATATTAGCTAGGAAATGCAAGATTACAATACAATTACTATGAAACTAAAACAAGAAAGCAAATATAAGATAGAACATGCAAGATTACAACATGAACTTAAAACAAGAAAGCAAATATGAGGTAGAACATGCAAGATTACAACAAAACTAATATGAAATTAAAGCAAGTGAATAAAAATAAATAAATAAATAAATAATTATGAGTTAAACAAACCACTTAGATTACAACAATAACACACTATGAAATTTAAAGTAAGAAAATAAATATGAGATAAACAAACCACATGGATTATAACATAACACTATGAAATAAGAAGTAAGAAAATAAATATGAGATAGAAAATATAAGAAAATGAAAGACTAGAAATTCACCTTCCAAAGAAAGATCGAACTTCTCGATTTCCAAACTTCCTTTTGATCACCCTCAAGTTTAGGAAGTGTGTTCTCAATCCTCAATTTGAAATTAGAATGGAACTCTGCGTATGTATGGTGGAAAAGTGGCTAACTCTTTTTTTTTTTTTTTTTTTTTTTTTTTTCACTTTCAACAACACTCACTGTTTCCTTTGATCAATCACTACTAAAATTTAGCTATTTCAGAATTTTTGGAGGAGTTTTGGGTGTAGGAAAGATGGAATTTCAGTTTGTATGGAAGGTATGAGGTGTATATGGAAGATAGGAGTATTTTTGGCTCAAAAACTCAAATTTTCTCTTTTTTTCACCATTTTTTCTATAATTTTCTCTATAATTTCGTGGTCCTCTTTCTCTCTTACAATATGATCATTCTATATAGGCAATGAGGGAGAGTGAAGGTTAAAAGAAGGTGGGAGACAAGAATGTGATAGGAGGCCAAACTTTCAAGGTGGTTGCATGGGATACTTCTTTACAGATGCAAACAAAACCTCTTTTTGACAATGGGGGATGAGTGGAGATAATGGAGGATGAGTGGGTGCACTTGAATGGATCAGAAAATAGGTAAATGAGGTGTCCCAGCCGAACCAAAACCAAGAAAAACGGGGCTGCTATTGTTTTGGGCCGAGTCAACAAAATCTGTTGTTAAGCCCAATTTCAAATGGGCATATCTCCCTTAGATGGACTTGGTTTTAAGTGGTTCTTGGGTCTAAATTGAAGCCCAAGAAGTCTAATTTCCAATGGTGTGGTCTCACATCTAAATTCCAAGTGTAAAAAGAGATATGCCTAATTTATTGAAGGCTATTAATTTTACTCAAGCCAGGTCAACAAAATCTGCTCTTACGCCCAACTTCAAATGGGCATATCTTCCTTATCTGGACTTGGTTTTAGGTGATTCTTGGGTCTCAATTGAAGCCCCAGAAGTCTCCTTTCCAATGGTTATGGCCTCACATTTAAAATCTAAGTGTACAAAGAGATATGACTAATTGAGTGAAGGATGTTCATTTCTCTTAGGCCAGGTCAACAAAATCTGCTTTCAAGCCCAATCTTCAAATGGGAATATCTCTCTTGTCTGGACTTGGTTTTAGGTGATTTTTGGTTCTAAATTGAAGCCCTAGAAATCTCCTTTCCAAGGGTGGTGGCCTTACATCTAAATTCTAAGCGTACAAAGAGACATGCCTAATTTAGTAAAGGCTGTTCATTTTCTTCTTAATGATTTGATGCTCATTCTTTTCCTGAACCAGTTTTCTTCCATCCCCTCCTATTTCCTTCAAGTCCAAACCTATCCAAACCTATAAAGAAGATGCTTTTTTAAATATTTTTTCAAAGAGTTCACCTCCCTTCCATTTATTTCCACTTTGTTCTTCACTCGGTTTATTGCAAAGTGCAATATTTTAATTGAAATGGGAGCCTCGGAACATCGTAGAAACATTTTAAAAAATATTTTGAAAAGAGGATTTTAAGGTCTAAAATAATTTGCCCAAATTAGGGCGTAAGGTTGGGATTAAAACTCAAATTCTATCTCTCTTCTGAGGATTCTATGAGAAATACATTTTGATTGTCATCATTGGGTAATCAACAGAAAGCGCCCAAGTCTTAGGGCCGGTCAAAATGGGGTATCTACACTCCATTAAACCATCATTTATAAAGACGGAAAGAGAAGACAAAGGGAGATGGAGTAGAAGAGTTAGGTGTTGTGTTATGGAAAGAGAGTCAAATGCAAAGTTTTTTGCAAGGAAGATGAAGATAGAGAGGACAAAAAGGTAATGTTTCTTTATAATGTGAGGGTAAGAAGATATTTTTACTTAATTTGTTAGCTTAGTTAAGAGAAAAACATTGACACAAAGTGAAATGTAATTTTTAAAACATAGAGGAGAAATTTATATTAAGAAACATTAGGGGTGTCAATGTAATTTGTCATTTTTTAATAGATAGTAGTTGTAATGGTAACAACGTTCAATCTAGATTCTCTATTATTTGAGAACATGTATCGTTTTGAAAAACTTTTATAATTTACGAGGTTTTGGTGCATAAATAATGAGTTAATGTGAGTTGTTAAGAGTTAGTATTTGGGGTAAATTACACTTTGCCCTCTTAAATTTTCACCCATTTTTCACTTTGACCCTTTAAGTTGGACTTTCTTTTTTTTTTTTCATTTTGGCCCTTCATGTTTATAATCCTTCCCACTTTGGCCCTTTAAGTTTGATTTATCCCACTTTGATCCTTCATGTTTGCAATCCTTTCCACTTTACTCCTAGACTAACTTCTATCCAAAAAACTAATAGAATATGCCACATTACCAACACATCAGCTCCATGTGTGATGTAAAAAATTTACTAAAGATGCAAAAAATGAAAATAGAAAACAAAAAAACTAGATTTTTTTTTTAGTCTTTAGTGAACTGTTTTTTCAAATTTATTCATAAACATTATTACATTATAGATGCATTTAGATTAGATGCACCTAAAAAAATAAAAACAAATTTAACTAAAAAAGAAAAAACTTTACTAAAGACGAAAAAAATAGTAATATACTGACTCAAACACCTGTATTGTCAATTCTAAAATGAAAACTTTACTATCATTTTTTTCGTCTTCAGTGAATTTTTTCCCTTTTTTCAATTGAATTTATTTTTATTTTTTTAGGTGCATCTAATCTAGATGCATATATAATGTAATAATCTTTATGAATAAATTTGAAAAAAAAAAAAGTTCACTAAAGACTTAAAAAAAAAAAATTCAAATTTTTATTTTTTTTTTCTATTTTTCATTTTTGCATCTTAGTGAACTTTTACATCACACATAGCGCTGATGTGTTGATGATGTGGCAAATTTTGTTAGTTTTTTGAATGAAAGTTAGTTTAGGAGTAAAGTGAGAAGAATTGCAAACATGACGGGCCAAAATGAGAAGGATTGCAAACATGAAGGGTTAAAGTGGGGAAAAAAAAAATCAAACTTAAAGGGAAAAATGGGAAAGATCGTAAATATGACGGGCTAAATTGAGAAAAATCAAACTTAAAAGGCCAAAGTGAAAACTGAATGAAACTAAAGAAGGGCAAAGTCTAATTTATTATTTTTTTAATAAATAGTAGTTGTAATGGTAACAGTGTTCAAATTATTTGAGAACATGTATCGTTTTGACAAATTTTTATAATTGACAAGGTTTTGGTGCATAAATAATGAGTTAATGTAAGTTATTAATACATGTTTTTAATATTACGTAAGAACAAACATCAATAAAGTAGAGGCAAGGAGCAAAAAAAAAAATGTTTGAATTCATCAATAAAGTGTCATTTTCTTTGCTGATAAAAAAATGTCACTTTTGTGCATATTTTTTCATTAAAAAATGTTAAATTATAAAGTTGTTCAACTCAATGAGTAATCTCAACTAATTAACTTTTAGAGGAAAAATTATAAATTTATTCAGCTCAATGAGTTAATTTCAACTAATTTAGTAATTTTTTCATTAAAAACACTAATGATGTAATTAATTAAACCAAACTGACACAAAATTTAAAATTAAATGTCAAAATCGAGCAAATTAAAAATGTAAAAACCAAAATGACAAAATAAAATAAAATAAAAAAGAGTGTAATTTAATTTATTATTATTGCTCAGAAGGCAGTAACATGATTCTTACTTCTTGGTTACAAATTTGGTAAGCGGCGGGCATGGCAAATGGAAGATGTGGCAATGTGAGCAAAAAATGGGGGCAACGTGTGAAACTGTCTAGCAGTTTGATTACCTAATACTATTATAAAAGTGTGAATAATCTGTCATGTTCATGTTGGAATATTAAAGTGGGTACCAATTCTCAATTAAGATGGATTAAAGTGGGCTTAGATTCTTTGTAATGAAATCTTTACATCACAAAAAGAATTACCAAAAACCATTAAGAATTGAATGAAAAATTGACTCATTAAGTTGGCCTTTTGAAAGAGATGTTGGGAAATGTGTAAAACCTTGTATCCCACATTGATTGTAGATGAGAGTATTGATAGGTATTTAAATCCCTTTTTTTGCCTAAGGGTGTGAGCCCTTTGGGGCATCCAAATTTTCCGAATGAAGGGAGTTATAGATGCTCCAAGGATGGACTTGGACCAAGTCTAAGGTCCAAGTTGGTTATGCAAAAATTGCCACATGCGCACGCCGCCCGCTCGACCGAACCGAACCAAGTCCGTGGGTCGTGGGACTTGAGGGAATGGATTGAGTGTGGGGGTTGCGCTTGGCCGACCCATCTTCATCTTTGTGGGCTGCAGAATTATATACATTACACGGGTGTATAAAATGTGTGTAACTCCTCTATAATGATGATGAATTATTCTAGCAATTTTACAAGTTTAATATAGAATTCATTTCTACATTTGTGATGGGCCTTGATGGAATGTGACTTTTCCTCTCTCCCTCCATATGTATAAAAAGAGGCCCTCTCCTTCCTTTTTCAAGACCCAAAATTTTTGTTCTTCTTGTCTCCAATAGTTTTCTCTAGTTTTATATTTTTCCTAATGAGAGAGTACTGTCATAGTTCTGTTCGCCGAAACTACTCAATCGGTGCATTGCTGTAGTTGGTCCAACCGTCATATCTTGGGAGGCAGACGTCGAACAACCTCTAACACCCAGCCGATGAGGCGACAAATCTGTTTTAAGGATACTGTCTGGTGCAGGTTTCAGTTTGCTTTCCTTTTGCCATTTTATTTTGTTACGTATTTCTGTTCTGTTTGTAATTTCCAACATGTATTCTACTTCTGCAATTTTAATTCCTAAATATGAATCTATTTAGTTACACAATATGTACAACAAACTTAAAACATATTATATACTTTTCATGAATTAGGATGAATAGATTCATATTAATTTGTAATAGTTTGCACTACTCAGATCTATCACCTGGAAAATATTATGTACTGCTGTTTTGGTTTATAGTAAATAATTCAAAACAGTTTCTTGCTACTGTTTTTGGGTGGTTTTTCCACTGTTCTAGTCTTAGACCATGCATGCTACTGTTGTGTTTGCTGTGTGTCCTAGCTTCTTTTTTTTTTTTTTTTGCCGATGTGTGGCCACTATTTGCCATATAGATTGTAAGGCCATTGTTTTGTTTCTCTCACACATCATGATTGTAAATTCAAATGATATGCATGCTGTTGTTTCGTGTTTGGTATAATACATGATTATAGATTAATATGAAAACCTGTTTATTTCTAGTTCTCTAGTGAAATTGCATACATGAAACCCATGATTAGAAGTTTGTTTTTTTTTTTTGGAAAAAAAAAAAAACAGTAACTGTTCGTTTTTTGAGAAACCAAACTTGTGTCCAAGTTTGAAAAGCCCACTGTTTTATTTAGTTTGTGGTTCTATTGGTTTTTATTTAATTAAATGAGAACATATATGTTATCTTCTTCTTGCATGTCTCTTAATTTTATACATTTGGTAATATGCTCATGAGTGTTGCAATTTTTGAGATGCTAATTCTATTCTAGATTTTAATTTGTTACATGCTTATTATTTTCTAAACTATTTGCATAATTTTAATTGCTAGACTTATTTGCCTGTTTATTAAGTAATTCAATTTATTTATTAGGAGTTATAAGTAGGAGTTATAAAATTGTGTAACTTGTTTATATTTATGTACATGTTTATTGTGTAAGTAAAACTGTAAATTTATTTTATTGGTATAATAATGTCATATATAATTACTTCATAATTTGAATTTAATTATGTGAAGTTACAAGGTATAGGTAACTCTTGGTAATTAAAATTTTAATTTAATTGTGGAGTTATAAATTTTAATTTTATAACTTGTCTGTATTTATTTACTTGTTTATTGTGCAAATTAAATTGTACATTTAATTTTGGAGTTTTAGTTGTGTAATAATTTCTTACATAACTGATGGGTATTAAAGTTTTAATTTAATTTAATTGTAGAGGTATAAGTTTATTTTTGTAACTCATCTAACATTTTAATTCATTAGTTAATTTTATTATTAAATAGCTTGCTGGATGGTTTCAAGTTTCTTTAGATTGTTTGGCTTGTATTTTCTTGTGTTTTTCTGCTAACTGTCTTTACAGGAATATATATATATGTGAAAGCACTACAACAAACTGCACATTTGGCGACTCAAGTTGGCGACCAAAACAATTTTAGTCGCTAAAAATATCATATTGGGCGACTAAAAACCTGATTTAGTCGGCATTACTTTAAGATTTTTAGCTACTAAATTACTTTAGTCGCCATATTGTCTTATTGGCGACTAAACTGAGTTTTAGTCGCTGTTTACAACCATTTTAAGCGACCAAAATTTCATTTAGTCGCCGTATAATAAGATTTTTGCGACCAAAAATGTTTGTCACCAAAAAATGGGTGTATTTTGATGAGTTTTTGGCAACCAAAGCTAAATTAGTCGTTGTATGTTAACCATTGCTGACGAAAATTTTAAAGTAGTAGCCAAATTAGTATGCTTTTCGCGACTAATTTTTAGTCGCTGTTAGGGATATTTGCCGACAAATAATCAGTTAGTCGCTAAAGCTTCGAAATGTTTTTAGAGGGAAACTAATTAATGTTGGCGCCTAGTACATATTATACAGACTCACTTTTTTGTTCTGTTTTGACTCACACACCAACATACAGAGCAGTCGATACACCTAACCTCTACCATCGCTCACCACCGCCGACATCACCATCGCTGGCCACTGGCAGTCGCCACAACGACCACTGCAAATCGGCCCCACCACTGATTACAGGTATTTGTCTCTCGTCTCTCTCCCTCTCTGTCGATCTGGGTCTGTGTGTTTCTATCTCTTTTTCACCGTCTCTCCCATGCCTGTGTGTAACGATTTCTGTAGGGTTTGTATATGTTTTTTTTTCTTTCATTTTCTGTTGATGTCGTAAACAATTTGTTAGGGCTTTTTCTGATTTCGTGAATGGGTTTGGTTGAAATTTCGGATTATGGATTTCTAATTCTCGATTTTGGATTGTTGAACTATATGACCAGTTTGAATTTTGTATTGGTATTAGGGACAAACCACCAACAAAAACCTTAGAACCTCTGATTGCATGTTCTTCGCAACCCCAAAAAAAAAGAAGCATAAACCAACCCATTACTGACATGACAATTTCTAGAAATGACATACAAAACCACAAAGAAATTTCCTTTAAATTTTAAGCTTATCAATGACTCATAGGAACTATAAATAGATATATCATCTATAGACATAAACATAGGCAAACATATATATATATATATATATGAAGAGATTGTAGCTAAAATCCATATCAATTTTAATATGTAAAAATATATTCTAGTGAATATATTTATACTTCAATTTACTTTTAATTGTGTTAGATCAGACAACAATGTGAGGATAGTTACTATAATATGATAGATAGTTACTTACGATGGTCCATTGAATGATGATCCAGTGGATGACTCATCTGAAAAATAGAATGACAACAATGTCAATCCTGTATAAAGGTCAAGAAATCTAAACATGGAAAGTTAAGCAAACACTGTTACCAAAGAACACTTTATGGTTTGAGGCTTTCAAAATAATGGGAGGTTAACAACTATGTTTCAATGAAACTTCTCTATAATTCTTTGAAATATGGAAGGTTCTTATAGTTTACATATCTAATAATGATTCTAAATCAATCTTGACCTTGTTCGGTGTTGATGTTCCTGCTTTTGTTGCGGGTTTAGGGTTCTTCCATGTAGGGCTTTTGTTGTTTTCATATGAGTGACGTGAGTATTCTCATTCTTAGTTGTATTTTCCTCTCTCATCAAGTCTCACTCTCTACCAAACCTACACACCATCATTTTTGGGTTTGAGGAACAACTTCGAATTGGGTATGTATCAAGCAGCAATCAATAACAGCTACATTCCTAATCTTCATGTGTTATAGTTTTCAGAATATTTGCCGTCATTTGATACAAATTTTCAATGATTTTATTTGGGAATTTTTTCCCCTCATACTTTGAATTTGGAACTCTATTAATGATAGTCTTTTCAACATACCATCTTTGGTGATTTTCTTTCCCTCTTTTAAGTGTTTGTGGTGGTTGTCTTTAGTTTTTACCGAATTTTCCAAATTACATAGTTAATTTTGAATTGTTTTATGTCTTATTCACCCAAGTTTTTTTTTTTTTTTGAATTGTTGAAAAGGATTGGTGATTCTAGCATCGATCTCAGAAGTAGAGCAAGGGTAATAGTTTTTCCTTATTTAAATATTTAGTTTCTATTTTATTCTTTTTTTTTTACGACGAATTTCCATTTTATTCTTGTGGTTATTGTTTATCTTCTTGATTAGCCACAATGATTTGTAATATATGTTGGTGTTGGTCTCACGCAGACTTTTTACTCTTTTTGTACCTTTTAAAGGTCCCGAAGAGCTTCCCAAGTGGAACTATGATTTATGTAGCATATGCCAAGCTCATGGAGAAAAGGCCATAACTGATCATATTGTATGTCATCTTGTTTTCACTTTTTTTTCTTATTATATTGATTGCTCTTTTCTGGTATTATTTTCCATCTTTTGGTAGATTTAAATTTAAATGAAATGGGTGCTTGCTTTTGTAATTTGGTTATATAACATGACAATCCTGAACAAATTTTTAAAGATCCATTCTAGTGGGGTGACAATATATTGGTAGTGGTGAATTAAGCCTGTATTTTGCATTCAATTTTCTTTGGTTTTTGGAGAATTTTCATTATGATGTGGTAAACAAATTTTGTTTGGCTATCTTTCTGATTACATTGTCTTCTTAATTGGGCATGTGTCAATATTTTTCTATACTCTATTTTATGTTTTCTTGCTATTCATATTCTAAGTCTATCATGTTTTTAAAAAAATTATAATATTGACTTTTTTAATACTTGTTATTTTCCTCTCTAAGAGTTCTTAAATATGTTATAATTGTACACCCAATACACGTGGACGTTAGGATATGCATCTTTAACAAATTATAGTTGAACAACGAGAAGTTTGCTTTGGGTATTTTGCTTTGGGATTATTAGTTAACAAAACATTTTCTTCTCCCCTCAGCATGGGTTAGCAATATAATGTCATGAACTAAAATTACGGAAAGACGTTGCTGATGACCCAACAATGAACACATACCCCATGACAGCATGCTGATGGCCAATCAACAAACACACTATGAAAAAGTTGAGGTTTACACTGTGGTTGCTTTGTATAGTTGAAAATAATTTCTTTAAAAGTCAGCCTCAGTTGAGAAATTTGTGGCCAAAACATAACAAATTAGGATTAGAAAGTGTGATTAATCAGTAGCCTAAATACTCTCACATCTTTCTACTGCAAACTTTTGCAACTCCATTGAAACAACAGAGGATAATCTGGTGTAGCCAACAAACCATATTCTAACTAGATTTTTTTTGTTTAGGCCCTCAATAGGCTTGAGCCATCTCTGCTATAAACCAAAATGCCCTTACTGCAAGAACACGAAAGCCATCAGAAAGTAGAGAACTCATGAAGGGGTGGTAATCTATGTAAATATATCACATTCAAACATTCTACTCCAAATGTAGAATGTAAATAGTACTAGTTGTTCGGGTTTCAATTTTGGATTTTACTAATTGAATATTAGATTTTGTTGACCTTTTAACGATTTTAAGTTAATAGTCTGTTTCATGTAATATTTCGTTCATTTCAAAAAGCAAAGCTAATCGAACCCCTAAACTTTGCAGAAGCTCTCTTCCATTACAGAGTATTTTTCCAAGTTGCCGTCCATTCCCAGGTTCATCTTTGCTTGATGTGTACTATTCCAATAATGGACAAGAGTTGGATGATGATCAAAGATAGGCTAAAAAGTAAAGAGTATCTAGAAGGTGTTCAGTCATTTATTGAGTTTGCTACGAAGAATTTAGGGCCGCAGGATGAAATCCGTTGTCCTTGTGTTGATTGCTTGAACGGCACGAAATTTAGTCGACAGGTTGTACGGTTGCGCTTGATTTGAAGAGGAGTCGCATGTTCTTATCGAACTTGGGTCCACCACGGGGAACATGTTCCCATGCTTCGTGCTTATCCTACTATGCAAAACGATGATACTGAAAGCCACCAAGCTGGAATGACAACCAATCACGAAAATGTGGGTGAACTTCCAACTATGTCAGAAGAGATTTACATGAGTGGTCTCATGGATGATGATATCGACGAAGAACGTACTAGTTCGGAAAGGCACAATTTGTTGAAGTTCATGAAGTTGTTCGATGATGCTTAATGCAAAGTATATCCAGAGTGCGAAAAGTTCTCCATCTTGTCCTTCGTTATTAAGATGCTTCACGTGAAGGTGTACAATAAATGGAGCAACAAATCTTTCGATATGGTTATGCAAGTTTTCAAAGACATTCTACCAAAGTGTGATGAAAATGTTCCATGGACCCTTTATGAAGCGATAAAGTTCTTACGTGAATTGGGTTTGGGATATGAGGCCATTCATGCATGCAAGAATGATTGTACTTTATTTTGGAAGGACAACACCACATTGGAGAATTGCCCTACATGTACGGAGTCTAGATACAAGTTGAACGACAAGACGGGTAAGAAAATTCCACACAAAATACTGAGGTACTTTCCTTTGACATCGAGGTTGAAGAGATTGTACATGTCGAAAAAAACAGCCGCACATATGAGATGGCACAAAGATAAGCGTGTGGATGATGGAGTATTGCGACATCCAGCTGATGGTAAGGCATGGAAGGACTTTGATAGGCTGCATCCTACGTTCTCTGCAGATCCTCGGAATGTAAGGCTTGGGCTTGCCACGGATGGTTTCAATCCATTCAGAAATATGAGTACATCGTACAGCATGTGGCCCGTAATCTTAATGCCTTATAATCTACCCCCATGGAAGTGTATGAAAGATCCGTTTTTCATGATGTCATTGCTTATTCCTGGATGATCCGCACCTGGAAGAGACATCGATGTTTACTTGCAACCATTAGTAGAAGAGTTAACTAATCTGTGAGAGCATGGTGTGCAAACATATGATGCCTCAAACGGCCAAATATTTACAATGCATGCAGCAGTCATGTGGACCATCAATGACTTTCCTGCATATGGTTCCTTGTCTGGTTGGAGTACAAAAGGTTACCTAGCCTGTCCTAATTATAACATGGATGCATCATCTTAGAGGTTGCGAAGTAAGATAGGGTATATGGGTGCTCAGCGGTACTTACCTGAGAAACATAATTGGCGAAGAAGTAAGCTATTCAACGGTGAAATTAAGAATTGGTCCCAACCTGTGGAGTTATCGGGAGAACAAATATTGGACCAAATTAATTTGGGGACGTACAGGCCGTATGGAAAGCATCCAACCAACCAAAAAAGAAAACAGACTGAAAATCCAACTCCGAACTGAACAAAAAGACGCATTTTGTTCGACCTACCCTATTGGAAAACACTTAAGCTTCGACATAACCTTGATGTCATGCACATAGAGAAGAATATATGTGACAATCTACTTGGGACACTATTGAGCATAGATGGCAAGAACAAGGACACGGGCAAAGCACGTTTGGATCTGGAGGACATGCGAATACGAAAGGAGTTACACTTGATAAGGCATGCGAATGGCGCTTTTGAGAAGCCTCCGGCATTGTACACATTGTCCCCAACAGAACGAATAGGGTTTTCTGATTTCTTGAAATCGATTAAGTATCCTGATGGCTATGCAGCAAATGTATCCAATTGCGTCACCGCGAATGGTGGTAAGTTAGTTGGCCTGAAGAGTCATGACTGTCATGTCATTCTACAATGACTTCTTCCCATTGGGATGCGAGGATCCCTTCCTACCGAGATTGGGACCACATTGTTTGAGTTGGGAACTTTTTTCAAACAGTTGTGCTCAAAGACATTGAGGGTGACTGATTTGGAGAAATTGCAAGAACAAATCGTACTTATACTGTGTAAGCTTGAGAAGATTTTTCCTCCTGCTTTTTTCGATGTGATGGTCCACTTGGCAATTCATTTGCCTTAAGAGGCTAGGCTTAGAGGGCCTGTGCAATATCGATGGATGTATCCTATTGAGAGGTATAACTATGAGTCAAAATTTTTTTCATGTAATTATAGTTCAATATGACCATACTGACGATCAGGCCGATGTTTACATGTAGGATGCTCGGACTTCTTAAAGGATTTGTGGGCAATAAAGCTCGGCCAGAAGGTTCCATTGCAGAGGGCTACATATCGAAAGAGTGTACGACGTTTTGTTCATTGTATTTGCATGGAATTGAAACGGTGTTTAACCGGGAAGAAAGGAACTACGATGGGGGTGACAATGGCCCAGGGTTGGCGATTTTCACTCAAAATGTCCGTCATTTTGGTCACCTCCCAAGGGCAATTGATGTGTTCGTAGCTGACCGCGAATTGGCTCATTGGTTTGTCCTACACAATAGTTTGGAAATGGACGAATATCTAGAGTATGATTCCTCATCATATATGCAACAAACATTTTCTACATGGTTTTTATTTTTTAAAGTCTTCATTATTCCAATTACTTATGACTTACATTGTATTAACTAGGGAACACAAGCTCGTGTTGCAACAAAAATATGGAAGTTCATGCAACATTGCAATGCGACAATGCAAAGAATTTCCTAAATGGTTCAAACATCGCGTAAGCTAAAACTCGTTAGTGTGTAGTTTGCAAATAACGTTTAATAATTCTAAGTTTGAATTGACATGTCATACTTTCTTGTGTAGATGAACCAATTGCGAAATCAAAAGTCACCCGAAGCAACCGATGAGATGTGGTCATTAGCCAATGGACCTAATGCCTTAGTGAACACATATTCGGGATGCATTTATAATGGCGTCCGATTCCATACTATCGATCGCGATAACCGTCGAAAATGTCAAACTAGTGGGTTAGTAGTGGAAGGCGACCACCAAGGCCAATTGATAAAGTTCTACAGCTACCTTTGTAAAGTGTGGGAACTGACATATTTGTTTGGACATCGGGTTGTTTTGTTCCAAAGTGAATGGTATAACACCGACAGTAGTCGAACTTTGCGTGTCGAACCACATCTGACAACTGTTGACGTAATAAGTCGATGGTATAAAGATGACTCGTTTGTGTTCCCAAGCCAAGTTCAACAAGTTTTCTATGTTCATGATACAAAGTTAGGGCCAAACTGGCGAGTTGTGGAAAAGTTTCAACATCGACGAATTTGGGATGTGCCAGAGCTGGATGTGCCAGAATTTGATGAAGTGTTACAAGATGATGAAGCCAGTCCTGTTGTACCAATTGAGCCTATTGATGATGATGTTGTTTTGCGTCGGGATGACATTGAACCTGAAATTATTTCAATGGAAGTTTCTCAGTCCAATAAGCGTGTACAACTTGAGGGTGTTATGGATGATGCTTTCATCTGTGATGACGATGATGAACTAACAATCGTGGGTGATGACGAAGAAGAAGATGAGATACAAAGTGATTTTGATATAGATATGGACCTAGAGTTTTAACTCAGTTTGTTTCTTTGTCCGGCTTGTTTTGTTGATTAATGGGGGCAATTAAGAATATGGTGAGTAGACTAGTTATGTCTTGATTCTTCTTCTTCTTCTTCTTCTTCTTCTTCTTTTTCTTCTTGTCCGGACCCCAATTTCCCAAGTACATTCATATTCTATGAACTTAATACCCTTGTAATTAATTTCCTTTACAATTTCTATGAACTTTGTCAGAAAATTGAAAATCAAATTCATACTCAGGTCAGATTTTCCATTCGGTCAGCTGTGCTGTTTGGTTGATTTTTCCACAATCTGTGGTAGATTTACTCATCTGGTCTGTCTCTGTTTGCTGAATTTGACAGTTCGCTGCTGTTTTTGTCCACTTTGGCTGCTTGATGCTTGACTGCTATGCTTAGGTGCTAGCTAATGGTAGGATGGTTGGTTGGCTGCGTTGGGATGTTGTGTTGGTTGCTTAAATGTATTCATGCTGCTCTGTTGATGCCTTGTTTTGTTGTTTTGTGTGCTACTGTTTGGTTGTTATTCATGTTGTGCTGGTTGTTAATCTGACACAGCATTTAGGCATTTCAAAATATGTTTGAAGGAAACAAAGCCATGAGAACACTCACATTTGTTGCTGGTTTTGTTTAGGCATTTCACTTGGGCTAACAAGCAAACTGATGGTCTGTATATTGCTCCCAAAATTGATAGAGTTATTTTCAATGATAAATGGTTGCAATGTTTTCCTTCTTCCCATGCCAAACATGCTTCATTTAAGGAGAATATGGTTCTTGCTTTAACATTATAATGTGACCTTCTATTTTCTGATTGTGACTTTGTTCTTTTTCCTTAAATTTTTTTAGTGACACGTTTTCATCCCCCTTATTTGTGCCACCTGTGTTTTCTTAGTGTCTCTACTTTAGAAATTTTGATTGTAGTTTTCTGTATTTGATTTAGAAAATTTCTCCTTATACTGGAATTGTCGTGACATTTTTATAACCTAATTGAGTAAACTTTTAGTTTGATATGCTTTTCAGCCCTTTTACTTGTTTTCTGTGTTTCCTTAGTACTAACACCACTATTGAAATTTTGGATTGTAATTTTTGGTAGTTGATTTAGGGAAAAATTTTATTCTCATACTGGAATTAAGTTTATCAAGTTTTGGAATTTTATGGAACTTGACTCACTTTAAATAGCAGTGAAACATTACCATGTTGCAATGACTTGCTACCTTAGCATGAATAATTCCTGATGGGTTGCTCTGTAATGGGACTAGAGGTTGTTTTCTTGCTTCAGAACCTAAAAAACTACAAATGAAGTATGACAAATTTGATCAGAATTTAACGCTCTTGAAGGATTCATAACTGACAGACACTTACTACTTTTTGAACAAGCTTTTTGTTTGGCATAGGACTTGAAACCTTGAAGTTTGGCGTCTCTGACTGAGCCTTAAATACTGTCTCTCTAGCAAGGAGTCTTTTTGAGACATTTAAGGATATTTGTCACGTTGTACAAATGGCTGGATGGACTATCATGTATATTTGAGATCTAATACTTATTTTTGTTGTTCTGACAGTGCTGCAGATCAATGGTTTAAGGAGGCAAAAGAGAAACATTCAACATTGAATGCGATCATATATGGAAATATAATATATGCCCATTGGTATGTTTTTCCTTTGACAAATTTCAAGCTATTTTTTTTTTTTTTTTGCTCTGCCATATGCATAGATGAAAAGTTTGTAGATCATGTTCCTAATTTCTGTAGCTAGTAACCTCAAAGATAGGTTAGGTACTATCATATTGAAATTTGTTTTGAAAAATTTGTAGTATTCTATCTATGGTATGATGGTATCTGTTTTTGGGCAAAGAATTGTTGAAACTGATGTGAGCTAATAATCTGATAGAAATGCTTCTATGCTGAATTTTAGAAATATTAGATGATGCATGGAGACCTCTGATGTAAACATAGTCAACATAGCGATTCTTAGCCCAAACTTTACCTTGTCGAGCAAATCAACTTTATATATATACAAGTACTGTGCTTTTTTTTTTTTGCTTGTATTATATATTAGCCATTCACTTGGGAAATGAAGCCTTCCTAATAAAATGCCAAAGCTTCTTATTTATGGTCTAGCAACCCTAATAAAATAAGAGAACTAATAATAATAAGAAACTAAATATTAAACACTAAAGGACATTAATTAATAAAATTGTAAATTAAGCCTCCACGTGATTGAAAGTTGCCGTGCGCAAGCTTAATATTGGACCTCTACAGTCTACATAACCATGTAAGTAATGGCATGAAAACATATTTTGTTTATTAAGTTCACTAAAGCATTGGTTAGGTGCCACCCAGGTCTTTGCCTACTTAGGGAGGTCCAAGGCCCTAGACATTGCCTGGAGGTTGGATGCCTTCACTTTGATTTAATATTGTATTCGTGGTACTTTCACAAGGAAATTCTTGGTTTCATACATAGTAAATGGATAGCTGTTATACTCAATGACATGAAATTGTGCACTTTGGGTGTGTGTGTTTGGACGGACTGGATAAGGAGGGATTGTAATTTATCGGACTGTTAG